>OZ012741.1:265584742-265678958 GCA_963859935.3 Lathyrus sativus
GCAGCAATATAAGTAGAGGGAGACTCACTCAACCCCTAGAGAAATCAAGCAAAAATAGGACACAATACACAAGCAAGGGAGGCAAACTCAACCTTCAGCCAACAAGCAAAGCCAAACAGTAACAGACAAGCAGAGGGAGACAGACTCAACCTCTCATGCAAGCAAGCAAAGAGAGGCAAACTCAACCTTTCAATGCACTTAGGCCTAGTATCAACTACATGAAAGCCTATTCTAATGCAACACACTAGAGAAACAGTCATACAAATACAGTCAAACAACAAGAACAACAAAACAGCACAACAACACTTCAGCATCAAAGCAGCCCAACAGTCTGTCTTCTAGTCCAAGTTATCCATCAGGAGAAAATGGAATGAGGACATCATCTTCAAGCTTCAACTTGCTCCAACAAGAGATGATGTGAATCAACACAAAGATCATTGCATGATGAGGGGAAGCAAGAGGGAAACCAAGGGAATCGCTCAAGGCACTCAACCACTCATCTAAGATTGGTATCCTTAAAGGTTTTACCTTTTGTGGTAGGCCTTTAGTCCTTCCAAAGGAGGGACTAGGCTCCCACAAGGAACCCTGCATCATTGGATAGGAAATGGAATGCAAATCAAAGCAAACCACAATTGTGCAAAAGGAAGCAACTTCTAAAGCTCTAAAAATCCTAATCCTACAAGCCCTAAAAGAAACCTTCTAAAGGGAACTAAAACACCAAATCAAGCCTTAAGATTCAATCTACAAAGGCATCAACAAGCCTACTAAACCATCAGAAAAGGTTTGGAAACTTATCATGAACTAAAGGTCACTTTTGAAGCTCATTTGTGGGAAGTACTACGCTAGAATCAACCTAAACACAGCCTAGATGTAAAATCTAACTAAAATAGTAAATCAATTACTAAAAATCTATAAATTTTCCTAAGGGGTCCAAAATGTATTGGGAACCTATGGTAAAAAATCCAGAGCTTAAATCAAAGTTTAAGGGCACTAGGGAAATTCTAAACCAAAAGTTGTCAAATGAAGGTTCAAGTGGGGAAGGCTCTAAAAACCTAGTTCAAAACTAATCCTAGGATCACCTAAAAATCACCACAAAAATCCTATAATCTCATCGATATGCCTAAAACCAGCCAGCCAAAAATCAACATCAAAATCAAAAGCATGAATTGGTAATAAAATCAGCAAGCAACAAGCCATTTTATGCATTTTTAATCAATGATCAAAAATAGAAAAATGGACATTAAATTGAAAACAACATCAAAATAAAATCCAAAGGCATGAAAAAATCAGAAATTCAGCAAGGATCAACCACATATTTTTTTCATATTTTTCTGATCATTAAAACTGATTAAAATGAATTAAACATGAAAAAACAATTAAAAGAAAATAGAAAATCAATTAAAAGAAATAAAAGAATCAGAAAATGCCAGAGCCATCAGATACGTTGACCAGTCCACTCATCAGAGGGCCATGCGCTTGCTAGCTCAATTAATGGAGCGCTGCGTTTTGGTTCAAGGCAAGGTGTGGTAAGTTTGAATGAAGACCATGGTACTCCCTAATCATAACCATCCAATGAAAAAGTAATCAGATCTTGCGCTCCTTGTCACGCCAAGTCACCAAACTCTAATTCAATTCAATCTTATCCATCAGATGTTGTGACCAAGTCCACTAATCCAAATGAAATCAACGGCTCATGTTCATCGTCTTCCTTTCAAACTGAACAAAGAGGGGGAAAACAATCACGATGGTCGGAGAAGAGCTCCACTGTCTTCTCCGGCGAGAGTAATCATGCTCTGAACTTAGACTCCACCAAACTCAAAGAAAAATACATGGATCCACTCGTCTCCTCACCCTGAGTACAAAGATCCACTCCATTTTTATTAATTCTTCATAAATCTTCCAATACGATAGTGAACAGAAAATTCCTCAATTCCAAAATTATCACCAAACTTCAAATTTACTGTACAGAAATCTTCCTCACCTCTCAAGGATTAAGAATCACCATCTAATTCATCTTATCTCTCAAGAATCATCCAAATACAAGTCTCAACAGAATTCGCATCACATCATGAATCATCACTAAACTTCTCCATTATGATCCTAAAACGATCTATGTCATCACTACAACCTAACCACATGCCAAATTCAGTCTAAACATGCCTAGAACTAGAGAAATGGTGAAAGATTAAAACCTGGAAAAAAGCTCGAAATTGAAGCAGTTGCAGTGTGATTCTTGGCTTCAAATGCTGCAGAAACCTTCAATGAATGATCCTGGTGCTAACTGAATCCTCAATTCCTCTTGAAACCCTCTGAATTGCAAAACACGATTTGGAGTTGGAAACTTTGATCTCTAACTGCCACAACTGAATTCTGCACCAATTCCTTCCAAAATACCATCTGAACACGATTATGAACTTAAATAGAAGTCATTTGGATCCTAACATGGCCCAAATTGATGAATCCAAAATTCAATTTTCTTCAATGTACAACCATGGCAACTTTCGTGTATTGGCTCTGTTTCAGCTCATTCTCCACTCAAATGACTTGCATAACCCTTGGTGAAGATGAATGGATTGGATTGCAAGCTTGGTTTGATCCTATGGTCAAGATTTGTTATGTTACTTCAATTCTAAGTAACCTAAGCAAAGTCCATGAATTAAACCTCAAATCAAAAATGTGAAATTGCTAATCTCGTTAGAATGTCATTTCCAATCAGAAAATGCATAAACTTGTGAAGTTTTGAACCATTGTAATTTATTTTGAATTTTTCCTTCATTAATGCCTTTAAATGATCTTTTTTCCAAATTTCTTCATACACTTCCATATTCAATCCATATCAATGGATGATTGGGTCATGGTTGGACTAAAAACACCATTTTGAACAACTTTCAAGTTGAAAAAATCTTCATTTGAGGTGCCTAAGATAGTGAAATGGACCCATAACCAAAAATGACCTGTAATTCCAAATACCCAAAATACCCTTGACTTGTCAAAGCCATATCTTGAGTTCTACCAATCCAATCATGGACTTCTAGTACTTTCTAGAATTCTAAGAAGATAAAGAACAACATTCATGTTGACCAAAAGTTCATAGGAATCATCCTTCTAGGGAAAAAGAGCCATGCAAGTTGGTTGACTTTCAAACTCCAATTTCACATGCCTCAGATAACCTGTAACTTGTCTGGCTCATAACTTGAGTTCTATAAACCCTATCAAGGACTTCTAGTACTCAAATTAAATATAGGATCATGCTCTACAACAATTATGTTGGGGGTCAAGGTGAGATGAAAACCTCATCTTGAGTTAAGTGGTCTTGAAGTTAGGCACCAAAAAGGGGATTTTACACTATCAAGCATAGCAACCCTAGCCTAGCAACTCCTCACATTCTTGATTCATGATAAGTTGACCTTTGAATCATCCCTTAGGCATCTCAACACATCAATCCATGATCACATGGCTCTTGAATTAGGTCTCAACCCTCTTCAAATCATCAATTATCCTAGGATGGACCAGATGAAACCCTAGTTGCACCAATCTTGGGTATATCTTCATATCCTTTGCACAATGACCTGTCTAGGCTTCAAAATGCACCTCAACACTTCTCATGAGATCTCTCAAGGCTCTAGGTCTAACTTCATGGTTTCAAAATCATATGAATAGCTTCCCACAACTCTCAAGTTAGGAGACCTACACATGTGGCTTTAACCACTCTCCCTGAGGATCTTAGACTTCTTTGGTGAGGATGTCAATCCTTGAGCACTTGAATAAGCCTCTTAGCTAGCTTCATAGTCTTGTGTAGCCCTTGATTGGTAATCATACCTCTTGATCTCCTGCATACATGTCAATAAAATGCAGATGATAATGATAATATGAATGCAATGAAACACAAGCTAGGTAAAGAAATGGTTGGGCAAATTTTGGGGTACGACAGTTGCCCCTATTCAAACGGCTTGGACCTGACTGGGTAAGAAGCGAACGACTCTCAAACAATCAAGGTAAAAGACGGTTAAATACCCGCAAACCCGGAAATTTGCCAACCGCACGAGTACACGGTACTCTGATGGGGACAGATCTTCGGTATCAGCAATGACAGTTGCACGACAACTAGCTGGAGAAATACTGATCTGATGTATCTGATATCATTGCATCCTCAAATCATCGAGGGATCACTGGTCACACGGTAACTGGTGAAGGGTTTAATCTCAAATATCCATCAGGATGATCATCTATGTCCTCAAGTCATCAAGGGATCGTCGGTTACACGGTAACTGTTGATCTGCCAACCGCACAGGTAAACGGTACTCTGATTGGTAGGAACATCTTTGAAACTGAAAATGACAGTTGCACGGCAACTTGCTGGGGAATCGGTCACACGGTAACCAGAAATTTATCAACCGCCCGAGTAAACGATACTCTGATTAGTAGGACAAACTTTGAAATCTGAAACGGCAGTTGCACGACAACTGGCCCAAATCTCCGTCAGGATGATCATCAGATTTCACTGCAGCTTCTTCCTCAAGTCATCAAGGGATCACTGGTTACACTGTAACTGGTGATACATAGCTGATATTACCGTCAGGCATTCTGCGGCACGACAGCAGAAGAATTCCTCGGGACTCATAAGGTCATTAGGAACTTTTTTTACAATCTCTATAATGATGCTGTCGGGCATTCAAAGAAACTCTCGGGGGTCAGCCGGACTTCGTCAGTAAGTCGGAAATAGAATCCTCAGTCAATCATGAACCAAATAGGGATATCTATTCTTTTGCCATCAGATACTCCACATCAGCTAGGAGCACTGTTTCAACTTCTCTGTTTAAAACCTGTTGGGGATGACACATCTCCGCTGGGGATTCTGGAGGACTATCAAGTAACTCTGGTTCGGGGATTTCAGAAACCATTATGGACCAATAAACTTTGCTGGGGAAATCAAGAATCATCTTGAAGAAACAACTTCCCCGGGGACTTCAGGAATCGTCTTGAGCAAACAACTCTGGCTACTTCACTGGGGAGTTTTAAGAATCATCTTAAGCAAACAACTTTGCTGAGGACTTCAAGAATCATCTTGAGCAAACCATTCTGCGGAGGAATACCTGCAAAACAAGAATGGTGACGACCTAGCTCATGTTTCATATGCATATGTTTGAAAATGGTGCAATGCTCCACACGGTGGAAATGCTACGCTTTTTAGGGTAAATGTTATGCAATCATGCAAAAAGCTATGACCCCATCAGCAAAATAAATGCTGAAGGGAAAATCCTCCTGTCATGGAGAAAGAGCCACTCTGGTAGGGAGGAGGAATCACCAATCTCAACTGGACTAAAGCTGGGGAAACGAACTTCGGACGACTTCCTGCAGGGGAACAAAGTTCTACGAGAACCTGTACTTGCTCAACTGAGTACAAACCACGAACTGCCGAGGAAACGATTTCAATCGCAGAAATAAACTGCACGGCCTTCGTGGCTGAAACTTTCCTGGAGATACGGACTCCGATGGGGAAGTACAGCATCAGCTATTCAGCACTCTACTGGGGAAAACCAATAATGCCCTGAACGGCTTCCAAGGACTCGGCTCTCTTGGGGAACTGCAAACTCGGCTGAGGATAGGCAACCAGACGCTGGAATAAACCCTACCTGCCGGGGAGAATAACTCTGTGGGGAATCTCAATTCTCCTGGAGACTTCAGTCTGAACCATTGAGAGATGAACACTTGCGGGTAGTATTCTACGAGAAAACTGCCTGTTGATCCACTGTTGGGAATGAGTATACACTTCAGCGTATGACTCAGCTGGGGAGATGATGATCCTGCCTGGGATGCATCAGGTTGGGGAGAATCTATCTCTGCTTGGGGAGACATATCAATGCTCATGGTCCCATGTTCAGACTCTATGGGGAAACACTGCTGAACTCGCTGGGGAAGAAGGAATCATCCTGCTTGGAAAACATCTGGCGTACTGCCTGGAGGGTGACGTCCCTGTAACAACATGAACAAACAGACAAGATACCTTTCTCAAAGGGACCTATCAAGGTTATCATCCTGTGACAATGTTCAGGTAATTCAATGTTTCAACAATTATTGGCCTAGGCCAGCAAGTTTATGTATGCACATTTTATCAAAAACATCGGGCGTTCTTTTTCGCAAACAAAACAGATAAAAGCTAAACAAATAAACAGAAATACTGAATAGTATATGTTTATAGATAACGAACCCCTGAATGGGCAAAATGTTTTACAACAGATGCAAGCTCCTGAAATGAGGAAGCTGCGTAAGCATAATAACATAAATATACATCAGTATATACAAATGTCGGCAATGTGGCGTAGACGAACACCATGAGTTGATCCCTCTATGACCCACTCGACTTCGATACTTCTCCGGCGCTTCAGCTTCAGAAGAGATTGATTCAGATAAACGGCCCTCAGATCTTCCAAACCACTAAACAATGAGAGTCCAAACGTGGAACACAGTCATTTGCTTTTTCAAATCCCTAACTTTTGCCTGAATCACCCTTTCGGGTTTTCGATTCACCGGGATACCCTTTTTTGCCAAAGCCGCCCTTCCAGGTTTTCGACTTTGCGGGTGTACATTTTTCCTTTATATCCCTAATTTTTGCCCGAACCTTTTTCCCTTTTTTATGGTTCGCCAGGATGCCCCATTTTTGCCTGGATATTCTTTTTCTTTCCAGCGGGTCATTTTTTAAGCAAAGTATTTTTTTAACTGCGTCCGCGTTCACAGAGGATGCAAAATCTTCGCCATCCATCGTGGATAACAACAAGGCTCTTCCCGAGAAGACCTTGCTGACGACGTATGGACCTTCGTAGTTAGGAGTCCACTTGCCCCTGTGATTGGAGTGTGGTGGAAGAATCTTCTTCAGGACGAGATCACCCGTCTGAAAGCTTCTAGGACACACCTTCTTATCATAAGCTTTGTTCATTCGGCTCTGGTACAGACGACCATATGCAATCGATGCTAATCTCTTCTCATCCATCAGGCTGAGTTGATTTAATCGGTTCCGGATCCATTCTGCCTCATCGAGTTTCACGTCAACCAAAACTCGCAAAGAAGGAATATCACCTTCCAACGGTAGGACAGCTTCCATATCGTACACTAGTGAGAAAGGAGTTGCACCTGTTGATGTGTGTACCGTCGTACGATAACCGTGAAATGCAAATGGCAACATCTCATGCCAATCTTTGTAGGTCACAACCATCTTTTGTACTATCTTCTTAATGTTCTTGTTGGCCGCTTCAACTGCACCATTCATCTTCGGTCGGTAAGGTGATGAGTTGTGATGTTCAATCTTGAAGCTCTGACATAACTCCTTCATCATCTTGTTATTCAGATTCGAATCATTGTCAGTAATGATCCGCTCGGGAACTCCGTATCGACAGATGATGTCCTTCTTTATGAATCTGGCTACCACCTGCTTGGTCACGTTGGCATACGAGGCTGCCTCCACCTACTTGGTGAAGTAGTCGATGGCTACCAAAATGAAGCGATGACCGTTAGATGCAGTGGGCTTGATCTTGCCTATCATATCAATGCCCCACATGGAGAACGGCCACGGGGATGATATGGCATTCAATAGGCATGGCGGCACATGAATTTTATCAGCATAAATTTGGTATTTATGACATCTCTTCGGGAATTTGAAGCAATTCGACTCCATCGTCAGCCAGTAATATCCTGCTCGTAGGATCTTTCTCGTCATAGCATGTCCGCTGGCGTGCGTACCAAATGTGCCTTCATGGACCTCTTCCATGAGCATACTTGCTTCTTTCTCATCTAGACATCTGAGTAGCACGAGATCGTGATTTCTCTTATACAAAACTCCATCAGGATTGAGGTAGAAATTTCCAGATAGCCTCCTCAGAGTCTTCTTATCTTGGGTTGACACTCCCGCAGAATACTCCTTAGTCATAAGGAAAGTCTAGATATCATGGAACCATGGCTTGCCGTCGGAGGCTTCCTCAATTGCAAAAACGAATGCAGGTCTGTCAAGACGGGAAATGACAATTCTTGGAGCTTCATTCCAAAAATTGACTTTGTACATCGAAGCCAACGTGGCTAAGGCATCAGCCATCTGATTTTCAGCTCTGGGCACATGATGGAGTTCCACTCGATCAAAGAACGGAAGTAGCCTTCTGGCATAATTCATGTACGACACCAAATTCGATTGACGAGTCTCCCACTCCCCTTTAATTTGGTTAACAACAAGTGTCGAGTCACCGTATACATCTAGGTTTCTTATCCTCAAATCAATAGCTTCTTCTTAACCCATGATGCATGCTTCGTATTCCGCTTTGTTATTGGTGATTGGAAAGGTCAATCTGGCAGTAAACGGGATGTGGAATCCTTGGGGAGTCGTGATGATTGCCCCAATACCACTTCCATAGGAATTAACAGCACCGTCTAATATCAATTTCCACTGGGACTTCCTATCTGGCCCCTCGTCGGGCAACGACTCATCACAATCTTTCACTTTGAGAAACATGATATCCTCATCAGGGAATTCAAATTTCATCGGCTGATAATCTTCGATAGGCTGTTCGGCAAGGTATTCAGACAATACACTTCCCTTGATGGCCTTCTGGGAAACGTACTGAATGTCATACTCTGTCAATACCATTTGCCATCTGGCAATCCTGCCCAAAAGCACTTGCTTCTCGAAGACGTACTTGATCGGATCCATCTTCGAAATTAGCATGGTCGTGTGATTGAGCATATATTGTCGTAAACGTTGGGCAGCCCACGCGAGTGCACAACACGTCTTTTCCAGCATTGAGTAACGGGACTCACAATCTGTGAACTTTTTACTCAAGTAGTAAATGGCATGCTCCTTTCTGCCAGTATCGTCGTGTTGACCGAGAATGCAACCCATGCTATTCTCAAGAACTGTCAAGTACATGATTAAGGGTCTTCCGGCCACTAGGGGTATCAAAATTGGAGGTTCCTGCAGATACTGTTTTATCTTGTCAAATGCCTTCTGGCAATCCTCGTTCCAGATAATCGCCTGATCTTTTTTCAGCAGTTTGAACATCGGTTCACACATGGCCGTGAGCTGAGATATAAACCTTGCAATGTAGTTTATTCTGCCCAGGAAACCACAAACTTCTTTTTCAGTCTTTGGCGCTGGCATATCTTGTATTGCTTTTATCTTCGCAGGATCAACCTCAATGCCTTTTTCACTCACAATAAACCCCAGTAGTTTTCTAGACCGTACTCCGAAAGTACACTTGTTAGGATTCAGCCTCAACCTGAACTTCCTAAGCCTCTCAAAAAACTTCAGCAAATTGACCAGATGTCCTTCCTCCATTTGGGACTTCACAAACATGTCATCAACATAGACTTCAATCGCATGGTGAATCATGTCATGAAACAAAGTGACCATCGCTCCTTGGTAAGTGGCCCCTGCGTTCTTCAGATTGAAAGACATTACCTTGTAGCAAAAAGTTCCCGAAGGGGTAATGAACGTGGTTTTCTCCATGTCCTCCGGCGCCATCTTGATCTGATTATAGCCGGAGAAGCCATCCATGAACGAAAACACGGAAAATTGAGTTGTATTGTCGACCAACACATCAATATGAGGGAGCGGGAAATCATCTTTAGGGCTCGCCCTATTCAAATCCCGATAATCAACGCGCATCCGCACCTTACCGTCCTTCTTCAATACAGGTACTATGTTGGCCACCCACAGAGGGTAAGTAGTGACCGCTAAAAAGCCAGCATCTAGCTGCTTTTGCACTTCTTCTTTAATCTTAACGGCCATATCTGGTCGTGTCCTTCTAAGCTTCTGCTTAACGGGAGGACAATCTTCTTGCAGTGGTAGATGATGGACCACTATGTCAGTGTCGAGTCCGGGCATATCTTCGTATGACCAAGCAAAGATGTCACTATACTCTCGAAGCATCTCGACCAATCTCTGCTTGACATCACTCTGTAATGCAGCCCCTATCCTGACACTTCTGACAAGTTCCTCAGAACCCAGATTAACAATCTCAATCTCTTCCTCGTGAGGAAGAATGACTCTCTCTTCTTGTTTAAACAAACAGGCCAACTCTTTGGGAAGGTCTTCGTCTTCATCAATCTCTTCTTCAGCTTGATATATCGGGCAATCAAAGTCGAAGTGAGTCGTAGAAGGTTCAGAGTCGATGCCATCTGTGATGTGAATCCTGCAATAACAAGGGTTAAGCTTAAAACAAGGATATGCAGGTTAGCACAAACCATATTGCCATTTTATTGTTTTTCAAAACAAAAGTAAAATAGGAATAACAGAGATCACAAAATTTGAATGCGAAGAAAAATTCCCTTTGATTTATTGATAATATGTACATGCATAAGCTATCAAGGCCCTGATAATAAAACCGTTATGCCCCGGGTAGAGCATAAGGTTGTACAATAATTGGAAAAGACAAAGCATTACTCTTTGTGCATCACTCGGATGATATCCTGGATGGACCAGTTGTTGAGACTCTAGCCTGGTTTGCTCGGCTGAATCCAGGAGTCCAGGTCACAATCACTATCTTCGTCGTCTTCAGACACGGCGTTGACATTCTCAAATATCACCCCACCTTTTGTGAACTGAACCGGCCCTTTGACGCACGGCGCACTGCGAGAGGAGGAAGCATCAGCAGAAGGAGAATACCCTAACCCAATTTTATCCTGCTTGTTAGGGATTTCCAGAACTTGCCCCCATCCTGGGGCAGAACCAGCTTGAACAACATCTTGAGCTTCCTTGAAGGAAGAGAGAGTCATCTCAGGTTTCTCAATCATCACCGGAGTCACATCTTTGACTTTAACAGCTTCGAACGCCTGGCACAAAGTTTCGTGGATCTCGCCATCCACCTCAACATATTTGAAAGATGACAAATGGCTCACCATTATATCCTCTTCACTACAGACGGTCACGATGCTGCCCCCCACTGCATACTTGAGCTTCTGGTGCAATGTGGAAGTCACTGCACCCGCATAATGGATCCATGGCCGGCCCAACAGGCAGCTATAAGCAGGCATGATATCCATGATATAGAAGATCGTGTCGAAGGTTTCTGGCCCAACTTGAATGGGTAGAGTTACCTCTCCAAAGACGTGACGCTTGGTTCCGCCGAAAGCTTTGACAACCAGATCACTGGGTGTAGAAATCAGCCCTCTCGTATCCAACCTCATCAGAGCTTTCTTTGGGAGAACGTTCAGAGATGATCCCGTGTCCACCAACACATGGGACATGACGGTTCCTCGACATTCTATCGAGATATGTAAGGTGATATTGTGGTTCCTTCCCTTCGGTGTCAGCTCTAGGTCAGTAAACCCTAATCCATTCCCAGCATTCACATGAGCAACTACTCCCTCTAGCTGGTTGACGGAGATCTCTTGCGGTACATACGTTGCATTCAGAACCTTCAGCAGGGCGTTACGGTGTGCTTTAGAACACAGCAACAGATTCAGAATGGAGATCTTAGACGGCGTCTGATGAAGATGATCAACAATCTTATAATCACTTTTCTTTATCAATCTCATAAAATCTTCGGCGTCTTTCACAAGCAGGTCTTTCTCTACCCCACAGGAGGTTTCCTCAACGACCTTACCTTTACCTCTATCAGTCTTCTCAGCCTTGTCAGCTTTATCAACCACAATCTCTGGTGGAGCGAACACTCTTCCGCTACGTGTTATCCCTGCTACCAACTGATCACAGCCGTCTGAATGATTCGCACAATCAATACACAACTTTCCACAGCCCGGGAAAATACCTTTCTTCATCAACTTGGCTTTAACGAAACCAAGTGGTGTCTTCAGGTCTTTGACATCAGTCAATAAATCCGAATCTTCTTCTTCAATGATGGCGCTAACCCCATCTCCCCCGTGGTTAGGTATAGGGTTCTTCGTAACATTCAGAACATTATCGGAAAAGTTGATGATCTTGGCGTCAACCATATCTTGCACCTTGTGCTTGAATGCCTTACAGTTATCAATCGAGTGGCCAGGTGCCCCCGAATGAAAATCATATCTTGCATTCGCATCGTAGCCCGGTGGAGGTGTCCCTGTCAAGGGAGCCAGAGTCCTCTTCTGAACTAGCAGTTACTGAAGCAAAGTCTGTAAAAGCTGACCATACGACATAGGTGGTGTCTCAAGATGACGATTTGACAGAGGTGCTTTGGTCTGGTACCTCAGGTACCCTTGTTGGTTCTGCTGCTGCTGCTGAGGTTGCTGGACAGCAGGAATGGTTATGCTAGCGACCTATTGGCGCTGGCCTTTACCTTTTCCCCGAGCATTAGACACGGAGCTCACTTCACCTTCACGTCTCTTACCACTGTAAGGTTTCTTTCCTCCTCCAGCTGAGGATACATCTACACCCTGAATCTTCTCGAGTTTGATGCCATTTTCAACATTCTCTCTAGTGATGATGAGATCGGAGAAGCTTCCCGACATACCACTGACCAATTTCTCATAATAAACCCCCGGAAGAGTAGCTACGAACATCTCAACAAGTTCTCGTTCAACCATCGGCGGCTGAACTCTCGCTGCCAGTTCACGCCACCTCTGGGCGTACTCTTTAAATCCCTCGTTGTTCTTCTGAGACAAGTTCTTCAGTTGAACCCGGTTGGGAGCCAGATCACTGTTATACTAATAATGGCGTACGAATGCTTCAGCAAGGTCTTTCCATGTACGTACACTAGTGGGTTCCAAACCCATGTACCACTCCAACGAGGGGCCTGACAGGCTGTCCTGGAAGAAGTGCATCAGCAACTTCTCATCTTCAAAATGTGCAGACATCTTTCGGTAGTACGACCTCAGATGGACACGGGGGCAAGTGGTGCCCTTATACTTCTCAAATTCAGGTACCTTAAACTTGGGAGGCACCTTGAAATATGAAATCAGTCCCAGTTTGGTCATGTCGACACCCATAGTATTCAAGTTCTCAAAACTCTTCATCTTGTCCTCGAGGGCCTTGAACCTTAAACGGGCTTCAGAGTTCAGTTCGCCCTCAGCTCCCTTCTGCGAGAACAAGTTCTCTTGGCGATCCTCTTGCCATGGTTGATGGCCATTGCCAGCAGCAAACCCATCAGCATCTATACCATACAGATTACTAGCCCCAGCGCTCCCCGCATTACCAGTTCCTCCAGTGTTTCCATGGCCTATCCCAGCATTGCCATTGGCTTCAAAGTTACCTTTTCCAACGCCAGTCGTATTCCCATTAGGTCCGACGTTAGTGACAACATTGTCGTTACCACTTCCATTCCCTCCAGTCACAGGGATGCCACCCTGAGGGGTCTCAACAAGTGGAGGGTTTGGAGTATTCCCACCATGAAGCACGCCATTGCTATCAACCCGTGAGATCAGCGGTTGCACCAGGGTTCTGAGCTGGTCCTGGCCGTTAGCAACCACTTGCATGAGCTCCATGAAGCGGTCCATCCTCTCTCTGAGTTCTTGGATGTCGGTCTGAACTTGTTCCATTGCTCTAGCTTGATTCGCTCTGGTCGAGTATCTGTGGATCTGTCTCCATTCAATCCTGAAATAACCTGCATACACAAAGGGTTAGAAAAACGGAACGACACCTGTCATGCAAATGATTCATGTAAATGCAAACGTGTGTATGTGCCTTAGGGAGATTTCTCCCCCGATTCTAGTGCCAGAGTGCCAATGCTGATAATAAGAAGTCTGAATCCGATCATAGAAATAACATCTCTTATATATAAAGCCCATCAAGGCAGCATACAATGTCACTGGGTACATGGAGAATCAACAGCATGACCTCGACCAACAAGTCTGGTGATGGTCAGCATACAACAATGATCAGAAAAATACGAAGGGATTACAAAGTAGTCAAGTTCGGCCACGGGCGCAAAACTCTTCTAACAACCCCTTCGTCTTGGGATGATCAGGATGAGTGAGTAACCCCTCGACGAGTGACTCCCTCTGTACGGTAATGCACTGAAGACCTTCAACGGAGTCTTCCCACGCTCCTTTGCCGCCAAAACAGTCTTCCAACCTTCGCTTCTTGGATTCAAAAGTCTGCTTGCGATCCTTCAGGTTCGCAATAGCCTTGTTCAACCTGTCTTCAGCGGCGTACCTACGAGCAGTTTCATCATCAAACTTCTTCTTGCTAGCCTTCAATTGAGCCTTTAACTGGGACATCTGTTGCTTCAGCTTGTCTTCCCGCTCTTTGTTGCTGGCTACAGTGGCGTTCCACTGTTGGTTGAATTTGGAGATTCTCCGGTATACATCATCCAAGTTCTGCTTCTTGGTGGCAAGCACATCGTTGACAGCCTTGAAATCCAAACCTAAACGTTCACGTTCAGCCATCTGTTTGGTCAAGTCTGTGCCTAGCCAGTTCACCAGCCCTGTCTGCTTTTTGAAGGAGTAGACGACTTCGTTTCTTTCGCTTCTAAGCTGTACCAATTCTTTTTCCAACTCCTCGTTGGTCTTCTTCAGTTCTTCCTTCTCAGCTAATACTTGATTGTATTTCTGAATGGATATTGTGGTAGGTTCTTCGACCACTAGAGGGCACTCTTGCTTAGCCGGTGGAAAAGGCATCCCCACTGTTTCTGCCCTGTTTCGAATCTAAGCTACATAAGGAGCATAAGCCTGGCTATTGCTTTTACCCAGCAGTGCTTTTCCTCGTCTGCTGATGTCATTCCAAGCATGCTTGAGCTTGGCTAACATATCCCCCTCTAGGAGACCTGTGAGGTACAGAGATTCCTGCACCTCTTCATCTTTTGGCGGGCCTCTCAAGGTGTACGCAAACTGTCTGACGAGTAATGAAGGATTGTAATTAATGCAGTCTCTTCTTCCGATCAAGGGCACATTAGGAAAATCGTTGCAGCTATAGATGACTTCAGTCCCCAGCATATCCCGATCAAACCAAACGATGCTCTCTGCGGATAAACCCATCAGGCGTTCAGACCACTCAGCTGTGGCTGCAGAGGAAACAAAGAGACCCTTCTTGGGCAAGTGGCTATCAAACCATCTGTAGAGTAAGGGCACACAACACGATACATTTTTACCCCTTCTATTCTCATTCTTGTAATGAATAGAATGATATAGATCACTAATCAGGGTGGGAACTGGATTTCCCGAGGCGAAGATATGGAAGGCGTCCAAATCTATAAAGTCAGGCATGTTGGGAAACAAGATGATCCCATAGATGCAGAGGGCGAAAATAGCGTTGAATACGATCCAACAACCGTCTTTAGCACACTGTTGGGCTTTCCTAACCAGAAACTGTAGAGAAAAACCAAGAACTCCATTCCATGAGGTCAGAAGCAGCTCTGAGGCATCCAGATGAAGAGCAGCAGCTAGGTTAGCCAGATTAGGCTTAGCATCCATGTGAACAAATGGCATCTGATTCTTAATCGGTACACCCAACAACTCAACATACTCTTCTAGGGTAGGCGCAAGAATGAAATCTGGAAAAGTGAAGCACCTCATCGGAGGGTCATAGAACTGTAGCAACGCATACAACCCGTTCAACTCATAGACTGAAGGTTTACAAACCAGACTGGGCAACTTTCCATACGAATTTCTGAATTCCCCTTTCACTGTATCATCTGCCAAGGCAATCAAACTGAAAAGCAAGGTAACATCTGGGGTAGGGAGCTTGTAAACCACATTCTTCTTCAAAGAGTCCATGCTATCAAACAGAGGGCAAGATTACTGGAACCGAGGATAGTATATGCACCTGCAACACAGACACACGTTAATGACATGCAAATGAGTATGCAAAATGCAAGATGCAATCATGCAACAGAAGATCAAGAGTGCTGTTGAGGAGACCGAGGCTCTGTTTCAACATAACCACAATACTGCTCTGACAACAGAATCCTGAAGAGGACCAATAATTCTGCTCTGTCAAGAACAAACATATCTCTGATGATAAGAACCTTCTGATACGAACAATACCGATTCACTATCAAGAAAACCAGGTTGTCTGAAGGTTAAGGTTTCCTGCAATAACCCGACCCTGCTTACAGGTATGGACTTAATCCACTGACACAGGTATGGCATCCTATGCGTTCATCAGCGTCACAGACTTTCAAGAAACGATGATACGATACCCAGGAAGGTGTGGCATCATCATTTCTTGAAGCGGCCTCACTTAGCTGAGTCCCAAATAATCGGTCCCCAGAGTCGACAATCCTCCAAACCAACAACCCCTCAAGCCCAAAGGGCTGGAAAAGAAGTCAACCGGGAGAATCTCGTCTGAGCGTGGATTTTGTGAGACACTAGTACATGCAAAGCATGCACGCGCCCACTACTTTCCACAACTAATGCTAGGTACACTCAAGCTTGGGTCTGGCTTATCACTCATCAGAGCCCCTCCCACAACAACACAGATAATCATATCATACTGAAAATAAAATGCGGAAGGTAAAATGCGATAAATAAACACAATCCAACAAGTAAACATGCAAGCGCTAGGATTGACTCGCACAGGGGACGTTGGGTCCCCAGCAGCGTCGCCAGCTGTTGGGGATGACCCAGACAGCCAGGAAGAAAACCCAAGGCGAGACTCGCATAGGGAACCATCGCAGTCCCCAGTAGAGTGGCCAGCTGTCGCTACCGCGAAAATAAGGTGCCGGCAAAATAGAAGAGTCGCCACCTTTCGTTATTTATCCCTCAGAACGGGAAAGGAAACGATCGGAAAAACTTGACGAAAAGGTATAAGACAAGGTCATCGCAACCATGTCTGGATTCGGGAGTCGGTTACGCAAGGGGAAGGTATTAGCACCCATCACGTCCATCGTACTCGATGGGATCCACGCTTGTTGTGTTTATATGAAGGGTTGGTTTTACTATCTATCTATCAAGGCTGGTCTGAAAAGAAAAGAAAATGACTCGGCAAAGCCTCACGCTTTATGCCTACGTATTCTCATCAGAGAACGAGAAATCAGAGCAAACGTAGTTCGGATAACTACGGCTAAACGGATGGGGGAAGGTGGCTCGCCAATACGTCAGTATTGTTCCTACGTACTCTCAACAGATATGAGAGATCAGAGCTTACGTAGTTCGAGATAATACGGATTACGGGGGTTCAGATTCATTTGTTTTCCGAGTAGGGTTAACAAACAGTTCCAGCAGTTTGGTGTATGCAGCTTGCTCGTCAGAGACTCGTGCGTTACCGTTTGCGGTAGAACTGTGAGTTAACGACACTCTTTTCTTCAGAAAAGCTTTCCTTTGAGTTATGGGCCCACGGGGCAAAAGGTTTTGAAGTTTGTTTTCTGTCTTTTACGGAAGAACTGTCTTTTTATGGATGTTTGCAACTAATATCGCAGTAGAGACTATGACCTATGAGTGAATGCGTCGCATGCCACCCAAAGGGTACCATACTAAACATCCTGATCATTAGAAGGAAACCCTCCAATAATCATTTCCTAAGTAGCTTAAGGCTCGTAACGTACGACATTAGTTAACCTTTGTTACTGTATTTTGATTTGTTTGAAGAGAGAAGAGAGAACAGACACAACTAAGGGGAAACTATCAAGTCCTAATGTTGTAATGCCAAGGATTCATCCTATGGTTGAGGTTTGAAACAGGGAACTCCTAGAAGTTATCATGCATAGGTTTCAACCTAAAGTTCTATCATCATTTCCTTATCAAAGGAAGTGAGAATCCTAGGGGATCATGTCAATGGGAAACAGACAACAGATAAAGCATCAGCTAAACATCAGTAAAACAGATAAACAGTAGAGATGCACATGCAATGCAACAATATAAGCAGAGGGAGACTCACTCAACCCCTAGAGCAATCAAGCAAAAACAACACACAATACACAGGAAAGGGAGGCAAACTCAACCTTCAGCCAACAAGCAAAGCCAAACAGTAACAGACAAGCAGAGGGAGACAGACTCAACCTCTCATGCAAGCAAGCAAAGGGAGGCAAGCTCAACCTTTCAATGCACTTAGGCCTAGTATCAACTACATGAAAGCCTATTCTAATGCAACACACCAGAGAAACATTCATACAAATACAATCAAACAACAAGAACAACAGAACAACATAACAACACTTCAGCAGCAAAGCAGCCCAACAGTCTGTCTTCTATTCCAAGTTATCCATCAGGAGAAAAGGGAATGAGGACTTCATCTTCAAGCTTCAACTTGCTTCAACTTGCTCCAACAAGAGATGATGTGAATCAACACAAAGATCATTGCATGATGAGGGGAAGCAAGAGGGAAACCAAGGGAATCCCTCAAGGCACTCAACCACTCATCTGAGATTGGTATCCTCAAAGGTTTTACCTTTTGTGGTAGGCCTTTAGTCCTTCTAAAGAAGGGACTAGGATTCCACAAGGAACCTTGCATCATTGGATAGGAAATGGAATGCAAATCAAAGAAAACCACAATTATGCAAAAGGAAGCAACTCCTAAAGCTCTAAAAACCCTAATCCTACAATCCCTAAAAGAAACTTTCTAAAGGGAACTAAAACACCAAATCAAGCCTTAAGATTCAATCTACAAAGGAATCAACAAGTCTATAAACCATCAGAAAAGGTTTGGAAACTTATCATGAACTAAAGGTCACTTTTGAAGCTCATCTATGGGAAGTACCATGTTAGAATCGACCTAAACACATCCTAGATGTAAAATCTAACTAAAATAGTAAATCAATTACTAAAAATTTATAAATTTTCCTAAGGGATCCTAAATGTATTAGGAACCCATGGTAAAAAATCCAGAGCTTAAATCAATGTTTAAGGGCAATAGGGAAACTCTAAACCAAAAGTTGTCAAATGAAGGTTCAAGTGGGGAAGGCTCTAAAAATCACCACAAAAATCACCACAAAAATCCTATAATCTCATCAATATGTCTATAACCAGCCAGCCAAAAATCAACATCAAAATCAAAAGCATGAATTGGTAATAAAATCAGCAAGCAACAAGCCATTTTATTAATTTTTAATTAATTATCAAAAATAGAAAAATGGACATTAAATTGAAAACAGCATCAAAATAAAATCCAAAGGCATGAAAAAATCAAAAATTCAACAAGGATCAACCACATATTTTTTTCATATTTTTCTGATCATTAAAACTGATTAAAATGAATTAAACATGAAAAAACAATTAAAAGAAAATAGAAAATCAATTAAAAGAAATAAAAGAATCAGAAAATGCCAGAGCCATCAGATATGTTGACCCGTCCACACATTAGAGGGCCATGCGCTTGCCAGCTCAATTAATGGAGCGTTGCGTTTTGGTTCAAGGCAAGGTGTGGTAAGTTTGACGAAAGACCATGGTACTCCCTAATCATAACCATCCGATGAAAAAGTAATCAGATCTTGCGCTCCTTGTCACGCCAAGTCACCAAACCCTAATTCAATTCAATCTTGTCCATCAGATGTTGTAACCAGTTCCATTTGAGACCAGCCACATTTGGTGTTTGTTTGTAACTGTTGTCTGTTTAGATTTTTAACAAATTGGTTCTTAATTTGAAGTCATTTGTTCTTGTTGTTTGAAAGCACAAGTCCAATTTTTCACAAAGTTCACTCACTAGCCAATATGTTGCCATTGCTGTATCATACTACCTTCTTTTGCCTGAAGCATTCTTGTTTGATTTGTAAGCATTAAAAGCATCAATAACATGTTCAGAACTTGTAGGCCATGTGTATGTATGAATTGAACACTTCCCATCTGCATCCTTGACAGCTTGACCAACTTCCATGCTATGTTTGCAATCCATGAACCATTTTCAATTATGATGATCTGTGGCTGAGCCCTAAGTGTGCAATCTATCTGTTAACATGTTTATGACTTGTGTACAATGTTTGTTTGTTGTGTATGAACTCAAAACATGTTTGGATTTCCTTTATGCAACTCAATTGACCAATTTGCATTTCCATTCGTGTTTTTTATTAGAAGCATCATTTTACAAAATGGTTGTTACCATCTTCATCCTTGTTTAAAAACAATCATGTTAGGCTTAAATTTTGTCAAATTTGGAGTTGTTTTGATCAAGTTTGAATCCTTCACGCCTTTGGTTTTGATTGTTTGTATTTTGGCCCAGAATTTCAATCTTGTTTAGCCTTATCTTTTTCTGGGGTGGCTAAATACACGGATGTATCGCCACCCCAGTGGTTATAGCATGTGCCTTAAGTACCTCTTGTTCCCTTGTGTCCTTTGTTCGATCCCAGAGTGGGACACTTTTTGGCTTTTTTATTTCTTTTATCATTGTTTTACTTTGTTTTTCTTCTTTTCCATTCCATGTTTTCTTCCTAAATCTTGAACTTAACTGTTGGTAACATTCCTTACGTACTTGATTGTCATCAATGCCTAAATGTTGTTACATTTGAACTTATAACATGATTATCTTAAGTTGTGACTTATTTGCATGGTTGTTGGGTTTCTATTTTTGTTAATATGTACCCCTTGGGTTGTTACCTTTATCTTTGTGAAGATGTGTCATTCTCGGTTGTAACCATTTGTATCAATTTAATCCTTGCCTAATGTGATATGCATGCTTGCTTGGTGGTAACCATATTCCTTGTATTCATCATGCTTATTTGTTTATTGCTTTGTTAAGTATTTCTTCCCCAAGTGATGGAACTCTTTAGTTCTCATCCAAGTTACCTCTCTCTCTCTCTCTCCTTCCAAAGGAAAAGTCTCTCCATTGAACCTTGTGTCATGGATAATTCATTACCCATTCCCTTAGACTTTGCTTTAAGTCTAAAAAACCTACCTTTGCTAGGAGTGTTCTTCAACTAGAACCCTAGGATAGAGTTTGTAAACTCTATGTAAGAATCATAGTAATGATTACTTACTCCCCTCTTGGGTGTTACAACTTAGATCTAGAGAGTTTTGTTAAACTCTACACAAACATTGTCATGTTTGTTCCCCTTTGAACCTTGATCATAATCAAGTGTTCTTCAACCCTAGTGAGGTGAACTACGATTGCTCTGATTCTATCCTAGTTAGGATACGTAGGCAGAGGACGCGATGTCCTTGGATAAAACTTAGAAACTATCTTTAGGTTTTAACCTACACCTTTTACCCAATCCTAATCCATAGTAAACATTTACCAAACTTAGCATGCGAACAAAAAAAAGGTTCATGTAGAGTACTACAGATGTTTAGGATGTGAAATACCTACCCTATACATAACCAACCCCCGATCCCCGAATCTCTTAACGTTGTTGTTATATCGCACGAAAGGTTGTTTCTCTCTTTAGATCTTTCCTTCGGATAAATTAAAGTCCGGTTGTGAATTTAAGAATTTAAGATTCAATTTAATCAATAGCTTGGTATCACGATTCTCACCGCAACAGAAATGGCGACTTCACTGGGGACGATTATTTAACTTGAGGGTTTAGCCTATTTTGTTTAATTTGTATGCTATATTTGTGAATATTTGCTTAACATGTATATTTGTCAATATATTTGTTTGTATGTTGGGTATTGGGTGCTTTGAGTGGTGAGACGGTCCTATACCCGGACTTGAGTGCAATTATGTTAGGATGGTGGTATATTCAAGAAGGCTTATAGGGAGCTGATTCCCGACCAAGCTAACTTGAGAAACCACCGCTCAGTGGAGGCCCTCTTGAGAGTTTAGTATTGTTGATCGAGTATTCGTGAAAACAATGCTACTTTCAACGAAGGAGCCCGTGACACTATGGACTTTTAGAATACAATCTACCTCACTTTGGCCTTATTAGGACGTAGTGCGATGGCTATAAGGAAGTATTTCCGAAATAGTTAATACGCGATACTACACTTGGACGAGATTCTCTTGAGAATATTATCGATTACCAAGTTATTTGGGAAGTTGATAACATCCGAAAGATGGGTTGATGACTTTGGGAACTCTGTTAGAACCCGTTCGGCAGGTACAAATTAACCCATAGTGCAAATCCTTGGGGATGGGTAGACCATGGATCCACGCTCACCCTTTAAAACCAAGCTTGTGTTTTTGTGCATATGTGTGATCTTTGCATTTGTATGTGTTTGTGCACTTTGCATTCATAAACATCATATCATAAAGTCTCATGGAACTCAGACTTTTTTGTTTGTAAACATCAGAGGTCATTATGAATGGTGAAAGAAAGAAAACTTTGAGGTACACTTACAAGGGTTTTAACCTAGATGACCTAAGAAGGTTGAGCACCTTAGTGACAGATCCAAAGGGATTCCAAAGCAGGTATGGGAAGTTGTTGTTACTATTGAAGATAAAAATGGATAGTGGACTTCTTTCTACACTTCTCCAGTTTTATGATCCGCTCTACCACTGTTTCACTTTCCCCGATTATCAGCTAGTGCCCACGCTAGAAGAATACTCTCAGTTGGTTGGTTTGCCCATTCTTGAAAAGTCTCCTTTTTCGATCATGGAGGAAGACCCTAAGGAGCAAGATATTGCCAAGGCTACACGTTTGGGATTGGTTGATATTCAAAAGAACCTGATTACAAAAGGAGGAGTTTTTGGGTTAAATGCAGAATTCTTGGTTGAGAAAGCTCAATATTATGCAGATCATTTAAGCATGGATGCATTTGAGTCTATCTTTACCTTGCTCATTTAAGGCATCTTTTTGTTCCCTAGCTTCGAGAATTTTGTGGACCTCAATGCCATTAAATTTTTCTTGAAGAAGAATCCTGTGCCTACTTTGCTAGCAGATGCATATCATTCTGTTCATCTGAGGAACTTTCATAATGTAGGGATGATTACTTGTTGCGCTCCTTTGTTATACAAATGGTTCACTTCACACTTGCCCAAAGCTAACGCTTTTTGGGATCCGAAGAAAGGATGGTGGTCACAGAAGATCATGGCTCTCACTCACTCCGATATTGATTGGTATAGTCGTGACTATGATGGAACAATGATCATTAACAATTGTGGGGATTTTGGTAATGTACCTCTTCTCAGTGCTAATGGAGGAATCAGTTACAGTCCAGTCCTCGCCCGTCGGCAATTGGGATACCCTTTGAAGGACAAGCCCAATGGGGTTCATGTGGAAAGCATTTTTCTTCATAGAAGAAAAGGATAGTCAAGAGCTAAAAGAGAAGATTCTAGAGGCTTGGAAGCGCCTTCACAAGAAAGGGAAAAAGGATCTTGGAAAACTCAACTGTGTCTCTTTGGAACCATACCTCCAATAGGTTCGAAGGAGAGCCATCACACTAAGGATGCCTTATCCTAAACAAGAGCCTATGGCTTTAAAGGAAGAACGCCCCTTGGTCTTCATGTCTGAAGAAGAAAAGCTGAAAAATTGCTTTAGTCAAATCATGACAAACCGAAGATGCTTGGAAGCACAAGTATCAAGTGGTCGTTAAGAGAATTCAGAACTCCAGAAACAACTCCAGTTGAAAGACGAAGAAGTTTGTAAGAAGAGGAAAGCACAAGAATAACCTTTTTCTTCTAGTCCTCAGTCTACTCCGTGGAAGTTAATTATGGACAAGCTCATTCTTGAGAAGGCTCAGATGGAAAAAGAAATCGAGAAACTCAACATGAGGCTGCTAGGGGAACCTTCTTAGGATTCATTAGCTGTTGTTTATGTTTAAAACTCTTGTAAGAGGAAACAATATTTTGTAATCCCATCTTGTTGATCAATGAATAACGACTTTTGATGTTCGTAAATGTCTGAGTTCCATGACACCATGCGCATTTGCATTTGCATTTTTTCTAACCATTCAAGGAAATTCAAACTTTTCTTTTTGCAGACGACAACATGGTGAGACGAGGCATGCTTCCTTTCCCGGATTTGAAGTTGGGCCGTCTTAGGATGTTGGCAAGACTTGTCAGGAACCCCGCCGCCTTCATTGCCAAATATGGAGATCTCCTACCACTGATAAGTGCTCAAGTCAACGAGCTCATGCTGCAGGCTCTTGTTGAGTTTTATTCTCCAACCTACCACTGCTTCGTCTTCCCAGACTTTCAGCTGCTTCCGACCATAGAGGAGTACACTGACTATCTGAAGATTCCGTGGACTTTCACACTTCCATACGAAAAACCAAAGAGAAAGGATTTGGCCAAAGCCCTACATCTCAAGCAAGAGGATTTACCACCTACGAGAGCAAAGGGAGGATATTACGAAATGGAAGCAAGACCGCTAATGGAGATGGCCGAATATCATTATAAGAATAGAAATTTGGGCATCTTTGAAGCAATTTTGGCATTCCTAATATATGGGTTGTATCTCTTCCCAAGCCGTTATAACTTCATTAGTGAGGAGGCAATCCGTCTCTTCATCATCAAAAATCCAGTAAACGAGATACTAGCAGATACCTATGTGGTCATCCACCGCTACATCTTATATGACCTCGGCCAGTTTTCATGTTGCCTCGCATTGCTTGACAGATGGTTTACATCCCATTTGCCTAAGACTCACATCCTTTGGAGGCTTTACAGCAAGAGCGCATGGGTTTCTAAGCTCATCACTCTCAAGCATTATGATATCACCTGGTATGACATCAGCCTTGGTAATCTAGTTATGATTCCCAGTAATGGAGAATTCCCCAATGTGCCTCTCATTGGAACGAAGGGGGTCATCACCTACAATCCTGTTCTTGCCCAGCGTCAGTATGGGTATTCAATCGGGCCGGAGCCCGAGCCGGAGCTACTAAGACCTTGCTTCTGTGAAACCGGTTGCAACTCGGAGCTGGAATCCCATGCTCACTATGCTCTGAGAGATCCTCACCTCTTGGGTATAACTCCAATGGAGAACATAAGTTGTTTAACTACCAGAGCTTACTTGCTTTGGTCGAAGGAAATAGCTTTGACCATGTTCTACACTCATGATCATGAGATAATGATGGAACCAGAGGTCCCCACGACTAGGGAAGAGCTGAAGTACGCTTTGATCAAAGCACAACGAGAGAATGAAGACCTGTGGGAGATCATCCGCCAGGACCGAGCTCACGTTGAAGACCAAGAAGGAGAAGGATCAACTTGTTAGAATGATCATTGTTTCACCATTTCCTGTTTTCCCTAAAAAGGATTGTAATCCTATGTTGCATTTACTTTCACTTCTTGTTGTAAGAAAGGTCTTGCTTTTTAGCAAGAGCCATCTTTTGTAATAGACTTCAAATTATCAATGAAAAACGCTTTTTAAGCATGTCGTTACATGTTGTTCCAACTTTTTTGTTTGTAAATAAAAATTTTCTTTTCCTTGAATGGTTTGTGCATTTGCATTTGCATTTGCATTCGCATCTCATCCTGCATTGGTCTTGCATCCGAGTTCCGCAGCTCATCCTTTGTTCTTGTTCAGAAAAAAGAGAAGGGAGTCACGCTGAATTCTCACAAATACAATACTCGATCCAGAGCTCAGAAGAAGATGGCTGATAATGAACAGTGGTTCGACCAAATGGACAACGACATTGAAGGGATCAAGGGTGACGTCAGCCAGATTATGGAAGTTCTTAATATAATCAAGGCAAAGATGGACACACAGTCTACGGTAATCTCCGAAGTCACCACGACAACGACCAACGTCACAGTAGCTCTAGTTACCACTGCAGATTTTCTCTATGGCATGTCTCGGGATTTCGGGCCACCATTCAGCAATATACAATCTTCAAGTCTTAATCCACTGTTTGATTCAACAATCAGGAATCCCATTTTCACTCAGGCGGGTGGACCAACTACGGTGCGACCTGTCTTCCACAATCAACAACCTATCTTTGACGTGCCCGACGGTTCTGAAGTCGAGGATGAAAAGCATGAGAAACTGAGGGTAGAGATGGACATCATGGCTAAGAGGATGAGAGCCATCGAAGGAAGCAATGTTTTCGGGTCTGACGCCAAAGACATGTGTTTGGTGTCCGGTTTGGTATTTCCCCAAAAATTCAAGATGCCATTGTTGTTTGTCGCTACTGCGAAAATCGGCGTCGGCTATGACAGAAGAGTCGCCACCGTGCGTTATTTATCCCAACGGAGGGAAAGGAAACGCTCAGAGTAAACCTAACGCAAAACGGGAAAGGAATGGTCGTCGCAACCAAATCCTGGATTCGGGAGTCGGTTACGCAAGGGGAAGGTATTAACACCCCTCACGTTCGTCGTACTCGACGGGATCCACGCTTGTTTTCTAGTACGGCTTGTTATTCTATCTACGCTAAAGGGTCAAGGGTTAAAATATGATAAAATGACTCGGCAAAGTATCGCACTTTATGCCTACGTATTCCCGTCTGGAACAAGAAATCAGAGTCAACGTAGTGCGCCTACCTACGGGAAAGGAGGGGAAGGTTGCTCGCTAGGATACGACATCCTATGCCTACGTACATTCATACAACGTGAAAGATCAGAGCAAACATAGTTCGGGCCACGGAAGACACAGATTTGTCTGACTGAATTTTATTACCTTATGAAAGGGTTTTTCTTGATTAAGAGTCCAAGCGGACAAAAATGACGCTGTGATGTTGGTTTTCAGTCTTTTACGCAAGAAGTGTTTTTTCAGGGTGTTTGCAATCTCTGACGTACTAGAGACTATGATCTGAGGGTGACTACGTCGTATGTCACCCTAAGGGTAACACACTAAGCAATCAGATTACTGAAGAGTGGCCCTCCAGCAACCTTCTCTCAAATAGCTTAAGGCTCGTAGCGTACGACATCTATTATCCTTATTACTGTGTTTTGAATTGTTTTGAGATAGAAGAGGAAGAAATTCTAAAAACCTAGGGTTTGAAATGGGAATCAAAACTACCCTAATGTTGTCATGCATGGATTACAACCTAATGTCTGTCATAATTCTCTCCTACACAAAGGAAATCAGAGATCCTAGGGGATAAACAGCAAAAGAAACAGATATACAGTAAACAGTAAACATGCATGCAATGCATCAACACAAGCGAGGCAAGGGAGTCCCACTCAACCTCGAACCTGGGAAGACAATAGGCAAAGTGAAACAGCTTCACTTCAAACCTAAGGGGCAAGCTGAACAAGCCAATAAACAATACAGAAAAAGAAATAAAACCCAACACCAGCTCTGACAGCAACACCAGCTCTTTCAACTACAGTTGATTAACAGCAAACAGTTGACAATAACCCTTTCAAGTAATACCCCATCTTCGATCTTCAATGATCCCCAAGCTTTAGATAAGCTCTTGTCTCCAAAGAATCTCCAAGCTCTGGCAAGCACTGAACCCCAACAAATAAACAGCTTCAAACAGCAACAGGACCCTAACTTCAACAGGTAACTCTCTTTGACAGGTACAGGCTTTATCTTCACCAATATTCAATGAACTCCATTCTTCATAGGTTCCCGTCTTCAATGCAACCACTCCAGAATAAAATCAACTAATGATAGATGAAGTTGAAATGTTAAGAGGCTCAGTGACAACCCAAGGAAATCCCTAAGATCTTAACATAGCAAGTGAAAGGTATCCTCAAGGTTCTACCCAACCAAAGCATGCTCTACATCCCTCCTAAGGAGAGATGGAACTTCTTTGGGGGACCTTGTGTCATGGGATAGAATAGAGGCACAAGAAGCTCTCTATGTTTGAAAGAAGAAATCAATCTAATCTAAAGCTCTCCCTATATCTCCTATCTCCTAAGTCTTCAAAAGCAACCTTCAAGGATAAGAATCTTCATGCTCCAAGCTCCATCCTTTGTCTCCAATCATCTCCAATGTCTTCATGAGCTCCAACAAGCAAAAATCAAGCCCCGAGCCCAATTAGAATAGCCCAAACCAAGCAAATAAGCCAAATTGCCCAAGGGGGAAACACACAAACATCATACAAGTTGCAAAAATCAAATAAAATAGTAATACTCACCATAAAATCCTATATTAACTTCTAAGGGAACCTAACTATATACCCTATACCCCACATAAACCCCAAGGCCTAAATCAAACCCTAAGTATCCAAACTATGCCCTAAACTACACCTAAGTGTTGTAAAACCCTAATCCTAGCACCCTAAAGTTCATTATTCAAAACTAACCTAAATTTCATCATAAAAATATGAGAAAAATCAATAAGGGAGCATATGTCTCTACTCTAACCAGATCCAAAAGAATCACCTTAAAACTCAAAATGAAATGCTCATACAAAAATCAGAAAGTGGGAGTATCAAATAAATGCAAAATAAAAGCAATTAAAAATGTAAAATATGCCAGAAAATGAAAAATGCATGAATTAATGTTTTTATTATTTTATTAAATCCTAGAGGTCTTAAGAAAAACAAAGAAAAAAAATCTCACCCTAAAATGATCTTTTTTTAATTTATTGTGAATTTTCTAATTAACCTAAAATAATGTGTGAAAATGAGAAGAAAATATAAGAAAAAGAAAATCATGCGTGACAAATAGCAAGTGATATGTAGTGTAAAACAAAAGTTGGGCCCAGGAGGGGGTGTGAAAAGGAAAACGCACGTTAGGCCCAAACACAATCAGAAAATGAAATGAAAAAATCAAATGAAAATGGAAAAGTCTTGGTATGAATAGCAAGTAAACTACGTGTAAATTCCATTGGGCCTTGGACAAGGGATGTACATAGCATGTTCTCACTTAAGCCCAGACAAGATCATTTAGTGAAACGGTGCGCTTCATCATTCTCAGAATTCCTTTACAAATGAAGAACAAATCCTGGCCATTGGTTGCTAATTCCAGTCAAAGTCTCACCTAGATCTAATGGTGATGGTGTCATCTTCAACCTTTTGAAATTTGGAGGGAGGAAATAACCATGGACGATCAGAGCTTGCTACCTTCATCTTCTCCAAACGCAACTCCACTAATCCTCACCAAAACTCAACCCTAATAACATCATCTGGTTCGTTTTTTCACACTGAATTCAACCCTAACCTCCATTATCATTGAATCATCTTCTTCCTCAAAACACGAAGAAATGTTCAGAAAATGCTCAAACATAAATTCTCCCCAAACTCAAAATTGAGATGCCTAACATCATCACCATGCTACACTGAGTCATTCTAACTATCTAACTATGATTAAATCACCAAGAACTGCAAGATACATCCACCAACAGAAAATGTGCTCGAACTAAAATTGTCTCTAAACATTGAATTTAGTTACCAGAAAGCACCTAGCCATGTTCTACATCACATCTAACTATCTAAAACCTAACAATTATACCTACATCAAGCCATAGAATGAAGTTTACATACCTGCAAATCTTGGATGAACAGAACAAGCAAAGCTTCAAATCAAGCTCCAAGATCTTCCAGATACGATCTATGAGTGATAATCAAGCTTTTGTATGCATCAATTGGGGTTGAATCTTCTTGAATTGCCAAATTCGATTCTGACTTGCAAGAGATGAACTCAAAGTGCTATCTCACGATTCTTCAACAATCTTGATCAGTAATCTATCTGGAATCAATCACCAACACATGATCAAGCTTCTGAATGCAAAAATTTGGATTGAAATGGATCAAATTGGTGTAACCGATTTGGATTTGCAAAGTGAAAATTCAAAGTTCACTCTCTCTAATCTCTCTCAACCTGCACCAACCAAAGCATTGAACTAACTCTAATACTTATATAGAGCATGTATGAAAGCTCTAGAACCTTCTGGATTGATCTAATGAGAAGTTCAATATCTCATGCCATCGAAATCTCATCTCATGCTACTCTCATGACAGTTCAGACAACAGCTTGTATTTGCACCTCATTCTGATCCAATTTCTCCTTAGATGACATATTGAAGGGATTAGCAAGGGTTAAGGCCTTGGTCATGCTCTAAAGAGTGGTTTTGCATATGTTACTTATGGTGTAAGTAACCACTTTACAAAGGAAGTCATGAAATTAACCCTCAACTTAAAAATATGTAAATTTCATTGTGTCCAAAATGTGTTTTCCAATCAATTTGGTATGTCATATGGCTTGGTTTGGACCTATGGCTCAAAAATCACAATTTTCCTCCTTGGTTCATTTAAAATCCATCCTTATTTTAGGCCATTTTGGATCATTTTGTGAAGCAAACCATTTCAATCACCCATGGCTTCTTATCTGACCTAAAAACATCATTTAAGCACATCTCATGTTGAACATTTTTTCATTTGAGAAATGGAAGATAGAGATTTTGACCTATGTTGAAAAATGACCTATAATTC
The DNA here is from genome assembly GCA_963859935.3 of Lathyrus sativus. Lineage (NCBI taxonomy): Eukaryota > Viridiplantae > Streptophyta > Magnoliopsida > Fabales > Fabaceae > Lathyrus > Lathyrus sativus. Next base: position 265,614,728 of record OZ012741.1, read on the forward strand.
AAATTTCCCAAAATACCCCTGGATTGCCAAGACCATAACTTGAGTTCCACAAATCTTCTTGAGGACTTCTAGTACTCAAATTAAAGCTAAGATCATGCCCTACAATTCTTATGTTGGCCAAGAATCCATTTGAAAACTACTTGATGGGAAAAAGTTGCTTGGAAGTCAAGTGACTTTCACAGATAAATTTCAGTGTCCTCTGGGGACCCCTAACTTGCAAGAACCATAACTTGAATTCCACAAATCTCCTTGAAGACTTCTAGTACTAAAATTAAAGCTATTGAGAAGCTATACAAGTTTCATGTTGGCCAAGAATCCATTTGAAACTTGTATTTAGACTTGTGTGGCTTGGAAGTTCAGTGCTATACAGGGGATTTTACCCTAGGAACCCTGTCTCAAACCCCTCCAACCACTCTTGATTCTCTTGAACTTGATCTTGACTCATCCAAACACATGCTTTAACATCTCAACCCATGACTTCCATGACTTAGAACTAGGTCTTGATGTCTTTTCTTTGCTCTCTTGGACCTAGGGTTACCCAGATGAAACCCTACTTGTACACACCTCCACTGTGGTTCTTGAACTTTATACCATGACTTGTTTAAGCTTCAATAGGGCTCTCTAAGCCTCCCATAGGATCCCTACACACCTCAAATTCATAATTCGATGCTTCATACCCCCATTGATGACCCTCAATACCCCTCAAGCTAGGAGAGGAATCCACTTGTTGACATTCAAATCTCCTTAAAGCTTCAACCCATTTCTTGATGACTTGGCTATTCTTCAGCTTGAATAAGGCCCTTTGATGTGCTTCTTTAGATAAGGATGGCACTTGATCCCTTGTTATATGACTTGTTATGTGATGATATGCAAATGATGGGACTATGTACATGATGTATCTATGCAAATGATAATGCAATTAAAACATAAACCAGATGAAATAGGTTGAGCAAATTTTAGGGTGCAACAGCTGCCCCTATTCAAACGGCTTGGACCCGACTGGGTGAAGAGCGAACGACCTTCAAACAATCGAGGTACGAGACGGTTGAATACTAAGAACCCGGAAATTTGCCAACCGCAGAAATAAACTGCACAAATTGCTTGGAAAACAACATCTGCTGACTAGATCCGGTTGTTACGGGAACAAACTGATCAATTATCAAAACCTGACTTTAATGTCAACCGCCTGCGTATCGCCACAGGCTTTGAACTCCCTCTTATCGAAACATCCCACCTTTTGTCCACATTAAAACTCCGCCTTCTGCCAATACGTAGCAAACAAATTAGCGACCATGCTAGGGATCATTTTCATCAACCCGAAAAAGACTCTATCATCGCGGGGATAGAACTTCGTCCATGTTAGGACTCTACGTTCCGTCAACACAGAAAAATCCCGACGACTTTGCCGGAGGAACGTTTCTGTCTAATCACAGGGAACTTAACTGCCTATCCATACAGGCCCATCATCTGCCTAAACACAGGAAACCCCATCCGTATACTTCATACAGGAAAAGTCATCTGCCTAATTCTTATAGGAAAGTTCATCCGCCTGCTTCATATGGGAAAAGTCGTCTGCCTGATTACAGGAAGTTCCATCTGCCTGCTTCATACGAGAAAAGTTAGTTGAATATCGTTTCTCTGCCTACCTCTACAGTAGCCAACTCCATTGGTCCCAACCCACAAACGACTTTGAATGAGGACTCTACTGGGGACAGTAACACGAGGAAATCACGACGACTTCCTTGGGGAAAATACTTTTGCCAAATATCGGAACACAACTCACATACTCTGTCTATCACGGGAGAATCATCTATCTGGATACCGGAAAGTTCATCTGCCTGCTTCATACGGGAAAAGTTCATCTGCCTGATTACAGGAAACTCCATCCACCTGCTTCATACGGGAAAAGTCATCTGCCTGATTCATATAGGAAAGTTCATCCGCCTGATTCTTACGGGAAAACATAACACATCTGCCTGGTTCATACAGAGAAGTTCATCCGCCTGCTTCATACGGGAAGGTATAAAACATCTGCCTGGTTCATACAGGAAAAGTTCATCCGCCTGATTCTTACGGGAAAACATAACACATCTGCCTGGTTCATACAGGAAGTTCATCCGCCTGATTCTTATGGGAAAACATAACACATCTGCCTGGTTCATATAGGAAAAGTTCATCCGCCTGATTCTTACGAGAAAACATAACACATCTGCCTGGTTCATACAGGAAAGTTCATCCGCCTGATTCTTACGGGAAAACATAACACATCTGCCTGGTTCATACAGGAAAGTTCATCTGCCTGCTTCATACGGGAAAACATAACACATCTTCCTGGTTCATACAGGAAAGTTCATCCGCCTGCTTCATACGGGAAAGCATAACACAGGAAAGTTCATCTGCCTGCTTCATACGGGAAAACATAACACATCTGCCTAGTTCATACAAGAAAGTTCATCCGCCTGCTTCATACGGGAAAACATAACACACCTGCCTGGTTCATACAGGAAACTTCATCCGCCTGCTTCATACGAGAAAACATAACACATCTGCCTGGTTCATACAGGAAAGTTCATTCGTCTGATTCTTACGGGAAAACATAACACATCTGCCTGGTTCATACAGGAAAAGTTCATCCGCCTGATTCTTACGGGAAAACATAACACATCTGCCTGGTTCATACAGGAAAGTTCATCCACCTGATTCTTACGGGAAAACATAACACATCTGTCTGGTTCATACAGGAAAGTTCATCCGCCTGCTTCATACGGGAAAACATAACACATCTGCCTGGTTCATACAGGAAAGTTCATCTGCCTGCTTCATACGGGAAAACATAACACATCTTCCTGGTTCATACAGGAAAAGTTCATCCGCCTAATTCTTACGGGAAAACATAACACATCTGCCTGGTTCATACAGGAAAGTTCATCTGCCTGCTTCATACGGGAAAACATAACACATCTGCCTGGTTCATACAGGAAAGTTCATCCGCCTGCTTCAAACGGGAAAACATAACACATCTGCCTGGTTCATACAGGAAAGTTCATCCGCCTGCTTCATACGGGATAATATAACACATCTGCCTGGTTCATACAGGAAAGTTCATCCGCCTGCTTTATACGGGAAAACATAGCACATCTTCCTGGTTCATACAGGAAAGTTCATTCGCCTGCTTCATACGGGAAAACATAACACATCTGTCTGGCTCATACAGGAAAGTTCATCCGCCTGATTCTTATGGGAAAACATAACACATCTGCCTGGTTCATACAGGAAAGTTCATCCGCCTGCTTCATACGGGAAAACATAACACATCTGCCTGGTTCATACAGGAAAGTTCATCCGCCTGCTTCATACGGGAAAACATAACACATCTGCCTGGTTCATACAGGAAAGTTCATCCGCCTGCTTCATACAGGAAAACATGACACATATGCCTGGTTCATACAGGAAACTTCATCCGCCTGCTTCATACGGGAAAATACAACACATCTGCCTGGTTCATACAGGAAAGTTCATCCGCCTGACTCTTACGAGAAAACATAATACATCTGCCTGGTTCATACAGGAAAGTTCATCTGCCTGCTTCATACGGGAAAATATAACACATATGCCTGGTTCATACAGGAAAGTTCATCCGCCTGCTTCATACGGGAAAACATAACACATCTGCCTGGTTCATACAGGAAAGTTCATCTGCCTGCTTCATACGGGAAAACATAACACATCTGCCTGGTTCATACAGGAAAGTTTATCCGCCTGCTTCATACGGGAAAACATAATACATCTGCCTGGTTCATACAGGAAAGTTCATCCGCCTACTTCATACGGGAAAACATAACACATCTGCCTGGTTCATACAAGAAAGTTCATCCGCCGGCTTCATACGGGAAAACATAACACATCTGCCTGGTTCATACAGGAAAGTTCATCCGCCTGCTTCATACGGGAAAACATAACACATCTGCCTGGTTCATACAGGAAAGTTCATCCGCCTGATTCTTACGGGAAAACATAACACATCTGCCTGGTTCATACAGGAAAGTTCATCCTCCTGCTTCATACGGGAAAACATAACACATCTTTCTGGTTCATACAGGAAAGTTCATCCTCCTGCTTCATACGGGAAAAAATAACCTTGGATATAGCTTCCTAGCCTGTTCGCGGTAGTAGCTAACTCCACTGGGGATATTCTGAAAATAGCTGCCCGACACCCGTTTCGACATCAAGTGACCACTTCTGAACTTGATTCATGAAACCCTGAAATGTTGCCGCAACAGCAAACCTGAAGAAAACACTCCACTGGTCAGATAAGAGAAACTTCAACTAATAATTCCGTGGGGAATAATAACTAGGATTGTATCATCACATGTCTCACAGCGAGACTTCGAATATCTGGAAATAGATCTGGGATAGAACCCCATACTCCTGCTGAGAAACACACCTGAAAGCAAAAGGTTAACCAACGTGATTTATGTTTCAAAATGCATATGTTTTGCAATGGCGCAATGCTCCATACGGCATGGAAATGCTACGCGTTTTTGGGTAGATGCAAACATGATAATGTATGCAAATGCAAATGCAGGTTTAGGTTGCTGGGGAAGGCTATGACAAGCTTGCTTTAACACGGCTGTTGAGGACAAATACCACCCTGTTGGGGATGAACGGGTATCGCAAAGTATCTTGGAAAAATAAATGCCGGAAATACAACCAACTCTGTCGGGGAGAGATTACACATCGATTTCCACTGGTAGGAAAGAATAACCTGCTGGGAAGATTAACTCAACTGGGGGAGAAGCAACCCTTCTGGGGGACAACTGTCTGGGTACAGTTTACAAACTCGGAGCTACCACTCCGCTGGGAATAATCATCCTGACGAAAGCATGACAACCTGCGGGGAGAAAGAAAACCAATCTCGGTGGGAATACTCCTTTTGACCCTACTATGACTTGGTTACGTGCCTCGGAAATCCTCCCAGCTGGGGATTGAACGTGCACATACTCGAATCTCTGGGGAGTAAAACTCTGCAGGGGATACTGATTTTGACTTGCTGGGGATATCTTGTGGACAACTTCCATGAGGATACTCTTTTGGGGAAAATAATCCCTCCTTCGATAAGGGATAACAACATCTCAACCTCTGGGGACGAGGTACGACCTGCTGGGAAATAAGGTCACGTCCTTCTTCCAGGGCCTATAGCTGGGGTCACCATTTTCTGATTGTCCGCTTCAAGGGCGAGAACCCTGCGAAACACAAACGAGACAAAACAAATCTATACAACCAAATCTATTCGAGTTAGCATCCGCGACATCACTTCAGTCAATTCGAAGTTTTAGCAATTATTGGCAAGGGCCAGCAAAGTTATGCACATGCGAGTTCATCGGAACATCGGTGTTTTCCACATACAAAACAGTAAAGCACAAACATCAAATACTTAATAACATGTTTTATTGATTGAGCCTGTAAATAGGCGAAGCGTTGTACATCGGATGCAACTCCTGAAAAGAGGAAGTTACGCACGCACACATACATATATGCCCAAAAATACAAAACAATATTTGTATACATGTCGGCAACGTGGTGCAGACAAACATCATGAGCTGATCCTCCTATGACTCGCCTGACTCTGGCGCTTTCCCGGTATTCAATTTTCGGAAGAGATTGTGTTGGATAAACGAACCCTCAGGTACTCCCAAACCACTAAGCAATGATGTATCAAATCCGAACCACAGTCATTTGCTTTTTCAATCCCTAACTTTTGCGTGAATCGCCCTTTGTGGGTTTTCAATTCACCGGGATACCCTTTTTTGCCGAAGTCGCCCTTTGCAGGTTTTCGACTTCGCGGGTGTACATCTTTTCAATTTTATCCCTAACTTTTTGCCCGAACCCTTTTATTCATTTTTTACGGTTCGCCAGGATGCCCCATTTTTGCCTGGACTCTCTTTTTACTGTCCAGCGGGTCACTTTCAAGCAAAGTATTTTTTAACTGCGTCCGAATTCACAGGCGACGTAAAGTCTTCACCATCCATGGTAGATAGTAGCAAGTCTCCTCCAGAGAAGACTTTTCTGACAATGTATGGACTTTCGTAGTTAGGGGTCCATTTGCCCCTGTGATCTGTTTGTGGCGGGAGAATCCTCTTCAGCACAAGGTCGCCCGTCTGAAAGCTTCGTGGACGTATCTTCTTATCCTACGCTTTCTTCATCCGGCTCTGATATAGCCGACCGTATGCGAGAGAAGCTAGCCTTCTCTCGTCCATTAAGCTGAGCTGATTCAGTCTATCTTTAACCCATTCTGCCTCGTCAAGTTGGACGTCTCGTAAAACCCTCAAGGAAGGAATCTCAACCTCCAGCGGTAACACTGCCTTCATTCCGTATACCAATGAAAAAGGGGTTTCCCCGGTTGATGTGCGTACCGTCGTACGATAACCGTGCAAAGCGAAAGGTAGCATCTCGTGCCAGTCCTTATACGTCACAACCATCTTTTGGACAGTCTTCTTTATGTTCTTATTGGCCGCTTCAACAGCGTCATTCATCTTGGGCCGATAAGGAGAAGAGTTGTGATGCTCGATCTTGAAATTCTGGCACAGCTCTTTCATCATCTTGTTATTCAAATTCGAACCGTTGTAAGTGATAATCCGCTCAGGGATTCCATATCTGCAGATAATATCTCGTTTGACAAATCTGGCGACCACTTGTTTGGTGACATTGGCATATGACGCTGCTTCCACCCATTTGGTGAAGTAATCAATTGCCACCAAGATGAACCGGTGTATGTTGGATGCCGTAGGCTCAATCTTCCCGATCATATCAATTCCCCACATCGAGAACGCCCACGGTGATGACATCACATTCAGAGGACTTGGGGGTACATGGACCTTGTCCGCATAAATTTGGCATTTATGACACCTCTTTGCAAACTTGAAACAGTCTGTTTCCATAGTTAGCCAGTAATAACCTGCCCGCAGCAGTTTTCTCGTCATAGCATGCCCACCAGCATGTGTACCAAACGTACCCTCATGTATCTCTTCCATGAGCAACTTTGCTTCTTTCTCGTCTACACAGCGTAGCAACACCAAGTTGTGGTTTCTTTTGTATAGGACACCGTCAGGATTCAGATAGAAATTGCCAGCCAATCTCCTGAGAGTCTTCTGATCTCGACTGGATGCCCCAGCCGGATACTCCTTGTTCTTCAGGAAATTCTGGATGTCAAAGTACCAGGGTTGACCATCGGGAGCCTCATCAATGGAAAATATAAATGCAGGCCTATCAAGCTGAGAGATTACAATCCAGGGAGCCTCGTTCCAGAAGTTAACTTTATACATCGAAGACAATGTCGCCAGGGCGTCAGCCATTTGATTTTCTGCTTGCGGCACATGATGCAATTCCACCTTGTCAAAGAAAGGTAACAATCTCCTTGCATAATTCATATATGGTATTAAATTGGGCTGACGTGTCTCCCATTCTCCTTTAATCTGATTCACCACTAGAGCTGAGTCTCCGTATACATCCAGATGTTTGATTCGCAAATCAATAGCTTCTTCCAGACCCATGATGCAAGCCTCATATTCAGCTTCATTATTGGTAACGGGAAAGGTCAATCGGGCAGTAAAGGGGATGTGCGACCCCTGAGGAGTAGTGATAATCGCACCTATTCCGCTACCGTAGGAATTTACAGCTCCGTCAAATATCAACTGCCATTTGGAACCCAACTCTGGTCCTTCGTCCGACAACGGTTCTTCACAATCCTTCATCTTCAGGTACATGATATCCTCGTCAGGAAAATCAAACCTCATCGATTGGTAGTCCTCAACAGGCTGCTCCGCAAGGTACTCCGACAGAACGCTACCTTTAATAGCCTTTTGCGAGACATACTGAATATCATATTCGGTTAACACCATCTGCCATCGGGCAATTCTTCCGGAGAGTGCTTGCTTCTCAAACACGTATTTGATTGGATCCATCTTTGAAATTAGCAGGGTTGTATGATTTAGCATGTATTGCCTCAAACGTTTGGCGGCCCAGGCAAGCGCATAACACGTTTTCTCGAGCATTGAGTATCTGGACTCACAGTCGGTAAACTTCTTACTCAAATAGTAGATCGCATGCTCTTTACGTCCGGTCTCGTCGTGTTGACCGAGAACACAACCCATACTTTCCTCAAGAACCGTCAAATACATAATCAACGGTCTCCCGGCCACTGGGGGTATCAAAACAGGAGGTTCCTGCAAGTATTCTTTTATCTTGTCGAACGCCTTTTGACAATTTTCATTCCAGGTCACAACCTGGTCTTTTTTCAACAACTTGAATAACGGCTCGCATGTCGCAGTTAAGTGAGATATGAACCGGGCGATATAGTTCAACCTCCCTAAAAATCCACGCATGTCTTTTTCTATTTTAGGCGTCGGCATTTCTTGTATTGCTTTTATTTTCGCAGGATCAACCTCTATTCCTTTTTCGCTCACGATAAACCCCAGTAGTTTGCCCGATCTCACCCCGAAGGTGCACTTGTTAGGGTTCAGTCTCAACCTGAACTTCCTAAGTCTCTTGAACAGTTTCAGCAGATTAACCAAATGCTCCTCCTCCGTCTGGGATTTGGAAATCATATCATCAACATAAACCTCGATCTCTTTATGCATCATGTCATGAAAGAGAGTCGTCATAGCACGTTGATATGTTGCCCCAGCGTTCTTCAATCCGAAGGGCATCACTTTGTAGCAAAATGTTCCCCAGAGAGTAATGAAGGTAGTCTTCTCCATGTCTTCTGGCACCATTTTGATCTGATTATAGCCTGAGAAGCCGTCCATAAAGGAGAATACGGAGAACTGAGCAGTGTTATCAACCAGCACATCGATGTGAGGAAGTGGAAAGTCATATTTCAGGCTCGCCTTGTTCAAATCACGGTAGTCTACACACATTCGTACTTTACCGTCTTTCTTTGGCACTGGCACAATATTAGCGACCCATGAGGGATATTTTGTAACATCTAGGAAACCGGCATCCCACTGTTTTTGAACTTCCTCCTTGATCTTCACAGCCATGTCCGGTCTAGTTCTTCGGAGTTTCTGCTTAATAGGCGGACATTCCTCTCGCAGTGGCAGATGATGAACAACCATATCCGTATCCAACCCAGGCATATCCTCGTACGACAAAGCAAATATATCACTATACTCTTTGAGCATCTCAACCAACCTTTGCTTGATGTCGCTCGGCAGCGCAGCCCCTATACGGATGTTTCTCACAACCTCTTCCGACCCCAAATTGATAATCTCAATGACTTCTCATGAGGCAGAATGATTCTTTCTTCTTGTTTCAATAACCAGGTCAACTCTTCTGGTACGTCGCCATCTTCAACAGCCTGAAATACCGGGTGCTCAAAGTCGAAGTGAGTCATATGCGGTTCATGGATGTCATCTGAAATAGTAATCCTGCAAAGGAGATGGTTAAATGCTTCAAAACGCATACAAAGCAAATAACCACATTGCCATTTTATTGTAAAACATAAAAACAGGAAAAACAGGGATCACAACATTTGTATATGAAAACGCCTTTATTTCATGATTAAACAATGTAATGTACATAACCAAATGGCCCTAAGCAAAATCACTATGCCTCGGGTAGGACACAGGATTGTTCAACAATTAAGAAAACAAATCATTACTGTTTAGTTGTCACGGGAACAGTTTCCCGGATAGACCAATTGCAGAGACTTTGTCCTGACACGCTTGGCTTGATCCACGCGTCCATGTCACAGTCGCTATCTCCTTCTTCAGAATCGGAAACAGCGTTGATAGTCTCGAAGCTCACCCCATTTGGTGTAATTGTGACTGGTCCCTTGAACCTGGGCGCTCCTGAAGAGGATACTGATGACGAAGGATGATATCCAAGCCCGAACCTATCATTCTTCACGGGAATCTCTAACACCTGACCCCAGCCCTTGGCTTTGCCTGCCTGCACTAGAGCCTGAGCCTCTTTGTAGGATGACACTGCCATGTTTGATATTTTGCTGGAACCCTGAGCTTTGTATTTAATTCGCAACCCCTCGAAGGCTTGACACGGTGTTTCGTGTATTTCGCCGTCGACCTCAACATATTTGAACGAAGACAAATGGCTAACCAGAATATCTTCCTCTCCACAAACAGTGACGGCACTATCCCCAACCATATACTTCAGCTTCTGGTGTAACGTGGATGTGACTGCCCCGACAGCATGGATCCATGGGCACCCAAGAAGACAACTATACGCTGGCTGGATGTCCATTATATAGAATTCAGTTTCAAATATTTCAGGCCCCACCTGCAACGGTAATGTTATTGATCCGAAAACTGACCTCCTCGTTCCATCGAACGCCCTCACCACTAAATCACTGGGCGTGCAGATAATCCCCCTGATATCCAACTTCATCATGGCTTTCTTCGATAGCACATTCAGGTAAGATCCAGTGTCTGCTAAAACATGGGACATGAACGTGCCCCGGCATTCTATTGACACATGCAATGCCATATTATGCTCTCGCCCTCTCAGAGTCAAATCAAAGTCTGTGAAGCCCAAACTGTGCCCCGCATTGACATGCGCCATCACCCCTTCTAACTGATTAACAGAAACTTCTTGAGGAACAAACGACGTGTCTAGAATCTTCAGCAAAGCGTTTCGATGGGCCTCGAAACATAACAGCAAGGATAGGATGGAAATTTTTGACGGCGTTTGCTGGAGGTGCTCCACGATTTTGTAATCGCTTTTACGAATGAGCCTCATAAACTCCTCCACATCCTTAAGTGACGTTTCCTTTTCACTCGACTGAGAAGGACCACCCTCAGCTACCTTGGCTTTGCCCTTGGCTAATCTTTCTGCCTCTACCTCGAGTGACGTGAAGATTCTTCCGCTTCTGGTCATACCCCCTGTTCCGACAACATTATCTACAACCCCAGCTGGTTGTCCATTGACTTCAATTTTCTCCCCATCGCAATATACCTCCAACCCGTAAGTCCATGGCACTGCTTTAGTACTCTCAAAAGGAACTGGTCCTGCTTTGGTAATTGTGATCGTCGGCCGCCTGGCGGGTGCCGTTATTGTTATGGTTTTCCTCGGAATCGTCACCGTCGCAACATCGTTCTGCTCATCACACAATGCCTCTGCAGGCTTTTCAACCGTGGTTCGATCAAACTGCAAGGTACCTTCATCCATCATAGCCTGAATACCCTGCTTCAACTCATTACAACCCTCTGGCTGGGTCCAACAATCCAAGCAAAATTCATCACAACTCGGGAATACATCCCCTTTGAGAAACCTGCTTTTAATCTCACCCAACGGTGTCTTCAACTCATTGACATCCATCACTAGATTCAGATTTTCTTCCGTCAAGATGGCATTTTCCCCGTGATTGGGCATGGGTTGTTGTACGATATTTGGACCCACCTGTCCAAATTTGATAGCTTTGCTATCCAATAAATCCTGAACTTTGTGTTTAAATGCCTGACAAGCTTCTATATCATGCCCGGGTGCCCCAGAATGGAATTTGCAATGCTTGTTGGCATCATATCCGTAAGGAAGTACTGCCCCCGTAGGCGGTGCCAAAGTCCTCTTTTCAACCAAGTTCAAACCTAGCAGGGTCTGGAGGAGTTCTGCATACGTGGAAGGAGGTGCGTCGAACACTCTTTTCGGTCTCGCATTCTGTACCCTTCTCTGACCAGGATTTTGTCCTTGCTGTTGATGCGGTTGTTGTTGTTGTTGCTGCCTTTATTGAGGAAGCGGGATAGTGACACTAGCTATCTGTTGCGGCTGAACATACTGATTTCTTCCTCTGCCCCTGCCCCTGCCCCTGCCACCAAACATGGTACTAGTATCACCCTGCCGTCTACCACCAAATGCTTTTCTGGCACCTCCTGTTGAAGTTGACTCACTTGCTTGGAACCTTCCCACTTTAATCCCGTTCTCGATCATCTCTCCCATAAGAATCAAATCTGAGAAGCTGCTCAATGACACACTAAACAATTTTTCATAGAACACCCCTGTAAATGTCCCAATGAACATATCATTCATCTCCCTTTCAATTAAAGGAGGATGCACCCTCGCTACCATATTGCGCCACCTTTGCGCATACTCTTTAAAACTTTCACCGTTCTTCTGTGACAGACCCTGCAATTGGACCCGGTTTGGAGCCAGATCGCTGTTATATTTGTAATGTGTCACGAAAGCATCAGCCAACTGCTTCCAGGTCTTGATCTGCATGGGCCCCAGCCCCATATACCATTCAAGTGAAGGTCCTGACAAGCTATCCTGAAAGAAATGCATGAGCATCCTTTCATCATCTGAATACACGGACATTCTCCTGTAATACGAGCGGACATGGACCTTAGGGCAGGTGTCCCCCTTGTATTTGTCAAAAGTGGGAGCCTTGAATTTCAACGGCACCCTCAGCCCTGGTACCAAGCCCATTGTAGTCATATCCAAACCGGTGGAGTTCTGATTCACTACCCCCTTCATATATTCTTCGAGCATTCTGATCCTCTGCACAGGATCAACAGGTCCTTCAAATCTCACACCTCTTCCAGAAAAGGCGTCCTCCTGGTGGTCTTCACCCCAATTCACATTTTCATTTCCATATCCGTCGTAACCAGTGTTGCGACCAAACCCTTGCTGATTGATCATGGGACCTCTCCCCCCGTTACCAAAACCCTGGTTGACCCTAACAGGTCCAAACCCAGTGTTGACAGGAATCACCCCATCACCATTCATATTACCAAATCCACCATACCCCTGGTTAGCGTTACCAAAACCATCATAACCGAAACCCTGAGTGTTGAAGCCGAATTTTCCGTCCTGATTGACGTAATCAAATCCATGATCGTTGTAGCCGAAACCATTGTTGCCAAAACCATTACCGCCATTATTGTTACCACCACCTTGGTTGGCGTCCCCAAATCCAACATTGTTAACAACAGTCTCATTTCCATTCCCGGTGTTGCCATTGCCAGTGCCAGCACCGTCGTTTACAACCACAACAGGTGGGGTCACTACAGGTGGAACCACAGGCGTAGGGGGCCCATCCTCCAGAATAGTTTCAACGTGCGCAGAATTGTGGTCATTATTGCCATTCCCATTAGTCTGCGTCAGCAGCGGGTGTACCAAAGTTTGGAGGCTCTCCTGGCCCTTAGCAATGTTCTCCATTGCTTGCATGAACAGATTCAGCTTCTCGCGGATTTCCTGCATCTCCACTTGGACTTGATCCATGATTCTCTTGCAGTTGTTTCGGGTTGAGTAGCGGTGGACTATTTGTTCGTCAATCCTGAAAAACCTGAAGATGCAGGAAATAAGATACAGATTCAAGAATACCGGTCATGCAATATGAATGCGGATGCAAATGTGTAAATATGCTACAGGTTATATTCCCCCCCCCCCCCGATTCTAGTTTCGGAGAGAAGACCATCACGACAATGGAGTCCCCATCAAGCAAGCAAGGAATCAGAAAAACCCTCATATATAAACACATGCCAAGAGGCTGAGTACAAAAGTACAACTGAATACAACTGAAGAGACCTCGGCCAACAAGCCTGGCGATGGTCGAAATACAAGTACAATCAACAGCAAGGCAAAGATAAATCAGGCCAAATGGCGTGCTTTGACATCTTCCAATATCCTCAACGTCTCTGAACGACCCAGTATGGAGATTAGCTCTTGTATCAGTAGGGCATGCCGCTCGGCAGTGGATCTCAGCTTTTTGGCGTCGTCCTGGCAGGTTCCTTCGCCAGAACTCTCGTCAAGTCTGTACCTCTTGGAACCGGCCTTCACTTCATAACCTTTCGGCTTCTCGTCAAGGTTACTTACTCTAAGCTCAACAGTGCTCCTAAGTGATGTCTCTTCGGCAATCTTTGCGTCTTGGGCTCTAATCTGTGCCTCTAGCGTGGCAATCTGCATCTTCAGTTCGTCTTCACGCTCCTTCCGCTTGGTAAGCGTGGCATTCCACAAAGCTTCCCACTTGCTGAGACAGGAATAAGCTTTGCTTAAAAGTTCCTTCTTGGAAGTAAGCACCTTGCTAACACCGTTCAAGGTTGTTCCCACTTTTTCTTTCTTGTTGGTCTCCTCCGTCAACTCTGAACCCAACCCGTTAATCAATTCAGTCTGTTCCTTCACAGTGAAGGTAACTTCATTCTTCTCATGACGCAACTGGAAGATCTCTTTTTCTAACTCATCATTGGCTTTCTTCAATTCTTCGTTTTCAGCCAATAATTTATTATACTTTTCAAGCTCTGTCGAAGCAGGTACCTCAATCATTGGAAGATACAGGGGTTCTGCAGCAGGATAAGGCATCAAGGACATACTAGCTCTCTCGCGGATCCAAGCCAAATAAGGGTCATAAGCTTTGTTGTTGCTCTTACCAAGTAAAGCTTTCCCTCTCCTATGGACGTTAGCCCATGCATGTCTCAATCTGATCAAAACAGCCGTGTCTAATAAGCCCGTGAGATACAGAGATTCCTGTATCTCCTTCTCAATAGGAGCGTCCCTCAAAGCATAACCGAACTGTCTTACTAACAGCGAAGGGTTATAGTTAATACAACCTTTCCGTCCAATCAGGGGGACATTCGGAAAGCCACTGCAACTATATATAATATTAGTGCCAAGCATGCTCCGATCAAACCAAATGATGTTCTCAGCAGACAGCCCCATCAACCGGGAAGACCAATCCAAAGTATCAACAGCATCAACAAAAGGCCTTGTCTTCGGAAGATGCCCATGGAACCACCTGTACAAAAGAGGAAGACAGCAGGAAACATTCTTGCCACGACGTTTCTCATTCTTGTAGTGAATATAATGATAAACATCGCCCAAGAGAGTAGGAACTCGATTCTTCGAGGCAAGAATCAAGAAGGCATCTGAGTCGACAAAATCTGGCACATTAGGAAACAAGACAATCCCGTAGATGCAGACAGCTAGAATGGCACTGAAGGCAACCCAACATCCACTCTTCGCGCACTGTTTAGCCTTCTCAACCAGGACAGACAGGTGAAAACCATAAGCTCCGTTCAGCTTGACCAAACCTCCGAGGAACTCAGAAGCGTCTAAACTGACAATCTCAGCGAGTGTAGCTAACTCAGGCTCAACATCAACATGTATAAAGGGCATCTGGTCTAACACAGGAACTCCCAACATATCAGAATACTCCTCCAAAGTAGGTGCCAGAATATAGTCGGGAAATAAGAAACATATCAGTTGCGGCTCATAAAACTGCATCAAAGTATACACCCCAGTCGTCTCGAATGCTGAAGGTATGTATAATAAACTAAGCAATCTCCCATAAGATACTCTGAACTCAGCCCTCACTCTCTCATCTGCTAGAGCAACTAAACCCATCAAGGAACTGATATCTGGCGAATGTAACCGGTAAGCAACTGTCCTCTTCAGGGACTCCATGTCTGGCTAGAAGATATACTAGAATCAGAGGGGAAGGATCAAACCTGCAACATAAACACATGTTAAGGATATGCAGTCATGAAAATGCACATGCATATGCAAATAGGAGATCAAGTGCAATGCTGGTGAACTGTGCTGCTCTGTACTGAAGCCTGAGAACCATCAAATCTTCATCTCAAACCAACCACTCAAATGAACCCTGTAACCACATCTCACTGACAAAGATAAACCAGGTATTCTGAGGTCAAAGGTTTCCTGCAAACAAACCTACCTACCCCTCACAGGTGTGAACTTAACTCGCAGACGAGGTACGGTATCCTATGCGGGTTCAACGTCACAGACTTTCAAGAGCGATGATACGATACCCAGGAGGTGTGGCATCATCATCCCTTGAAGCGGCCTCACTTAGCTGAATCCCAATTGATAGGTCCCATAGTCGACAATCCTCGGGTCAGACAACTTGTCAAGCCCTAAGGGCCAGGCAAGAAGCATCAAAGAGAATCTCGTCTGAGCGCAGATTTCGCGGCTAGCTGGTGCGAGCTAAGCAAGCAGGCTAACCACTACTCTCTACTTCTAAGTCTAGGTGTAACCTCAAGCCCAGGTCCGGCTTATCTCTCAACAGATCACCCCCTTCCCACAACAGCAATAACAATATAAAGCTGATAATAAAATGCGGAAAGTAAAGAGAGAAAAGTAAATCTATACAACACCCACGACGGGAAAACAAGCGCTAGGATTGACTCGCGTAGGGAACCAAAGTGTCCCCAGCAGAGTCGCCAGCTGTCGCTACTGCAAAAATCGGCGTCGGCTATGACAAAAGAGTCGCCACCATGCGTTATTTATCCCAACGGAGGGAAAGGAAACGCTCAGAGTAAACCTAACGCAAAACGGGAAAGGAATGGTCGTCGCAACCAAATCCTGGATTCGGGAGTCGGTTACGCAAGGGGAAGGTATTAGCACCCCTCACGTCCGTCGTACTCGACGGGATCCACGCTTGTTTTCTAGTACGGCTTGTTATTCTATCTACGCTAAAGGGTCAAGGGCTAAAAGATGATAAAATGACTCGGCAAAGTATCACACTTTATGCCTACGTATTCCCGTCTGGAACAAGAAATCAGAGTCAACGTAGTTCGCCTACCTACAGGAAAGGAGGGGAAGGTTGCTCGCTAGGATACGACATCCTATGCCTACGTACTTTCATACAGCATGAAAGATCAGAGCAAACGTAGTTCGGGCCACAGAAGACACAGATTTGTCTGACTGATTTTTATTACCTTATGAAAGGGTTTTTCTTGATTAAGAGTCCAAGCGGACAAAAATGATGCTGTGATGTTGGTTTTCAGTCTTTTACGCAAGAAGTGTTTTTTCAGGGTGTTTGCAATCTCTGACGTACTAGAGACTATGATCTGAGGGTGACTACGTCGTATGTCACCCTAAGGGTAACACACTAAGCAATCAGATTACTGAAGAGTGGCCCTCCAGCAACCTTCTCTCAAATAGCTTAAGGCTCGTAGCGTACGACATCTATTATCCTTATTACTGTGTTTTAAATTGTTTTGAGATAGAAGAGAAAGAAATTCTAAAAACCTAGGGTTTGAAATGGGAATCAAAACTACCCTAATGTTGTCATGCATGGATTACAACCTAATGTCTGTCATAATTCCCTCCTGCACAGAGGAAATCAGAGATCCTAGGGGATAAACAGCAAAAGAAACAGATATACAGTAAATAGTAAACATGCATGCAATGCATCAACACAAGCGAGGCAAGGGAGTCCCACTCAACCTCGAACCTGGGAAGACAATAGGCAAAGTGAAACAGCTTCACTTCAAACCTAAGGGGCAAGCTGAACAAGCCAATAAACAATACAGAAAAAGAAATAAAACCCAACACCAGCTCTGACAGCAACACCAGCTCTTTCAGCTACAGTTGATTAACAGCAAACAGTTGACAATAACCCTTTCAAGTAATACCCCATCTTCAATCTTCAATGATCCCCAAGCTTTAGATAAGCTCTTGTATCCAAAGAATCTCCAAGCTCTGGCAAGCACTGAACCCCAACAAATAAACAGCTTCAAACAGCAACAGGACCCTAACTTCAACAGGTAACTCTCTTTGATAGGTACAGGCTTTATCTTCACCAATATTCAATGAACTCCATTCTTCATAGGTTCCCATCTTCAATGCAACCACTCCAGAAGAAAATCAACTAATGATAGATGAAATTGAAATGTTAAGAGGCTCAGTGACAACCCAAGGAAATCCCTAAGATCTTAACATAGCAAGTGAAAGGTATCCTCAAGGTTCTACCCAACCAAAGCATGCTCTACATCCCTCCTAAGGAGAGATGGAACTTCTTTGGGGGACCTTGTGTCATGGGATAGAATAGAGGCACAAGAAGCTCTCTATGTTTGAAAGAAGAAATCAGTCTAATCTAAAGCTCTCCCTATATCTCCTATCTCCTAAGTCTTCAAAAGCAACCTTCAAGGATAAGAATCTTCATGATCCAAGCTCCATCCTTTGTCTCCAATCATCTCCAATGTCTTCATGAGCTCCAACAAGCAAAACTCAAGCCCTGAGCCCAATTAGAATAGCCCAAACCAAGCAAACAAGCCAAATGCCCAAGGGGGAAACACACAAACATCATACAAGTTGCAAAAATAAAATAAAATAGTAATACTCATCATAAAATCCTAGATTAATTTCTAAGGGAACCTAACTATATACCCTATACCCCACATAAACCCCAAGGCCTAAATCAAACCCTAAGTCTCCAAACTATGCCCTAAACTACACCTAAGTGTTGTAAAACCCTAATCCTAGCACCCTAAAGTTCATTATTCAAAACTAACCTAAATTTCATCATAAAAATATGAGAAAAATCACTAAGGGAGCATGTGTCTCTACTCTAACCAGAGCAAAAAGAATCACCTTAAAACTTAAAATGAAATGCTCATACAAAAATCAGAAAGTGGGAGTATCAAATAAATGCAAATTAAAAGCAATTAAAAATGTAAAATATGCCAGAAAATGAAAAATGCATGAATTAATTTTTTTATTGTTTTATTAAATCTTAGAGGTCTTAAGGAAAACAAATAAAAAAATCTCACCCTAAAATGATCTTTTTTCAATTTATTGTGAATTTTCTAATTAACCTAAAATAATGTGTGAAAATGAGAAGAAAATATAAGAAAAAGAAAATCATGCGTGACAAATAGCAAGTGATATGTAGTGTAAAACAAAAGCTGGGCCCAGGAGGGGGTGTGAAAAGGAAAACGCGCGTTAGGCCCAAACACAATCAGAAAATGAAATGAAAAAATCAAATGAAAATGGAAAAGTCTTGGTATGAATAGCAAGTAAACTACGTGTAAATTCCATTGGGCCTTGGACAAGGGGTGTACATAGCATGTTCTCACTTAAGCCCAGACAAGATCATTTAGTGAAACGGTGCGCTTCATCATTCTCCAAATTCCTTTACAAATGAAGAACAAATTCTGGCCATTGGTTTCTAATTCCAGTCAAAGTCTCACCTAGATCTAATGGTGATGGTGTCATCTTCAACCTTTTGAAATTTGGAGGGAGGAAATAACCATGGACGAACAGAGCTTGCTACCTTCATCTTCTCCAAACGCAACTCCACTAATCCTCACCAAAACTCAACCCTAATAACATCATCTGGTTCGTTTTTTCACACTGAATTCAACCCTAACCTCCATTATCATTGAATCATCTTCTTCCTCAAAACACGAAGAAATGTTCAGAAAATGCTCAAACATAAATTCTCCCCAAACTCAAAATTGAGATGCCTAACATCATCACCATGCTACACTGAGTCATTCTAACTATCTAACTATGATTAAATCACCAAGAACTACAAGATACATCCACCAACAGAAAATGTGCTCGAACTAAAATTGTCTCTAAACATTGAATTTAGTTACCAGAAAGCACCTAGCCATGTTCTACATCACATCTAACTATCTAAAACCTAACCATTATACCTACATCAAGCCATAGAATGAAGTTTACATACCTGCAAATCTTGGATGAACAGAACAAGCAAAGCTTCAAATCAAGCTCCAAGATCTTCCAGATACGATCTATGAGTGATAATCAAGCTTCTGTATGCATCAATTGGGGTTGAATCTTCTTGAATTGTCAAATTCGATTCTGACTTGCAAGAGATGAACTCAAAGTGCTATCTCACGATTCTTCAACAATCTTTATCAGTAATCTATCTGGAATCAATCACCAACACATGATCAAGCTTCTGAATGCAAAAATTTGGATTGAAATGGATCAAATTGGTGTAACCGATTTGGATTTGCAAAGTGAAAATTCAAAGTTCACTCTCTCCAATCTCTCTCAATCTGCACCAACCAAAGCATTGAACTAACTCTAATACTTATATAGAGCATGTATGAAAGCTCTAGAACCTTCTGGATTGATCTAATGAGAAGTTCAATATCTCATGCCATCGAAATCTCATCTCATGCTACTCTCATGACAGTTCAGACAACAGCTTGTATTTGCACCTCATTCTGATCCAATTTCTCCTTAGATGACATATTGAAGGGATTAGCAAGGGTTAAGGCCTTGGTCATGCTCTAAAGAGTGGTTTTGCATATGTTACTTATGGTGTAAGTAACCACTTTACAAAGGAAGTCATGAAATTAACCCTCAACTCAAAAATGTGTAAACTTCATTGTGTCCAAAATGTGTTTTCCAATCAATTTGGTATGTCATATGGCTTGGTTTGGACCTATGGCTCAAAAATCACAATTTTCCTCCTTGGTTCATTTAAAATCCATCCTTATTTTAGGCCATTTTGGATCATTTTGTGAAGCAAACCATTTCAATCACCCATGGCTCCTTTAGACACCCTGACAAAAGTTCCAAGTGAAAAAGTTCACCAATTTCACTTTAAAAACCATTACAACAGATCCAAGTCAAAAAATTCAACAATTTAACTAAAAACACCATAAACATGTTCCAACTTAAAATATTCAACAATTTTATTATAAACACCGTAAGAAATGTTTCAAGTCAAAAAACACACCAATTTCACTATAAATATAATTAAAATGTTTCAGGTTAAAAAAAAACTCACCAATTTCTCTGTAAAAATCATAACAAAAAAATCAAAGTTAAATAACTTCTGAATTTCACATTAAAAACCATAACAAAAGACCCAAGTGAAAAAACTGACCAAATTCACTTTAGAGACCGTTACAAAAGTTCAAAGTGAAAAAACACCCAAATTTTAATCTAAAATCCAAAACAAAAGTTCCAAGTGTAAAAACTCGCCAATTTCACTATAAAGACCATTACTATGGTTCCAACTCAAAAAAATCTACAATTTCACTATAAACACCAACACAAAAGTTCCAAATCAAAAAAACACACCAATTTCACTATAAAAACCATTACAAAAGTTCCAAGTTAAAAACCTCAACAATTTCACTATAAATACCATAACAAAAGTTCCAAGATAAAAAGCTCTCCTGTTTCACTATAAACACCATAACAAAAGTTAAAGGTGAAAGAACTCACAAATTTCACTATAAAAACCGTTACAAAAGTTCGAAGTTAAAAACTCCCCAATTTTACTATAAAAGCCATTACAAAAGTTCAAAGTTTAAAAACTCAATAATTTCGTTATAAACACCATAAAAAAAGTTCCAAGTGAAAAAACTCTCCAATTTCACTTTAAAAACCATTACGAAAGTCCCAAGTTAAAAAACTAACCATTTTCTCTCAAAAAACCATAGCAAAAGTTCAAAGTGAAAAAACTTCAGAATTTCACTATAGACACCCTGACAAAAGTTCCAAGTGAAAAAATTCACCAATTTCACTTTAAAAACCATTACAATAGATCCAAGTCAAAAAATTCAACAATTTAACTATAAACACCATAAAACATGTTCCAACTCAAAATATTCAACAATTTCATTATAAACACCGTAAGAAATGTTTCAAGTCAAAAAACACACCAATTTCACTATAAAAATAATTAAAATGTTTCAGGTTCAAAAAACTCAACAATTTCTCTGTAAAAATCATAACAAAAAAATCAAAGTTAAATAACTTCTGAATTTCACATTAAAAACCATAACAAAAGTCCCAAGTGAAAAAACTCACCAAATTCACTTTAGAGACCGTTACAAATGTTCAAAGTGAAAAAACACCCAAATTTTAATCTAAAATCCAAAACCAAAGTTCCAAGTGTAAAAACTCGCCAATTTCACTATAAAGACCATTACTATGGTTCCAACTAAAAAAAATCTACAATTTCACTATAAACACCAACACAAAAGTTCAAAATCAAAAAACACACCAATTTCACTATAAAAACCATTACAAAAGTTCCAAGTTAAAAACCTCAACAATTTCACTATAAAGACCATAACAAAAGTTCCAAGATAAAAAGCTCTCTTGTTTCACTATAAACACCATAACAAAAGTTAAAGGTGAAAAAACTCACAAATTTCACTATAAAAACCATTACAAAAGTTCAAAGTTAAAAACTCCCCAATTATACTATAAAAGCCAGTACAAAAGTTCAAAGTTTAAAAACTCAATAATTTCGTTATAAACACCATAAAAAAAGTTCCAAGTGAAAAAACCCTCCAATTTCACTTTAAAAACCATTACGAAAGTTCCAAGTTAAAAAACTAACCATTTTCTCTCAAAAAACCATAGCAAAAGTTCAAAGTTAAAAAACTTCAGAATTTCACTATAGAAACCCTGACAAAAGTTCCAAGTGAAAAAATTCACCAATTTCACTTTAAAAACCATTACAACAGATCCAAGTCAAAAAATTCAACAATTTAACTATAAACACCATAAAACATGTTCTAACTCAAAATATTCAACAATTTCATTATAAACACCGTAAGAAATGTTTCAAGTCAAAAAAAACACCAATTTCACTATAAGAATAATTAAAATGTTTCAGGTTAAAAAAACTCACCAATTTCTCTGTAAAAATCATAACAAAAAAATCAAAGTTAAATAACTTCTGAATTTCACATCAAAAACCATAAAAAAAGACCCAGGTGAAAAATCTCACCAAATTCACTTTAGAGACCGTTACAAAAGTTCAAAGTGAAAAAACACCCAAATTTTAATCTAAAATCCAAAACAAAAGTTCCAAGTGTAAAAACTCGCCAATTTCACTATAAAGACTATTACAAATGTTCCAACTCAAAATAATTCTACAATTACACTATAAACACCAACACAAAAGTTCCAATTTAAAAAACACACCAATTTCACTATAAAAACCATTACAAAAGTTCCAAGTTAAAAACCTCAACAATTTCACTATAAAGACCATAACAAAAGTTCCAAGATAAAAAGCTCTCTTGTTTCACTATAAACACCATAACAAAAGTTAAAGGTGAAAAAACTCACAAATTTCACTATAAAAACCATTACAAAAGTTCGAAGTTAAAAACTCCCCAATTTTACTATAAAAGCCATTACAAAAGTTCAAAGTTTAAAAACTCGATAATTTCGTTATAAACATTATAAAAAAAGTTCCAAGTGAAAAAACTCTCCAATTTCACTTTAAAAACCATTACGAAAGTCCCAAGTTAAAAAACTAACCATTTTCTCTCAAAAAACCATAGCAAAAGTTCAAAGTGAAAAAACTTCAGAATTTCACTATAGACACCCTGACAAAAGTTCCAAGTGAAAAAGTTCACCAATTTCACTTTAAAAACCATTACAACAGATCCATGTAAAAAAATTCAACAATTTAACTAAAAACACCATAAACATGTTCCAACTTAAAATATTCAACAATTTTATTATAAACACCGTAAGAAATGTTTCAAGTCAAAAAACACACCAATTTCACTATAAATATAATTAAAATATTTCAGGTTAAAAAAAACTCACCAATTTCTCTGTAAAAATCATAACAAAAAAATCAAAGTTAAATTACTTCTGAATTTCACATTAAAAACCATAACAAAAGACCCAAGTGAAAAAACTGACCAAATTCACTTTAGAGACCGTTACAAAAGTTCAAAGTGAAAAAACACCCAAATTTTAATCTAAAATCCAAAACAAAAGTTCCAAGTGTAAAAACTCGCCAATTTCACTATAAAGACCATTACTATGGTTCCAACTCAAAAAAATCTACAATTTCACTATAAACACCAACACAAAAGTTCCAAATCAAAAAAACACACCAATTTCACTATAAAAACCATTACAAAAGTTCCAAGTTAAAAACCTCAACAATTTCACTATAAATACCATAACAAAAGTTCCAAGATAAAAAGCTCTCCTGTTTCACTATAAACACCATAACAAAAGTTAAAGGTGAAAGAACTCACAAATTTCACTATAAAAACCGTTACAAAAGTTCGAAGTTAAAAACTCCCCAATTTTACTATAAAAGCCATTACAAAAGTTCAAAGTTTAAAAACTCAATAATTTCGTTATAAACACCATAAAAAAAGTTCCAAGTGAAAAAACTCTCCAATTTCACTTTAAAAACCATTACGAAAGTCCCAAGTTAAAAAACTAACCATTTTCTCTCAAAAAACCATAGCAAAAGTTCAAAGTGAAAAAACTTCAGAATTTCACTATAGACACCCTGACAAAAGTTCCAAGTGAAAAAATTCACCAATTTCACTTTAAAAACTATTAAAACAGATCCAAGTCAAAAAATTCAACAATTTAACTATAAACACCATAAAACATGTTCCAACTCAAAATATTCAACAATTTCATTATAAACACCGTAAGAAATGTTTCAAGTCAAAAAACACACCAATTTCACTATAAAAATAATTAAAATGTTTCAGGTTAAAAAAACTCACCAATTTCTCTGTAAAAATCATAACAAAAAAATCAAAGTTAAATAACTTCTGAATTTCACATTAAAAACCATAACAAAAGACCCAAGTGAAAAAACTCACCAAATTCACTTTAGAGACCGTTACAAAAGTTCAAAGTGAAAAAACACCCAAATTTTAATCTAAAATCCAAAACAAAAGTTCCAAGTGTAAAAACTCGCCAATTTCACTATAAAGACCATTACAAATGTTCCAACTCAAAAAAATCTACAATTACACTATAAACACCAACACAAAAGTTCCAATTTTAAAAACACACCAATTTCACTATAAAAACCATTACAAAAGTTCCAATTTAAAAACCTCAACAATTTCACTATAAAGACCATAACAAAAGTTCCAAGATAAAAAGCTCCCCTGTTTCACTATAAACACCATAACAAAAGTTAAAGGTGAAAGAACTCACAAATTTCACTATAAAAACCATTACAAAAGTTCAAAGTTAAAAACTCCCCAATTTTACTATAAAAGCCATTACAAAAGTTCAAAGTTTAAAAACTCAATAATTTCGTTATAAACATTATAAAAAAAGTTCCAAGTGAAAAAACTCTCCAATTTCACTTTAAAAACCATTACGAAAGTCCCAAGTTAAAAAACTAACCATTTTCTCTCAAAAAACCACAACAAAAGTTCAAAGTGAAAAAACTTCAGAATTTCACTATAGACACCCTGATAAAAGTTCCAAGTAAAAAAGTTCACCAATTTCACTTTAAAAACCATTACAACAGATCCAAGTAAAAAAATTCAACAATTTAACTATAAACACCATAAACATGTTCCAACTGAAAATATTCAACAATTTTATTATAAACACCGTAAGAAATGTTTCAAGTCAATAAACACACCAATTTCACTATAAATATAATTAAAATGTTTCAGGTTAAAAAAAACTCACCAATTTCTCTGTAAAAATCATAACAAAAAAATCAAAGTTAAATAACTTATGAATTTCACATTAAAAACCATAACAAAAGACCCAAGTGAAAAAACTCACCAAATTCACTTTAGAGACCGTTACAAAAGTTCAAAGTGAAAAAACACCCAAATTTTAATCTAAAATCCAAAACAAAAGTTCCAAGTGTAAAAACTCGCCAATTTGACTATAAAGACCATTACAAATGTTCCAACTCAAAAAAAATCTACAATTTCACTATAAACACCAACACAAAAGTTCCAAATCAAAAAACACACAAATTTCACTATTAAAACCATTACAAAAGTTCCAAGTTAAAAACCTCAACAATTTCACTATAAAGACCATAACAAAAGTTCCAAGATAAAAAGCTCTCTTGTTTCACTATAAACACCATAACAAAAGTTAAAGGTGAAAGAACTCACAAATTTCACTATAAAAACCATTACAAAAGTTCAAAGTTAAAAACTCCCCAATTTTACTATAAAAGCCATTACAAAAGTTCAAAGTTTAAAAACTCAATAATTTCGTTATAAACACCATAAAAAAGTTGCAAGTGAAAAAACCCTCCAATTTCACTTTAAAAACCATTACGAAAGTTCCAAGTTAAAAAACTAACCATTTTCTCTCAAAAAACCACAGCAAAAGTTCAAAGTGAAAAAACTTCAGAATTTCACTATAGACACCCTGACAAAAGTTCCAAGTGAAAAAGTTCACCAATTTCACTTTAAAAACCATTACAACAGATCCAAGTCAAAAATTCAACAATTTAACTATAAACACCATAAACATGTTCCAACTTAAAATATTCAACAATTTTATTATAGACACCGTAAGAAATGTTTCAAGTCAAAAAACACACCAATTTCACTATAAATATAATTAAAATGTTTCAGGTTAAAAAAAACTCACCAATTTCTCTGTAAAAATCATAACAAAAAAATCAAAGTTAAATAACTTCTGAATTTCACATTAAAAACCATAACAAAAGACCCAAGTGAAAAAACTCACCAAATTCACTTTAGAGACCGTTACAAAAGTTAAAAGTGAAAAAACACCCAAATTTTAATCTAAAATCCAAAACAAAAGTTCCAAGTGTAAAAACTCGCCAATTTCACTATAAAGACCATTACTATGGTTCCAACTAAAAAAAATCCACAATTTCACTATAAACACCAACACAAAAGTTCCAAATCAAAAAACACACCAATTTCACTATTAAAACCATTACAAAAGTTCCAAGTTAAAAACCTCAACAATTTCACTATAAAGACCATAACAAAAGTTCCAAGATAAAAAGCTCTCCTGTTTCACTATAAACACCATAACAAAAGTTAAAGGTGAAAGAACTCACAAATTTCACTATAAAAACCATTACAAAAGTTCAAAGTTAAAAACTCCCCAATTTTACTATAAAAGCCATTACAAAAGTTCAAAGTTTAAAAACTCAATAATTTCGTTATAAACATTATAAAAAAAGTTCCAAGTGAAAAAACTCTCCAATTTCACTTTAAAAACCATTACGAAAGTCCCAAGTTAAAAAACTAACCATTTTCTCTCAAAAAACCACAGCAAAAGTTCAAAGTGAAAAAACTTCAGAATTTCATTATAGACACCCTGACAAAAGTTCCAAGTGAAAAAGTTCACCAATTTCACTTTAAAAACCATTACAACAGATCCATGTCAAAAAATTCAACAATTTAACTATAAACACCATAAACATGTTCCAACTGAAAATATTCAACAATTTTATTATAAACACCGTAAGAAATGTTTCAAGTCAAAAAACACACCAATTTCATTATAAATATAATTAAAATGTTTCAGGTTAAAAAAAACTCACCAATTTCTCTGTAAAAATCATAACAAAAAAAATCAAAGTTAAATAACTTATGAATTTCACATTAAAAACCATAACAAAAGACCCAAGTGAAAAAACTCACCAAATTCACTTTAGAGACCGTTACAAAAGTTCAAAGTGAAAAAACACCCAAATTTTAATCTAAAATCCAAAACAAAAGTTCCAAGTGTAAAAACTCGCCAATTTCACTATAAAGACCATTACTATGGTTCCAACTGAAAAAAAATCTACAATTTCACTATAAACACCAACACAAAAGTTCCAAATCAAAAAACACACAAATTTCACTATTAAAACCATTACAAAAGTTCCAAGTTAAAAACTTCAACAATTTCACTATAAAGACCATAACAAAAGTTCCAAGATAAAAAGCTCTTCTGTTTCACTATAAACACCATAACAAAAGTTAAAGGTGAAAGAACTCACAAATTTCACTATAAAAACCATTACAAAAGTTCAAAGTTAAAAACTCCCCAATTTTACTATAAAAGCCATTACAAAAGTTCAAAGTTTAAAAACTCAATAATTTCGTTATAAACACCATAAAAAAAGTTCCAAGTGAAAAAACCCTCCAATTTCACTTTAAAAACCATTACGAAAGTCCCAGCTTAAAAAACTAACCATTTTTCTCTCAAAAAACCACAGCAAAAGTTCAAAGTTAAAAAAATTCAGAATTTCACTATAGACACCCTGACAAAAGTTCCAAGTGAAAAAGTTCACCAATTTCACTTTAAAAACCATTACAACAGATCCAAGTCAAAAAATTCAACAATTTAACTAAAAACACCATAAAACATGTTCCAACTTAAAATATTCAACAATTTCATTATAAACACCGTAAGAAATGTTTCAAGTCAAAAAACACACCAATTTCACTATAAATATAATTAAAATGTTTCAGGTTAAAAAAAAACTCACCAATTTCTCTGTAAAAATCATAACAAAAAAATCAAAGTTAAATAACTTCTGAATTTCACATTAAAAACCATAACAAAAGACCCAAGTGAAAAAACTCACCAAATTCACTTTAGAGACCGTTACAAAAGTTCAAAGTGAAAAAACACCCAAATTTTAATCTAAAATCCAAAACAAAAGTTCCAAGTGTAAAAACTCGCCAATTTCACTATAAAGACCATTACTATGGTTCCAACTGAAAAAAATCTACAATTTCACTATAAACACCAACACAAAAGTTCCAAATCAAAAAACACACAAATTTCACTATTAAAACCATTACAAAAGTTCCAAGTTAAAAACCTCAACAATTTCACTATAAAGACCATAACAAAAGTTCCAAGATAAAAAGCTCTTCTGTTTCACTATAAACACCATAACAAAAGTTAAAGGTGAAAGAACTCACAAATTTCACTATAAAAACCATTACAAAAGTTCAAAGTTAAAAACTCCCCAATTTTACTATAAAAGCCATTACAAAAGTTCAAAGTTTAAAAACTCAATAATTTCGTTATAAACATTATAAAAAAGTTCCAAGTGAAAAAACTCTCCAATTTCACTTTAAAAACCATTACGAAAGTCCCAAGTTAAAAAACTAACCATTTTCTCTCAAAAAACCACAGCAAAAGTTCAAAGTGAAAAAACTTCAGAATTTCACTATAGACACCCTGACAAAAGTTCCAAGTGAAAAAGTTCACCAATTTCACTTTAAAAACCATTACAACAGATCCAAGTCAAAAAATTCAACAATTTAATTATAAACACCATAAACATGTTCCAACTGAAAATATTCAACAATTTTATTATAAACACCGTAAGAAATGTTTCAAGTCAAAAAACACACCAATTTCACTATAAATATAATTAAAATGTTTCAGGTTAAAAAAAATCACCAATTTCTCTGTAAAAATCATAACAAAAAAATCAAAGTTAAATAACTTCTGAATTTCACATTAAAAACCATAACAAAAGACCCAAGTGAAAAAACTCACCAAATTCACTTTAGAGACCGTTACAAAAGTTAAAAGTGAAAAAACACCCAAATTTTAATCTAAAATCCAAAACAAAAGTTCCAAGTGTAAAAACTCGCCAATTTCACTATAAAGACCATTACTATGGTTCCAACTAAAAAAAATCTACAATTTCACTATAAACACCAACACAAAAGTTCCAAATCAAAAAACACACCAATTTCGCTATTAAAACCATTACAAAAGTTCTAAGTTAAAAACCTCAACAATTTCACTATAAAGACCATAACAAAAGTTCCAAGATAAAAAGCTCTCCTGTTTCACTATAAACACCATAACAAAAGTTAAAGGTGAAAGAACTCACAAATTTCACTGTAAAAACCATTACAAAAGTTCAAAGTTAAAAACTCCCCAATTTTACTATAAAAGCCATTACAAAAGTTCAAAGTTTAAAAACTCAATAATTTCGTTATAAACATTATAAAAAAAGTTCCAAGTGAAAAAACTCTCCAATTTCACTTTAAAAACCATTACGAAAGTCCCAAGTTAAAAAACTAACCATTTTCTCTCAAAAAACCACAGCAAAAGTTCAAAGTGAAAAAACTTCAGAATTTCACTATAAACACCCTGACAAAAGTTCCAAGTGAAAAAGTTCACCAATTTCACTTTAAAAACCATTACAACATATCCAAGTCAAAAAATTCAACAATTTAACTATAAACACCATAAACATGTTCCAACTGAAAATATTCAACAATTTTATTATAAACACCGTAAGAAATGTTTCAAGTCAAAAAACACACCAATTTCACTATAAATATAATTAAAATGTTTCAGGTTAAAAAAAACTCACCAATTTCTCTGTAAAAATCATAACAAAAAAATCAAAGTTAAATAACTTCTGAATTTCACATTAAAAACCATAACAAAAGACCCAAGTGAAAAAACTCACCAAATTCACTTTAGAGACCGTTACAAAAGTTCAAAGTGAAAAAACACCCAAATTTTAATCTAAAATCCAAAACAAAAGTTCCAAGTGTAAAAACTCGCCAATTTCACTATAAAGACCATTACTATGGTTCCAACTCAAAAAAATCTACAATTTCACTATAAACACCAACGCAAAAGTTCCAATCAAAACACATCAATTTCACTATAAAAACCATTACAAAAGTTCCAAGTTAAAAACCTAAACAATTTCACTATAAAGACCATAACAAAAGTTCCAAGATAAAAAGCTCTCCTGTTTCACTATAAACACCATAACAAAAGTTAAAGGTGAAAGAACTCACAAATTTCACTATAAAAACCATTAAAAAAGTTCGAAGTTAAAAACTCCCCTATTTTACTACAAAAGCCATTACAAAAGTTCAAAGTTTAAAAACTCAATAATTTCGTTATAAACACCATAAAAAAAGTTCCAACTGAAAAAACTCTCCAATTTCACTTTAAAACCATTACGAAAGTTCCAAGTTAAAAAACTTACCATTTTCTCTCAAAAAACCATAGCAAAAGTTCAAAGTTAAAAAACTTCAGAATTTCACTAAGGAAACCCTGACAAAAGTTCCAAGTGAAAAAATTCACCAATTTCACTTTAAAAACCATTACAACAGATCCAAGTCAAAAAATTCAACAATTTAACTATAAACACCATAAAACATGTTCCAACTCAAAATATTCAACAATTTCATCATCAACACAGTAAGAAATGTGTCAAGTCAAAAAACACACCAATTTCACTATAAAAATAATTAAAATGTTTCAGGTTAAAAAAACTCACCAATTTCTCTGAAAAAATCATAACAAAAAAATCAAAGTTAAATAACTTCTGAATTTCACATTAAAAACCATAACAAAAGTCCCAAGTGAAAAAAACTCACCAAATTCACTTTAGAGACCGTTACAAAAGTTCAAAGTGAAAAAACACCCAATTTTTAATCTAAAATCCAAAACAAAAGTTCCAAGTGTAAAAACTCGCCAATTTCACTATAAAGACCATTACAAAGGTTCCAACTCAAAAAAATCTACAATTACACTATAAACACCAACACAAAAGTTCCAAATCAAAAAACACACCAATTTCAGTATAAAAACCATTACAAAAGTTCCAAGTTAAAAACCTCAACAATTTCACTATAAAGACCATAACAAAAGTTCCAAGATAAAAAGCTCTCCTGTTTCACTATAAACACCATAACAAAAGTTAAAGGTGAAAGAACTCACAAATTTCACTATAAAAACCATTACAAAAGTTCAACGTTAAAAACTCCCCAATTTTACTATAAAAGCCATTACAAAAGTTCAAAGTTTAAAAACTCAATAATTTCGTTATAAACATTATAAAAAAAGTTCCAAGTGAAAAAACTCTCCAATTTCACTTTAAAAACCATTACGAAAGTCCCAAGTTAAAAAACTAACCATTTTCTCTCAAAAAACCACAGCAAAAGTTCAAAGTGAAAAAACTTCAGAATTTCACTATAGACACCCTGACAAAAGTTCCAAGTGAAAAAGTTCACCAATTTCACTTTAAAAACCATTACGACAGATCCAAGTCAAAAAATTCAACAATTTAACTATAAACACCATAAACATGTTCCAACTGAAAATATTCAACAATTTTATTATAAACACCGTAAGAAATGTTTCAAGTCAAAAAACACACCAATTTCACTATAAATATAATTAAAATGTTTCAGGTTAAAAAAAACTCATCAATTTCTCTGTAAAAATCATAACAAAAAAATCAAAGTTAAATAACTTATGAATTTCACATTAAAAACCATAACAAAAGACCCAAGTGAAAAAACTCACCAAATTCACTTTAGAGACCGTTACAAAAGTTCAAAGTGAAAAAACACCCAAATTTTAATCTAAAATCCAAAACAAAAGTTCCAAGTGTAAAAACTCGCCAATTTCACTATAAAGACCATTACTATGGTTCCAACTTAAAAAAATCTACAATTTCACTATAAACACCAACACAAAAGTTCCAAATCAAAAAACACACAAATTTCACTATTAAAACCATTACAAAAGTTTCAAGTTAAAAACCTCAACAATTTCACTATAAAGACCATAACAAAAGTTCCAAGATAAAAAGCTCTCCTGTTTCACTATAAACACCATAACAAAAGTTAAAGGTGAAAGAACTCACAAATTTCACTATAAAAACCATTACAAAAGTTCAAAGTTAAAAACTCCCCAATTTTACTATAAAAGCCATTACAAAAGTTCAAAGTTTAAAAACTCAATAATTTCGTTATAAACACCATAAAAAAAAGTTCCAAGTGAAAAAACCCTCCAATTTCACTTTAAAAACCATTACGAAAGTCCCAAGTTAAAAAACTAACCATTTTCTCTCAAAAAACCATAGCAAAAGTTCAAAGTTAAAAAACTTTAGAATTTCACTATAGACACCCTGACAAAAGTTGCAAGTGAAAAAGTTCACCAATTTCACTTTAAAAACCATTACAACAGATCCAAGTCAAAATATTCAACAATTTAACTAAAAACACCATAAAACATGTTCCAACTTAAAATATTCAACAATTTCATTATAAACACCGTAAGAAATGTTTCAAGTTAGAAAACACACCAATTTCACTATAAATATAATTAAAATGTTTCAGGTTAAAAAAAACTCACCAATTTCTCTGTAAAAATCATAACAAAAAAATCAAAGTTAAATAACTTCTGAATTTCACATTAAAAACCATAACAAAAGACCCAAGTGAAAAAACTCACCAAATTCACTATAGAGACCGTTACAAAAGTTCAAAGTGAAAAAACACCCAAATTTTAATCTAAAATCCAAAACAAAAGTTCCAAGTGTAAACACTCGCCAATTTCACTATAAAGACAATTACTATGGTTCCAACTCAAAAAAATCTACAATTTCACTATAAACACCAACACAAAAGTTCCAAATCAAAAAAACACCAATTTCACTATAAAAACCATTACAAAAGTTCCAAGTTAAAAACCTAAACAATTTCACTATAAAGACCATAACAAAAGTTCCAAGATAAAAAGCTCCCCTGTTTCACTATAAACACCATAACAAAAGTTAAAGGTGAAAGAACTCACAAATTTCACTATAAAAACCATTACAAAAGTTCGAAGTTAAAAACTCCCCTATTTTACTACAAAAGCCATTACAAAAGTTCAAAGTTTAAAAACTCAATAATTTCGTTATAAACACCATAAAAAAAGTTCCAACTGAAAAAACTCTCCAATTTCACTTTAAAAACCATTACGAAAGTTCCAAGTTAAAAAACTTCAGAATTTCACTAAGGAAACCCTGACAAAAGTTCCAAGTGAAAAAATTCACCAATTTCACTTTAAAAACCATTACAACAGATCCAAGTCAAAAAATTCAACAATTAAACTATAAACACCATAAAACATGTTCCAACTCAAAATATTCAACAATTTCATTATCAACACAGTAAGAAATGTTTCAAGTCAAAAAACACACCAATTTCACTATAAAAATAATTAAAATGTTTTGTGGTTAAAAAAACCCACCAATTTCTCTGTAAAAACTCATAACAAAAAAAATCAAAGTTAAATAACTTCTGAATTTCACATTAAAAGCCATAACAAAAGATCCAAGAGAAAAAACTCACCAAATTTACTTTAGAGACTGTTACAAAAGTTCAAAGTGAAAAAACACCCAAATTTTAATCTAAAATCCAAAACAAAAGTTCCAAGTGTAAAAACCCTCCAATTTCACTTTAAAGACCATTACAAAGGTTCCATGTGAAAAAATATACAATTTCACTATAAACAACAACACAAAAGTTCCAAATCAAAAAACACACCAATTTCACTATAAAAACCATTACAAAAGTTCCAAGCTAAAAACCTCAACAATTTCACTATAAAGACCATAACAAAAGTTCCAAGATAAAAAGCTCTCTTGTTTCACTATAAACACCATAACAAAAGTTAAAGGTGAAAGAACTCACAAATTTCACTATAAAAACCATTACAAAAGTTCAAAGTTAAAAACTCCCCAATTTTACTATAAAAGCCATTACAAAACTTCAAAGTTTAAAAACTCAATAATTTCGTTATAAACACCATAAAAAAAGTTCCAAGTGAAAAAACTCTCCAATTTCACTTTAAAAACCATTACGAAAGTTCCAAGTTAAAAAACTAACCATTTTCTCTCAAAAAACCATAGCAAAAGTTCAAAGTTAAAAAACTTCAGAATTTCACTATAGAAACCCTGACAAAAGTTCCAAGTGAAAAAATTCACCAATTTCACTTTAAAAACCTTTACAACAGATCCAAGTAAAAAAATTCAACAATTTGACTATAAACACCATAAAACATGTTCCAACTCAAAATATTCAACAATTTCATTATAAACACCGTAAGAAATGTTTCAAGTCAAAAAACACACCAATTTCACAATAAAAATAATTAAAATGTTTCATGTTAAAAAAACTCACCAATTTCTCTGTAAAAATCATAACAAAAAAATCAAAGTTAAATAACTTCTGAATTTCACATTAAAAACCATAATAAACACCCAAGTGAAAAAACTCACCAAATTCACTTTAGAGACCGTTACAAAAGTTCAAAGTGAAAAAGCACCTAAATTTTAATCTAAAATCCAAAACAAAAGTTCCAAGTGTAAAAACTCGCCAATTTCACTATAAAGACCATTACAAAGGTTCCAAGTGAAAAAAATCTACAATTACACTATAAACACCAACACAAAAGTTCCAAATCAAAAAACACACCAATTTTAGTATAAAAACCATTACAAAAGTTTCAAGTTAAAAACCTCAACAATTTCACTATAAAGACCATAACAAAAGTTCCAAGATAAAAAGCTCTCTTGTTTCACTATAACCACCATAACAAAAGTTAAAGGTGAAAAAACTCACAAATTTCACTATAAAAACCATTACAAAAGATCGAAGTTAAAAACTCCCCAATTTTACTATAAAAGCCATTACAAAAGTTCAATGTTTAAAAACTCAATAATTTCGTTATAAACACCATAAAAAAAGTTCCAAGTGAAAAAACTCTCCAATTTCACTTTAAAAACCATTACGAAAGTTCCAAGTTAAAAAACTAACCATTTTCTCTCAAAAAATCATAGCAAAAGTTCAAAGTTATAAAACTTCAGAATTTCACTATAGAAACCCTGACAAAAGTTCCAAGTGAAAAAATTCACCAATTTCACTTTAAAAACCATTACAAAAGATCCAAGTAAAAAAATTCAACAATTTAACTATAAACACCATAAAACATGTTCCAACTCAAAATATTCAACAATTTCATTATAAACACCGTAAGAAATGTTTCAAGTCAAAAGACACACCAATTTCACTATAAAAATAATTAAAATGTTTCAGGTTAAAAAAACTAACCAATTTCTCTGTAAAAATCATAACAAAAAAATCAAAGTTAAATAACTTCTGAATTTCACATTAAAAACCATAACAAAAGACCCAAGTGAAAAAACTCACCAAATATACTTTAGAGACCGTTACAAAAGTTCAAAGTGAAAAAACACCCAAATTTTAATCTAAAATCCAAAACAAAAGTTCCAAGTGTAAAAACTCGCCAATTTCACTATAAAGACCATTACAAAGGTTCCAACTCAAAAAAATCTACAATTACACTATAAACACCAAAACAAAAGTTCCAAATGAAAAAACACATTAATTTCACTATAAAAACCATTACAAAAATTCCAAGTTAAAAACCTCAACAATTTCACTATAAAGACCATAACAAAAGTTCCAAGATAAAAAGCTCTCTTGTTTCACTATAAACACCATAACAAAAGTTAAAGGTGAAAAAACTCACAAATTTCACTATAAAAACCATTACAAAAGTTCGAAGTTAAAAACTCCCCAATTTTACTATAAAATCCATTACAAAAGTTCAAAGTTTAAAAACTCAATAATTTTGTTATAAACACCATAAAAAAAAGTTCCAAGTGAAAAAACTCTCCAATTTCACTTTAAAAACCATTACGAAAGTTCCAAGTTAAAAAACTAACCATTTTCTCTCAAAAAACCATAGCAAAAGTTCAAAGTTAAAAAACTTCAGAATTTCACTATAGAAACCCTGACAAAAGTTCCAAGTGAAAAAATTCACCAGTTTTACTTTAAAAACCATTACAACAGATCCAAGTCAAAAAATTCAACAATTTAACTATAAACACCATAAAACATATTCCAACTCAAAATATTCAACAATTTCATTATAAACACCGTAAGAAATGTTTCAAGTCAAAAAACACACCAAATTCACTATAAAAATAATTAAAATGTTTCAGGTTAAAAAAACTAACCAATTTCTCTGTAAAATGCATAACAAAAAAATCAAAGTTAAATAACTTCTGAATTTCACATTAAAAGCCATAACAAAAGATCGAAGTGAAAAACTCACAAAATTTACTTTAGAGACCGTTACAAAAGTTCAAAGTGAAAAAACACCCAAATTTTAATCTAAAATCCAAAACAAAAGTTCCAAGTGTAAAAACTCGCCAATTTCACTTTAAAGACCATTACAAAGGTTCCAAGTGAAAAAAATATACAATTTCACTATAAACACCAACACAAAAGTCCAAATCAAAAAACACACCAATTTCACTATAAAAACCATTACAAAAGTTCCAAGTTAAAAACCTCAACAATTTCACTATAAAGACCATAATAAAAGTTCCAAGATAAAAAGCTCTCTTGTTTCACTATAAACACCATAACAAAAGTTAAAGGTGAAAGAACTCACAAATTTCACTATAAAAACCATTACAAATGTTCGAAGTTAAAAACTCCCCAATTTTACTATAAAAGCCATTACAAAAGTTCAAAGTTTAAAAACTCAATAATTTTGTTATAAACACCATAAAAAAAGTTCCAAGTGAAAAAACTCTCCAATTTCACTTTAAAAACCATTACGAAAGTTCCAAGTTAAAAAAACTAACCATTTTCTCTCAAAAAACCATAGCAAAAGTTCAAAGTTAAAAAACTTCAGAATTTCACTATAGAAACCCTGACAAAAGTTCCAAGTGAAAAAATTCACCAATTTCACTTTAAAAACCATTACAACAGATCCAAGTAAAAAAATTCAACAATTTAACTATAAACACCATAAAACATGTTCCAACTCAAAATATTCAACAATTTCATTATAAACACCGTAAGAAATGTTTCAAGTCAAAAAACACACCAATTTCACTATAAAAATAATTAAAATGTTTCAGGTTAAAAAAACTCACCAATTTCTCTGTAAAAATCATAACAAAAAAATCAAAGTTAAATAACTTCTGAATTTCACATTAAAAGCCATAACAAAAGACCCAAGTGAAAAAACTCACCAAATTCACTTTAGAGACCGTTATAAAAGTTCAAAGTGAAAAAACACCCAAATTTTAATCTAAAATCCAAAACAAAAGTTCCAAGTGTAAAAACTCGCCAATTTCACTATAAAGACCATTACAAAGGTTCTAACTCAAAAAAATCTACAATTACACTATAAACACCAACACAAAAGTTCCAAATCAAAAAACACATTAATTTCACTATAAAAACCATTACAAAAGTTCCAAGTTAAAAACCTCAACAATTTCACTATAAAGACCATAACAAAAGTTCCAAGATAAAAAGCTCTCTTGTTTCACTATAAACACCATAACAAAAGTTAAAGGTGAAAAAACTCACAAATTTCACTATAAAAACCATTACAAAAGTTCGAAGTTAAAAACTCCCCAATTTTACTATAAAAGCCATTACAAAAGTTCAAAGTTTAAAAACTCAATAATTTCGTTATAAACACCATAAAAAAAGTTCCAAGTGAAAAAACTCTCCAATTTCACTTTAAAAACCATTACAAAAGTTCCAAGTTAAAAAACTAACCATTTTCTCTCAAAAAACCATAGCAAAAGTTCAAAGTTAAAAAACTTCAGAATTTCACTATAGAAACCCTGACAAAAGTTCCAAGTGAAAAAATTCACCAATTTCACTTTAAAAACCATTACAACAGATCCAAGTCAAAAAATTCAACAATTTAACTATAAACACCATAAAACATGTTCCAACTCAAAATATTCAACAATTTCATTATAAACACCGTAAGAAATGTTTCAAGTCAAAAAACACACCAATTTCACTATAAAAATAACTAAAATGTTTCAGGTTAAAAAAACTAACCAATTTCTCTGTAAAATGCATAACAAAAAAATCAAAGTTAAATAACTTCTGAATTTCACATTAAAAGCCATAACAAAAGATCCAAGTGAAAAAACTCACCAAATTTACTTTAGAGACCGTTACAAAAGTTCAAAGTGAAAAAACACCCAAATTTTAATCTAAAATCCAAAACAAAAGTTTCAAGTGTAAAAACTCGCCAATTTCACTTTAAAGACCATTACAAAGGTTCCAAGTGAAAAAAATATACAATTTCACTATAAACACCAACACAAAAGTTCCAAATCAAAAAACACACCAATTTCACTATAAAAACCATTACAAAAGTTCCAAGTTAAAAACCTCAACAATTTCACTATAAAGACCATAATAAAAGTTCCAAGATAAAAAGCTCTCTTGTTTCACTATAAACACCATAACAAAAGTTAAAGGTGAAAGAACTCACAAATTTCACTATAAAAACCATTACAAATGTTCGAAGTTAAAAACTCCCCAATTTTACTATAAAAGCCATTACAAAAGTTCAAAGTTTAAAAACTCAATAATTTTGTTATAAACACCATAAAAAAAGTTCCAAGTGAAAAAACTCTCCAATTTCACTTTAAAAACCATTACGAAAGTTCCAAGTTAAAAAACTAACCATTTTCCCTCAAAAAACCTAAGCAAAAGTTCAAAGTTAAAAAACTTCAGAATTTCACTATAGAAACCCTGACAAAAGTTCCAAGTGAAAAAATTCACCAATTTCACTTTAAAAACCATTACAACAGATCCAAGTAAAAAAATTCAACAATTTAACTATAAACACCATAAAACATGTTCCAACTCAAAATATTCAACAATTTCATTATAAACACCGTAAGAAATGTTTCAAGTCAAAAAACACACCAATTTCACTATAAAAATAACTAAAATGTTTCAGGTTAAAAAAACTAACCAATTTCTCTGTAAAATGCATAACAAAAAAATCAAAGTTAAATAACTTCTGAATTTCACATTAAAAGCCATAACAAAAGATCCAAGTGAAAAAACTCACCAAATTTACTTTAGAGACCGTTACAAAAGTTCAAAGTGAAAAAACACCCAAATTTTAATCTAAAATCCAAAACAAAAGTTTCAAGTGTAAAAACTCGCCAATTTCACTTTAAAGACCATTACAAAGGTTCCAAGTGAAAAAAATATACAATTACACTATAAACACCAACACAAAAGTTCCAAATCAAAAAACACACCAATTTCACTATAAAAACCATTACAAAAGTTCCAAGTTAAAAACCTCAACAATTTCACTATAAAGACCATAATAAAAGTTCCAAGATAAAAAGCTCTCTTGTTTCACTATAAACACCATAACAAAAGTTAAAGGTGAAAGAACTCACAAATTTCACTATAAAAACCATTACAAATGTTCGAAGTTAAAAACTCCCGAATTTTACTATAAAAGCCATTACAAAAGTTCAAAGTTTAAAAACTCAATAATTTTGTTATAAACACCATAAAAAAAGTTCCAAGTGAAAAAACTCTCCAATTTCACTTTAAAAACCATTACGAAAGTTCCAAGTTAAAAAAACTAACCATTTTCTCTCAAAAAACCTAAGCAAAAGTTCAAAGTTAAAAAACTTCAGAATTTCACTATAGAAACCCTGACAAAAGTTCCATGTGAAAAAATTCACCAATTTCACTTTAAAAACCATTACAACA
Source organism: Lathyrus sativus (assembly GCA_963859935.3). Lineage (NCBI taxonomy): Eukaryota > Viridiplantae > Streptophyta > Magnoliopsida > Fabales > Fabaceae > Lathyrus > Lathyrus sativus. The sequence goes on from OZ012741.1 coordinate 265,654,582, forward strand.
GATCCAAGTAAAAAAATTCAACAATTTAACTATAAACACCATAAAACATGTTCCAACTCAAAATATTCAACAATTTCATTATAAACACCGTAAGAAATGTTTCAAGTCAAAAAACACACCAATTTCACTATAAAAATAACTAAAATGTTTCAGGTTAAAAAAACTAACCAATTTCTCTGTAAAATGCATAACAAAAAAATCAAAGTTAAATAACTTCTGAATTTCACATTAAAAGCCATAACAAAAGATCCAAGTGAAAAAACTCACCAAATTTACTTTAGAGACCGTTACAAAAGTTCAAAGTGAAAAAACACCCAAATTTTAATCTAAAATCCAAAACAAAAGTTTCAAGTGTAAAAACTCGCCAATTTCACTTTAAAGACCATTACAAAGGTTCCAAGTGAAAAAAATATACAATTACACTATAAACACCAACACAAAAGTTCCAAATCAAAAAACACACCAATTTCACTATAAAAACCATTACAAAAGTTCCAAGTTAAAAACCTCAACAATTTCACTATAAAGACCATAATAAAAGTTCCAAGATAAAAAGCTCTCTTGTTTCACTATAAACACCATAACAAAAGTTAAAGGTGAAAGAACTCACAAATTTCACTATAAAAACCATTACAAATGTTCGAAGTTAAAAACTCCCGAATTTTACTATAAAAGCCATTACAAAAGTTCAAAGTTTAAAAACTCAATAATTTTGTTATAAACACCATAAAAAAAGTTCCAAGTGAAAAAACTCTCCAATTTCACTTTAAAAACCATTACAAAAGTTCCAAGTTAAAAAAACTAACCATTTTCTCTCAAAAAACCATAGCAAAAGTTCAAAGTTAAAAAACGTCAGAATTTCACTATAGAAACCCTGACAAAAGTTCCAAGTAAAAAAATTCACCAATTTCACTTTAAAAACCATTACAACAGATCCAAGTAAAAAAATTCAACAATTTAACTATAAACACCATAAAACATGTTCCAACTCAAAATATTCAACAATTTCATTATAAACACCGTAAGAAATGTTTCAAGTCAAAAAACACACCAATTTCACTATAAAAATAATTAAAATCTTTCAGGTTAAAAAAACTAACCAATTTCTCTGTAAAAATCATAACAAAAAAATCAAAGTTAAATAACTTCTGAATTTCACATTAAAAACCATAACAAAAGACCCAAGTGAAAAAACTCACCAAATTCACTTTAGAGACCGTTACAAAAGTTCAAAGTGAAAAAACACCCAAATTTTAATCTAAAATCCAAAACAAAAGTTCCAAGTGTAAAAACTCGCCAATTTCACTATAAAGACCATTACAAAGGTTCCAACTCAAAAAAATCTACAATTACACTATAAACACCAACACAAAAGTTCCAAATCAAAAAACACATCAATTTCACTATAAAAATCATTACAAAAGTTCCAAGTTAAAAACCTCAACAATTTCACTATAAAGACCATAACAAAAGTTCCAAGATAAAAAGCTCTCTTGTTTCACTATAAACACCATAACAAAAGTTAAAGGTGAAAAAACTCACAAATTTCACTATAAAAACCATTACAAAAGTTCGAAGTTAAAAACTCCCCAATTTTACTATAAAATCCATTACAAAAGTTCAAAGTTTAAAAACTCAATAATTTTGTTATAAACACCATAAAAAAAGTTCCAAGTGAAAAAACTCTCCAATTTCACTTTAAAAACCATTACGAAAGTTCCAAGTTAAAAAACTAACCATTTTCTCTCAAAAAACCATAGCAAAAGTTCAAAGTTAAAAAACTTCAGAATTTCACTATAGAAACCCTGACAAAAGTTCCAAGTGAAAAAATTCACCAATTTCACTTTAAAAACCATTACAAAAGATCCAAGAAAAAAAATTCAACAATTTAACTATAAACACCATAAAACATGTTCCAACTCAAAATATTCAACAATTTCATTATAAACACCATAAGAAATGTTTCAAGTCAAAAAACACACCAATTTCACTATAAAAATAATTAAAATGTTTCAGGTTAAAAAACTAACCAATTTCTCTGTAAAATGCATAACAAAAAAATCAAAGTTAAATAACTTCTGAATTTCACATTAAAAGCCATAACAAAAGATCCAAGTGAAAAACTCACCAAATTTACTTTAGAGACCGTTACAAAAGTTCAAAGTGAAAAAACACCCAAATTTTAATCTAAAATCCAAAACAAAAGTTCCAAGTGTAAAAACTCGCCAATTTCACTTTAAAGACCATTACAAAGGTTCCAAGTGAAAAAAATATACAATTTCACTATAAACACCAACACAAAAGTTCCAAATCAAAAAACACACCAATTTCACTATAAAAACCATTACAAAAGTTCCAAGTTAAAAACCTCAACAATTTCACTATAAAGACCATAATAAAAGTTCCAAGATAAAAAGCTCTCTTGTTTCACTATAAACACCATAACAAAAGTTAAAGGTGAAAGAACTCACAAATTTCACTATAAAAACCATTACAAAAGTTCAAAGTTAAAAACTCCCCAATTTTACTATAAAAGCCATTACAAAAGTTCAAAGTTTAAAAACTCAATAATTTCGTTATAAACACCATAAAAAAAGTTCCAAGTGAAAAAACTCTCCAATTTCACTTTAAAAACCATTACGAAAGTTCCAAGTTAAAAAAACTAACCATTTTCTCTCAAAAAACCATAGTAAAAGTTCAAAGTTAAAAAACTTCAGAATTTCACTATAGAAATCCTGACAAAAGTTCCAAGTGAAAAAATTCTCCAATTTCACTTTAAAAACCATTACAACAGATCCAAGTAAAAAAATTCAACAATTTAACTATAAACACCATAAAACATGTTCCAACTCAAAATATTCAACAATTTCATTATAAACACCGTAAGAAATGTTTCAAGTCAAAAAACACACCAATTTCACTATAAAAATAATTAAAATGTTTCAGGTTAAAAAAACTAACCAATTTCTCTGTAAAAATCATAACAAAAAAATCAAAGTTAAATAACTTCTGAATTTCACATTAAAAACCATAACAAAAGACCCAAGTGAAAAAACTCACCAAATTCACTTTAGCGACCGTTACAAAAGTTAAAAGTGAAAAAACACCCAAATTTTAATCTAAAATCCAAAACAAAAGTTTCAAGTGTAAAAACTCGCCAATTTCACTATAAACACCATTACAAAGGTTCCAACTCAAAAAAATATACAATTACACTATAAACACCAACACAAAAGTTCCAAATCAAAAAACACATTAATTTCACTATAAAAACCATTACAAAAGTTCCAAGTTAAAAACCTCAACAATTTCACTATAAAGATCATAACAAAAGTTCCAAGATAAAAAGCTCTCTTGTTTCACTATAAACACCATAACAAAAGTTAAAGGCGAAAAAACTCACAAATTTCACTATAAAAACCATTACAAAAGTTCGAAGTTAAAAACTCCCCAATTTTACTATAAAAGCCATTACAAAAGTTCAAAGTTTAAAAACTCAATAATTTCGTTATAAACACCATAAAAAAAGTTCCAAGTGAAAAACTCTCCAATTTCACTTTAAAAACCATTACGAAAGTTCCAAGTTAAAAAACTAACCATTTTCTCTCAAAAAACCATAGCAAAAGTTCAAAGTTAAAAAACTTCAGAATTTCACTATAGAAACCCTGACAAAAGTTCCTAGTGAAAAAATTCACCAATTTCACTTTAAAAACCATTACAACAGATCCAAGTAAAAAAATTCAACAATTTAACTATAAACACCATAAAACATGTTCCAACTCAAAATATTCAACAATTTCATTATAAACACCGTAAGAAATGTTTCAAGTCAAAAAACACACCAATTTCACTATAAAAATAATTAAAATCTTTCAGGTTAAAAAAACTAACCAATTTCTCTGTAAAAATCATAACAAAAAAATCAAAGTTAAATAACTTCTGAATTTCACATTAAAAACCATAACAAAAGACCCAAGTGAAAAAACTCACCAAATTCACTTTAGAGACCGTTACAAAAGTTCAAAGTGAAAAAACACCCAAATTTTAATCTAAAATCCAAAACAAAAGTTTCAAGTGTAAAAACTCGCCAATTTCACTTTAAAGACCATTACAAAGGTTCCAAGTGAAAAAAATATACAATTTCACTATAAACACCAACACAAAAGTTCCAAATCAAAAAACACACCAATTTCACTATAAAAACCATTACAAGTTCCAAGTTAAAAACCTCAACAATTTCACTATAAAGACCATAATAAAAGTTCCAAGATAAAAAGCTCTCTTGTTTCACTATAAACACCATAACAAAAGTTAAAGGTGAAAGAACTCACAAATTTCACTATAAAAACCATTACAAATGTTCGAAGTTAAAAACTCCCCAATTTTACTATAAAAGCCATTACAAAAGTTCAAAGTTTAAAAACTCAATAATTTTGTTATAAACACCATAAAAAAAGTTCCAAGTGAAAAAACTCTCCAATTTCACTTTAAAAACCATTACGAAAGTTCCAAGTTAAAAAACTAACCATTTTCTCTCAAAAAACCTAAGCAAAAGTTCAAAGTTAAAAAACTTCAGAATTTCACTATAGAAACCCTGACAAAAGTTCCAAGTGAAAAAATTCACCAATTTCACTTTAAAAACCATTACAACAGATCCAAGTAAAAAAATTCAACAATTTAACTATAAACACCATAAAACATGTTCCAACTCAAAATATTCAACAATTTCATTATAAACACCGTAAGAAATGTTTCAAGTCAAAAAACACACCAATTTCACTATAAAAATAACTAAAATGTTTCAGGTTAAAAAAACTAACCAATTTCTCTGTAAAATGCATAACAAAAAAATCAAAGTTAAATAACTTCTGAATTTCACATTAAAAGCCATAACAAAAGATCCAAGTGAAAAAACTCACCAAATTTACTTTAGAGACCGTTACAAAAGTTCAAAGTGAAAAAACACCCAAATTTTAATCTAAAATCCAAAACAAAAGTTTCAAGTGTAAAAACTCGCCAATTTCACTTTAAAGACCATTACAAAGGTTCCAAGTGAAAAAAATATACAATTACACTATAAACACCAACACAAAAGTTCCAAATCAAAAAACACACCAATTTCACTATAAAAACCATTACAAAAGTTCCAAGTTAAAAACCTCAACAATTTCACTATAAAGACCATAATAAAATTTCCAAGATAAAAAGCTCTCTTGTTTCACTATAAACACCATAACAAAAGTTAAAGGTGAAAGAACTCACAAATTTCACTATAAAAACCATTACAAATGTTCGAAGTTAAAAACTCCCGAATTTTACTATAAAAGCCATTACAAAAGTTCAAAGTTTAAAAACTCAATAATTTTGTTATAAACACCATAAAAAAAGTTCCAAGTGAAAAAACTCTCCAATTTCACTTTAAAAACCATTACGAAAGTTCCAAGTTAAAAAAACTAACCATTTTCTCTCAAAAAACCTAAGCAAAAGTTCAAAGTTAAAAAACTTCAGAATTTCACTATAGAAACCCTGACAAAAGTTCCAAGTGAAAAAATTCACCAATTTCACTTTAAAAACCATTACAACAGATCCAAGTAAAAAAATTCAACAATTTAACTATAAACACCATAAAACATGTTCCAACTCAAAATATTCAACAATTTCATTATAAACACCGTAAGAAATGTTTCAAGTCAAAAAACACACCAATTTCACTATAAAAATAACTAAAATGTTTCAGGTTAAAAAAACTAACCAATTTCTCTGTAAAATGCATAACAAAAAAATCAAAGTTAAATAACTTCTGAATTTCACATTAAAAGCCATAACAAAAGATCCAAGTGAAAAAACTCACCAAATTTACTTTAGAGACCGTTACAAAAGTTCAAAGTGAAAAAACACCCAAATTTTAATCTAAAATCCAAAACAAAAGTTTCAAGTGTAAAAACTCGCCAATTTCACTTTAAAGACCATTACAAAGGTTCCAAGTGAAAAAATATACAATTACACTATAAACACCAACACAAAAGTTCCAAATCAAAAAACACACCAATTTCACTATAAAAACCATTACAAAAGTTCCAAGTTAAAAACCTCAACAATTTCACTATAAAGACCATAATAAAAGTTCCAAGATAAAAAGCTCTCTTGTTTCACTATAAACACCATAACAAAAGTTAAAGGTGAAAGAACTCACAAATTTCACTATAAAAACCATTACAAATGTTCGAAGTTAAAAACTCCCGAATTTTACTATAAAAGCCATTACAAAAGTTCAAAGTTTAAAAACTCAATAATTTTGTTATAAACACCATAAAAAAAGTTCCAAGTGAAAAAACTCTCCAATTTCACTTTAAAAACCATTACGAAAGTTCCAAGTTAAAAAAACTAACCATTTTCTCTCAAAAAACCATAGCAAAAGTTCAAAGTTAAAAAACGTCAGAATTTCACTATAGAAACCCTGACAAAAGTTCCAAGTAAAAAAATTCACCAATTTCACTTTAAAAACCATTACAACAGATCCAAGTAAAAAAATTCAACAATTTAACTATAAACACCATAAAACATGTTCCAACTCAAAATATTCAACAATTTCATTATAAACACCGTAAGAAATGTTTCAAGTCAAAAAACACACCAATTTCACTATAAAAATAATTAAAATCTTTCAGGTTAAAAAAACTAACCAATTTCTCTGTAAAAATCATAACAAAAAAATCAAAGTTAAATAACTTCTGAATTTCACATTAAAAACCATAACAAAAGACCCAAGTGAAAAAACTCACCAAATTCACTTTAGAGACCGTTACAAAAGTTCAAAGTGAAAAAACACCCAAATTTTAATCTAAAATCCAAAACAAAAGTTCCAAGTGTAAAAACTCGCCAATTTCACTATAAAGACCATTACAAAGGTTCCAACTCAAAAAAATCTACAATTACACTATAAACACCAACACAAAAGTTCCAAATCAAAAAACACATCAATTTCACTATAAAAACCATTACAAAAGTTCCAAGTTAAAAACCTCAACAATTTCACTATAAAGACCATAACAAAAGTTCCAAGATAAAAAGCTCTCTTGTTTCACTATAAACACCATAACAAAAGTTAAAGGTGAAAAAACTCACAAATTTCACTATAAAAACCATTACAAAAGTTCGAAGTTAAAAACTCCCCAATTTTACTATAAAATCCATTACAAAAGTTCAAAGTTTAAAAACTCAATAATTTTGTTATAAACACCATAAAAAAAGTTCCAAGTGAAAAAACTCTCCAATTTCACTTTAAAAACCATTACGAAAGTTCCAAGTTAAAAAACTAACCATTTTCTCTCAAAAAACCATAGCAAAAGTTCAAAGTTAAAAAACTTCAGAATTTCACTATAGAAACCCTGACAAAAGTTCCAAGTGAAAAAATTCACCAATTTCACTTTAAAAACCATTACAAAAGATCCAAGAAAAAAAATTCAACAATTTAACTATAAACACCATAAAACATGTTCCAACTCAAAATATTCAACAATTTCATTATAAACACCATAAGAAATGTTTCAAGTCAAAAAACACACCAATTTCACTATAAAAATAATTAAAATGTTTCAGGTTAAAAAAACTAACCAATTTCTCTGTAAAAATCATAACAAAAAAATCAAAGTTAAATAACTTCTGAATTTCACATTAAAAACCATAACAAAAGACCCAAGTGAAAAAACTCACCAAATTCACTTTAGAGACCGTTACAAAAGTTAAAAGTGAAAAAACACCCAAATTTTAATCTAAAATCCAAAACAAAAGTTCCAAGTGTAAAAACTCGCCAATTTCACTATAAAGACCATTACTATGGTTCCAACTAAAAAAAATCCACAATTTCACTATAAACACCAACACAAAAGTTCCAAATCAAAAAACACACCAATTTCACTATTAAAACCATTACAAAAGTTCCAAGTTAAAAACCTCAACAATTTCACTATAAAGACCATAACAAAAGTTCCAAGATAAAAAGCTCTCCTGTTTCACTATAAACACCATAACAAAAGTTAAAGGTGAAAGAACTCACAAATTTCACTATAAAAACCATTACAAAAGTTCAAAGTTAAAAACTCCCCAATTTTACTATAAAAGCCATTACAAAAGTTCAAAGTTTAAAAACTCAATAATTTCGTTATAAACATTATAAAAAAAGTTCCAAGTGAAAAAACTCTCCAATTTCACTTTAAAAACCATTACGAAAGATCCAAGTTAAAAAAACTAACCATTTTCTCTCAAAAAACCATAGCAAAAGTTCAAAGTTAAAAAACTTCAGAATTTCACTATAGAAACCCTGACAAAAGTTCCAAGTGAAAAAATTCACCAATTTCACTTTAAAAACCATTACAACAGATCCAAGTAAAAAAATTCAACAATTTAACTATAAACACCATAAAACATGTTCCAACTCAAAATATTCAACAATTTCATTATAAACACCGTAAGAAATGTTTCAAGTCAAAAAACACACCAATTTCACTATAAAAATAATTAAAATGTTTCAGGTTAAAAAAACTCACCAATTTCTCTGTAAAAATCATAACAAAAAAATCAAAGTTAAATAACTTCTGAATTTCACATTAAAAGCCATAACAAAAGACCCAAGTGAAAAAACTCACCAAATTCACTTTAGAGACCGTTATAAAAGTTCAAAGTGAAAAAACACCCAAATTTTAATCTAAAATCCAAAACAAAAGTTCCAAGTGTAAAAACTCGCCAATTTCACTATAAAGACCATTACAAAGGTTCCAACTCAAAAAAATCTACAATTACACTATAAACACCAACACAAAAGTTCCAAATCAAAAAACACATTAATTTCACTATAAAAACCATTACAAAAGTTCCTTGTTAAAAACCTCAACAATTTCACTATAAAGACCATAACAAAAGTTCCAAGATAAAAAGCTCTCTTGTTTCACTATAAACACCATAACAAAAGTTAAAGGTGAAAAAACTCACAAATTTCACTATAAAAACCATTACAAAAGTTCAAAGTTAAAAACTCCCCAATTTTACTATAAAAGCCATTACAAAAGTTCAAAGTTTAAAAACTCAATAATTTCGTTATAAACACCATAAAAAAAGTTCCAAGTGAAAAAACTCTCCAATTTCACTTTAAAAACCATTACGAAAGTTCCAAGTTAAAAAACTAACCATTTTCTCTCAAAAAACCATAGCAAAAGTTCAAAGTTAAAAAACTTCAGAATTTCACTATAGAAACCCTGACAAAAGTTCCAAGTGAAAAAATTCACCAATTTCACTTTAAAAACCATTACAACAGATCCAAGTCAAAAAATTCAACAATTTAACTATAAACACCATAAAACATGTTCCAACTCAAAATATTCAACAATTTCATTATAAACACCGTAAGAAATGTTTCAAGTCAAAAAACACACCAATTTCACTATAAAAATAACTAAAATGTTTCAGGTTAAAAAAACTAACCAATTTCTCTGTAAAATGCATAACAAAAAAATCAAAGTTAAATAACTTCTGAATTTCACATTAAAAGCCATAACAAAAGATCCAAGTGAAAAAACTCACCAAATTTACTTTAGAGACCGTTACAAAAGTTCAAAGTGAAAAAACACCCAAATTTTAATCTAAAATCCAAAACAAAAGTTTCAAGTGTAAAAACTCGCCAATTTCACTTTAAAGACCATTACAAAGGTTCCAAGTGAAAAAAATATACAATTACACTATAAACACCAACACAAAAGTTCCAAATCAAAAAACACACCAATTTCACTATAAAAACCATTACAAAAGTTCCAAGTTAAAAACCTCAACAATTTCACTATAAAGACCATAATAAAAGTTCCAAGATAAAAAGCTCTCTTGTTTCACTATAAACACCATAACAAAAGTTAAAGGTGAAAGAACTCACAAATTTCACTATAAAAACCATTACAAATGTTCGAAGTTAAAAACTCCCGAATTTTACTATAAAAGCCATTACAAAAGTTCAAAGTTTAAAAACTCAATAATTTTGTTATAAACACCATAAAAAAAGTTCCAAGTGAAAAAACTCTCCAATTTCACTTTAAAAACCATTACGAAAGTTCCAAGTTAAAAAAACTAACCATTTTCTCTCAAAAAACCTAAGCAAAAGTTCAAAGTTAAAAAACTTCAGAATTTCACTATAGAAACCCTGACAAAAGTTCCAAGTGAAAAAATTCACCAATTTCACTTTAAAAACCATTACAACAGATCCAAGTAAAAAAATTCAACAATTTAACTATAAACACCATAAAACATGTTCCAACTCAAAATATTCAACAATTTCATTATAAACACCGTAAGAAATGTTTCAAGTCAAAAAACACACCAATTTCACTATAAAAATAACTAAAATGTTTCAGGTTAAAAAAACTAACCAATTTCTCTGTAAAATGCATAACAAAAAAATCAAAGTTAAATAACTTCTGAATTTCACATTAAAAGCCATAACAAAAGATCCAAGTGAAAAAACTCACCAAATTTACTTTAGAGACCGTTACAAAAGTTCAAAGTGAAAAAACACCCAAATTTTAATCTAAAATCCAAAACAAAAGTTTCAAGTGTAAAAACTCGCCAATTTCACTTTAAAGACCATTACAAAGGTTCCAAGTGAAAAAAATATACAATTTCACTATAAACACCAACACAAAAGTTCCAAATCAAAAAACACACCAATTTCACTATAAAAACCATTACAAAAGTTCCAAGTTAAAAACCTCAACAATTTCACTATAAAGACCATAATAAAAGTTCCAAGATAAAAAGCTCTCTTGTTTCACTATAAACACCATAACAAAAGTTAAAGGTGAAAGAACTCACAAATTTCACTATAAAAACCATTACAAATGTTCGAAGTTAAAAACTCCCCAATTTTACTATAAAAGCCATTACAAAAGTTCAAAGTTTAAAAACTCAATAATTTTGTTATAAACACCATAAAAAAAGTTCCAAGTGAAAAAACTCTCCAATTTCACTTTAAAAACCATTACGAAAGTTCCAAGTTAAAAAACTAACCATTTTCTCTCAAAAAACCTAAGCAAAAGTTCAAAGTTAAAAAACTTCAGAATTTCACTATAGAAACCCTGACAAAAGTTCCAAGTGAAAAAATTCACCAATTTCACTTTAAAAACCATTACAACAGATCCAAGTAAAAAAATTCAACAATTTAACTATAAACACCATAAAACATGTTCCAACTCAAAATATTCAACAATTTCATTATAAACACCGTAAGAAATGTTTCAAGTCAAAAAACACACCAATTTCACTATAAAAATAACTAAAATGTTTCAGGTTAAAAAAACTAACCAATTTCTCTGTAAAATGCATAACAAAAAAATCAAAGTTAAATAACTTCTGAATTTCACATTAAAAGCCATAACAAAAGATCCAAGTGAAAAAACTCACCAAATTTACTTTAGAGACCGTTACAAAAGTTCAAAGTGAAAAAACACCCAAATTTTAATCTAAAATCCAAAACAAAAGTTTCAAGTGTAAAAACTCGCCAATTTCACTTTAAAGACCATTACAAAGGTTCCAAGTGAAAAAAATATACAATTACACTATAAACACCAACACAAAAGTTCCAAATCAAAAAACACACCAATTTCACTATAAAAACCATTACAAAAGTTCCAAGTTAAAAACCTCAACAATTTCACTATAAAGACCATAATAAAAGTTCCAAGATAAAAAGCTCTCTTGTTTCACTATAAACACCATAACAAAAGTTAAAGGTGAAAGAACTCACAAATTTCACTATAAAAACCATTACAAATGTTCGAAGTTAAAAACTCCCGAATTTTACTATAAAAGCCATTACAAAAGTTCAAAGTTTAAAAACTCAATAATTTTGTTATAAACACCATAAAAAAAGTTCCAAGTGAAAAAACTCTCCAATTTCACTTTAAAAACCATTACGAAAGTTCCAAGTTAAAAAAACTAACCATTTTCTCTCAAAAAACCTAAGCAAAAGTTCAAAGTTAAAAAACTTCAGAATTTCACTATAGAAACCCTGACAAAAGTTCCAAGTGAAAAAATTCACCAATTTCACTTTAAAAACCATTACAACAGATCCAAGTAAAAAAATTCAACAATTTAACTATAAACACCATAAAACATGTTCCAACTCAAAATATTCAACAATTTCATTATAAACACCGTAAGAAATGTTTCAAGTCAAAAAACACACCAATTTCACTATAAAAATAATTAAAATCTTTCAGGTTAAAAAAACTAACCAATTTCTCTGTAAAAATCATAACAAAAAAATCAAAGTTAAATAACTTCTGAATTTCACATTAAAAACCATAACAAAAGACCCAAGTGAAAAAACTCACCAAATTCACTTTAGAGACCGTTACAAAAGTTCAAAGTGAAAAAACACCCAAATTTTAATCTAAAATCCAAAACAAAAGTTTCAAGTGTAAAAACTCGCCAATTTCACTTTAAAGACCATTACAAAGGTTCCAAGTGAAAAAAATATACAATTTCACTATAAACACCAACACAAAAGTTCCAAATCAAAAAACACACCAATTTCACTATAAAAACCATTACAAAAGTTCCAAGTTAAAAACCTCAACAATTTCACTATAAAGACCATAATAAAAGTTCCAAGATAAAAAGCTCTCTTGTTTCACTATAAACACCATAACAAAAGTTAAAGGTGAAAGAACTCACAAATTTCACTATAAAAACCATTACAAATGTTCGAAGTTAAAAACTCCCCAATTTTACTATAAAAGCCATTACAAAAGTTCAAAGTTTAAAAACTCAATAATTTTGTTATAAACACCATAAAAAAAGTTCCAAGTGAAAAAACTCTCCAATTTCACTTTAAAAACCATTACGAAAGTTCCAAGTTAAAAAACTAACCATTTTCTCTCAAAAAACCTAAGCAAAAGTTCAAAGTTAAAAAACTTCAGAATTTCACTATAGAAACCCTGACAAAAGTTCCAAGTGAAAAAATTCACCAATTTCACTTTAAAAACCATTACAACAGATCCAAGTAAAAAAATTCAACAATTTAACTATAAACACCATAAAACATGTTCCAACTCAAAATATTCAACAATTTCATTATAAACACCGTAAGAAATGTTTCAAGTCAAAAAACACACCAATTTCACTATAAAAATAACTAAAATGTTTCAGGTTAAAAAAACTAACCAATTTCTCTGTAAAATGCATAACAAAAAAATCAAAGTTAAATAACTTCTGAATTTCACATTAAAAGCCATAACAAAAGATCCAAGTGAAAAAACTCACCAAATTTACTTTAGAGACCGTTACAAAAGTTCAAAGTGAAAAAACACCCAAATTTTAATCTAAAATCCAAAACAAAAGTTTCAAGTGTAAAAACTCGCCAATTTCACTTTAAAGACCATTACAAAGGTTCCAAGTGAAAAACCTCAACAATTTCACTATAAAGACCATAATAAAAGTTCCAAGATAAAAAGCTCTCTTGTTTCACTATAAACACCATAACAAAAGTTAAAGGTGAAAGAACTCACAAATTTCACTATAAAAACCATTACAAATGTTCGAAGTTAAAAACTCCCGAATTTTACTATAAAAGCCATTACAAAAGTTCAAAGTTTAAAAACTCAATAATTTTGTTATAAACACCATAAAAAAAGTTCCAAGTGAAAAAACTCTCCAATTTCACTTTAAAAACCATTACGAAAGTTCCAAGTTAAAAAAACTAACCATTTTCTCTCAAAAAACCATAGCAAAAGTTCAAAGTTAAAAAACTTCAGAATTTCACTATAGAAACCCTGACAAAAGTTCCAAGTGAAAAAATTCACCAATTTCACTTTAAAAACCATTAAACCAGATCCAACTAAAAAAATTCAACAATTTAACTATAAACACGATAAAACATGTTCCAACTCAAAATATTCAACAATTTCATTATAAACACCGTAAGAAATGTTTCAAGTCAAAAAACACACCAATTTCACTATAAAAATAATTAAAATGTTTCAGGTTAAAAAAAACTCACCAATTTCTCTGTAAAAATCATAACAAAAAAATCAAAGTTAAATAACTTCTGAATTTCACATTAAAAACCATAACAAAAGACCCAAGTGAAAAAACTCACCAAATTCAGTTTAGAGACCGTTACAAAAGTTCAAAGTGAAAAAACACCCAAATTTTAATCTAAAATCCAAAACAAAAGTTCCAAGTGTAAAAACTCGCCAATTTCACTATAAAGACCATTACAAAGGTTCCAACTCAAAAAAATCTACAATTTCACTATAAACACCAACACAAAAGTTCCAAATCAAAAAACACACCAATTTCACTATAAAAACCATTGCAAAAGTTCCAAGTTAAAAACCTCAACAATTTCACTATAAAGACCATAACAAAAGTTCCAAGATAAAAAGCTCTCTTGTTTCACTATAAACACCATAACAAAAGTTAAAGGTGAAAAAACTCACAAATTTCACTATAAAAACCATTACAAAAGTTCGAAGTTAGAAACTCCCCAATTTTACTATAAAAGCCATTACAAAAGTTCAAAGTTTAAAAACTCAATAATTTCGTTATAAACACCATAAAAAAAGTTCCAACTGAAAAAAATCTCCAATTTCACTTTAAAAACCATTACGAAAGTTCCAAGTTAAAAAACTAACCATTTTCTCTAAAAAAAACCATAGCAAAAGTTCAAAGTTAAAAAACTTCAGAATTTCACTATGGAAACCCTGACAAAAGTTCCAAGTGAAAAAATTCACCAATTTCACTTTAAAAACCATTACAACAGATCCAAGTCAAAAAAATTCAACAATTTAACTATAAACACCATAAAACATGTTCCAACTCAATATATTCAACAATTTCATTATAAACACCGTAAGAAATGTTTCAAGTCAAAAAACACACCAATTTCACTATAAACATAATTAAAATGTTTCAGGTTAAAAAAAACTCACCAATTTCTCTGTAAAAACCATAACAAAAAAAATCAAAGTTAAATAACTTCTGAATTTCATATTAAAAACCATAACAAAAGACCCAAGTGAAAAAACTCACCAAATTCAATTTAGAGACCGTTACAAAAGTTCAAAGTGAAAAAACACCCAAATTTTAATCTAAAATCCAAAACAAAAGTTCCAAGTGTAAAAACTCGCCAATTTCACTATAAAGACCATTACAAAGGTTCCAACTCAAAAAAATCTACAATTACACTATAAACACCAACACAAAAGTTCCAAATCAAAAAACACATTAATTTCACTATAAAAACCATTACAAAAGTTCCTTGTTAAAAACCTCAACAATTTCACTATAAAGACCATAACAAAAGTTCCAAGATAAAAAGCTCTCTTGTTTCACTATAAACACCATAACAAAAGTTAAAGGTGAAAAAACTCACAAATTTCACTATAAAAACCATTACAAAAGTTCGAAGTTAAAAACTCCCCAATTTTACTATAAAAGCCATTACAAAAGTTCAAAGTTTAAAAACTCAATAATTTCGTTATAAACACCATAAAAAAAGTTCCAAGTGAAAAAACTCTCCAATTTCACTTTAAAAACCATTACGAAAGTTCCAAGTTAAAAAACTAACCATTTTCTCTCAAAAAACCATAGCAAAAGTTCAAAGTTAAAAAACTTCAGAATTTCACTATAGAAACCCTGACAAAAGTTCCAAGTGAAAAAATTCACCAATTTCACTTTAAAAACCATTACAACAGATCCAAGTCAAAAAATTCAACAATTTAACTATAAACACCATAAAACATGTTCCAACTCAAAATATTCAACAATTTCATTATAAACACCGTAAGAAATGTTTCAAGTCAAAAAACACACCAATTTCACTATAAAAATAACTAAAATGTTTCAGGTTAAAAAAACTAACCAATTTCTCTGTAAAATGCATAACAAAAAAATCAAAGTTAAATAACTTCTGAATTTCACATTAAAAGCCATAACAAAAGATCCAAGTGAAAAAACTCACCAAATTTACTTTAGAGACCGTTACAAAAGTTCAAAGTGAAAAAACACCCAAATTTTAATCTAAAATCCAAAACAAAAGTTTCAAGTGTAAAAACTCGCCAATTTCACTTTAAAGACCATTACAAAGGTTCCAAGTGAAAAAAATATACAATTTCACTATAAACACCAACACAAAAGTTCCAAATCAAAAAACACACCAATTTCACTATAAAAACCATTACAAAAGTTCCAAGTTAAAAACCTCAACAATTTCACTATAAAGACCATAATAAAAGTTCCAAGATAAAAAGCTCTCTTGTTTCACTATAAACACCATAACAAAAGTTAAAGGTGAAAGAACTCACAAATTTCACTATAAAAACCATTACAAATGTTCGAAGTTAAAAACTCCCCAATTTTACTATAAAAGCCATTACAAAAGTTCAAAGTTTAAAAACTCAATAATTTTGTTATAAACACCATAAAAAAAGTTCCAAGTGAAAAAACTCTCCAATTTCACTTTAAAAACCATTACGAAAGTTCCAAGTTAAAAAACTAACCATTTTCTCTCAAAAAACCTAAGCAAAAGTTCAAAGTTAAAAAACTTCAGAATTTCACTATAGAAACCCTGACAAAAGTTCCAAGTGAAAAAATTCACCAATTTCACTTTAAAAACCATTACAACAGATCCAAGTAAAAAAATTCAACAATTTAACTATAAACACCATAAAACATGTTCCAACTCAAAATATTCAACAATTTCATTATAAACACCGTAAGAAATGTTTCAAGTCAAAAAACACACCAATTTCACTATAAAAATAACTAAAATGTTTCAGGTTAAAAAAACTAACCAATTTCTCTGTAAAATGCATAACAAAAAAATCAAAGTTAAATAACTTCTGAATTTCACATTAAAAGCCATAACAAAAGATCCAAGTGAAAAAACTCACCAAATTTACTTTAGAGACCGTTACAAAAGTTCAAAGTGAAAAAACACCCAAATTTTAATCTAAAATCCAAAACAAAAGTTTCAAGTGTAAAAACTCGCCAATTTCACTTTAAAGACCATTACAAAGGTTCCAAGTGAAAAAAATATACAATTACACTATAAACACCAACACAAAAGTTCCAAATCAAAAAACACACCAATTTCACTATAAAAACCATTACAAAAGTTCCAAGTTAAAAACCTCAACAATTTCACTATAAAGACCATAATAAAAGTTCCAAGATAAAAAGCTCTCTTGTTTCACTATAAACACCATAACAAAAGTTAAAGGTGAAAGAACTCACAAATTTCACTATAAAAACCATTACAAATGTTCGAAGTTAAAAACTCCCGAATTTTACTATAAAAGCCATTACAAAAGTTCAAAGTTTAAAAACTCAATAATTTTGTTATAAACACCATAAAAAAAGTTCCAAGTGAAAAAACTCTCCAATTTCACTTTAAAAACCATTACGAAAGTTCCAAGTTAAAAAAACTAACCATTTTCTCTCAAAAAACCTAAGCAAAAGTTCAAAGTTAAAAAACTTCAGAATTTCACTATAGAAACCCTGACAAAAGTTCCAAGTGAAAAAATTCACCAATTTCACTTTAAAAACCATTACAACAGATCCAAGTAAAAAAATTCAACAATTTAACTATAAACACCATAAAACATGTTCCAACTCAAAATATTCAACAATTTCATTATAAACACCGTAAGAAATGTTTCAAGTCAAAAAACACACCAATTTCACTATAAAAATAATTAAAATCTTTCAGGTTAAAAAAACTAACCAATTTCTCTGTAAAAATCATAACAAAAAAATCAAAGTTAAATAACTTCTGAATTTCACATTAAAAACCATAACAAAAGACCCAAGTGAAAAAACTCACCAAATTCACTTTAGAGACCGTTACAAAAGTTCAAAGTGAAAAAACACCCAAATTTTAATCTAAAATCCAAAACAAAAGTTCCAAGTGTAAAAACTCGCCAATTTCACTATAAAGACCATTACAAAGGTTCCAACTCAAAAAAATCTACAATTACACTATAAACACCAACACAAAAGTTCCAAATCAAAAAACACACCAATTTCACTATAAAAACCATTACAAAAGTTCCAAGTTAAAAACCTCAAAAATTTCACTATAAAGATCATAACAAAAGTTCCAAGATAAAAAGCTCTCTTGTTTCACTATAAACACCATAACAAAAGTTAAAGGTGAAAAAACTCACAAATTTCACTATAAAAACCATTACAAAAGTTCGAAGTTAAAAACTCCCCAATTTTACTATAAAAGCCATTACAAAAGTTCAAAGTTTAAAAACTCAATAATTTCGTTATAAACACCATAAAAAAAGTTCCAAGTGAAAAAACTCTCCAATTTCACTTTAAAAACCATTACGAAAGTTCCAAGTTAAAAAACTAACCATTTTCTCTCAAAAAACCTAAGCAAAAGTTCAAAGTTAAAAAACTTCAGAATTTCACTATAGAAACCCTGACAAAAGTTCCAAGTGAAAAAATTCACCAATTTCACTTTAAAAACCATTAAACCAGATCCAACTAAAAAAATTCAACAATTTAACTATAAACACCATAAAACATGTTCCAACTCAAAATATTCAACAACTTCATTATAAACACCGTAAGAAATGTTTCAAGTCAAAAAACACACCAATTTCACTATAAAAATAATTAAAATGTTTCAGGTTAAAAAAACTCACCAATTTCTCTGTAAAAATCATAACAAAAAAATCAAAGTTAAATAACTTCTGAATTTCACATTAAAAACCATAACAAAAGACCCAAGTGAAAAAACTCACCAAATTCAGTTTAGAGACCGTTACAAAAGTTCAAAGTGAAAAAACACCCAAATTTTAATCTAAAATCCAAAACAAAAGTTCCAAGTGTAAAAACTCGCCAATTTCACTATAAAGACCATTACAAAGGTTCCAACTCAAAAAAATCTACAATTTCACTATAAACACCAACACAAAAGTTCCAAATCAAAAAACACACCAATTTCACTATAAAAACCATTGCAAAAGTTCCAAGTTAAAAACCTCAACAATTTCACTATAAAGACCATAACAAAAGTTCCAAGATAAAAAGCCCTCCTGTTTCACTATAAACACCATAACAAAAGTTAAAGGTGAATGAACTCACAAATTTCACTATAAAAACCATTACAAAAGTTCGAAGTTAAAAACTCCCTAATTTTACTATAAACGCCATTACAAAAGTCCAAAGTTTAAAAACTCAATAATTTCGTTATAAACACCATAAAAAAAGTTCCAACTGAAAAAAATCTCCAATTTCACTTTAAAAACCATTACGAAAGTTCCAAGTTAAAAAACTAACCATTTTCTCTCAAAAAACCATAGCAAAAGTTCAAAGTTAAAAAACTTCAGAATTTCACTATAGAAACCCTGACAAAAGTTCCAAGTGAAAAAATTCACCAATTTCACTTTAAAAACCATTAAACCAGATCCAACTAAAAAAATTCAACAATTTAACTATAAACACGATAAAACATGTTCCAACTCAAAATATTCAACAATTTCATTATAAACACCGTAAGAAATGTTTCAAGTCAAAAAACACACCAATTTCACTATAAAAATAATTAAAATGTTTCAGGTTAAAAAAAAC
The DNA here is from genome assembly GCA_963859935.3 of Lathyrus sativus. NCBI lineage: Eukaryota > Viridiplantae > Streptophyta > Magnoliopsida > Fabales > Fabaceae > Lathyrus > Lathyrus sativus. The sequence continues at coordinate 265,674,208 of OZ012741.1, forward strand.
TCACCAATTTCTCTGTAAAAATCATAACAAAAAAATCAAAGTTAAATAACTTCTGAATTTCACATTAAAAACCATAACAAAAGACCCAAGTGAAAAAACTCACCAAATTCAGTTTAGAGACCGTTACAAAAGTTCAAAGTGAAAAAACACCCAAATTTTAATCTAAAATCCAAAACAAAAGTTCCAAGTGTAAAAACTCGCCAATTTCACTATAAAGACCATTACAAAGGTTCCAACTCAAAAAAATCTACAATTTCACTATAAACACCAACACAAAAGTTCCAAATCAAAAAACACACCAATTTCACTATAAAAACCATTGCAAAAGTTCCAAGTTAAAAACCTCAACAATTTCACTATAAAGACCATAACAAAAGTTCCAAGATAAAAAGCTCTCTTGTTTCACTATAAACACCATAACAAAAGTTAAAGGTGAAAAAACTCACAAATTTCACTATAAAAACCATTACAAAAGTTCGAAGTTAGAAACTCCCCAATTTTACTATAAAAGCCATTACAAAAGTTCAAAGTTTAAAAACTCAATAATTTCGTTATAAACACCATAAAAAAAGTTCCAACTGAAAAAAATCTCCAATTTCACTTTAAAAACCATTACGAAAGTTCCAAGTTAAAAAACTAACCATTTTCTCTAAAAAAAACCATAGCAAAAGTTCAAAGTTAAAAAACTTCAGAATTTCACTATGGAAACCCTGACAAAAGTTCCAAGTGAAAAAATTCACCAATTTCACTTTAAAAACCATTACAACAGATCCAAGTCAAAAAAATTCAACAATTTAACTATAAACACCATAAAACATGTTCCAACTCAATATATTCAACAATTTCATTATAAACACCGTAAGAAATGTTTCAAGTCAAAAAACACACCAATTTCACTATAAACATAATTAAAATGTTTCAGGTTAAAAAAAACTCACCAATTTCTCTGTAAAAACCATAACAAAAAAAATCAAAGTTAAATAACTTCTGAATTTCATATTAAAAACCATAACAAAAGACCCAAGTGAAAAAACTCACCAAATTCAATTTAGAGACCGTTACAAAAGTTCAAAGTGAAAAAACACCCAAATTTTAATCTAAAATCCAAAACAAAAGTTCCAAGTGTAAAAACTCGCCAATTTCACTATAAAGACCATTACAAAGGTTCCTACTCAAAAAAATCTACAATTACACTATAAACACCAACACAAAAATTCCAAATAAAAAAACACACTAATTTCACTATAAAAACCATTACAAAAGTTCCAAGTTAAAAACCTCAACAATTTCACTATAAAGACCATAACAAAAGTTCCAAGATAAAAAGCTCTCTTGTTTCACTATAAACACCATAACAAAAGTTAAAGGAGAAAGAACTCACAAATTTCACTATAAAAACCATTACAAAAGTTCGAAGTTAAAAACTCCCCAATTTTACTATAAAAGCCATTACAAAAGTTCAAAGTTTAAAAACTCAATAATTTCGTTATAAACACCATAAAAAAAGTTCAAAGTGAAAAAACTCTCCAATTTCACTTTAAAAACCATTACGAAAGTTCCAAGTTTAAAAAACTAACCATTTTCTCACAAAAAACCATAGCAAAAGCTCAAAGTTAAAAAACTTCAGAATTTCACTATAGAAACCCTGACAAAAGTTCCAAGTGAAAAAATTCACCAATTTCACTTTAAAAACCATTACAACAGATCCAAGTAAAAAAATTCAACAAATTTAAATATAAACACCATAAAACATGTTCGAACTCAAAATATTCAACAATTTCATTATAAACACCGTAAGAAATGTTTCAAGTCAAAAAACACACCAATTTCACTATAAAAATAATTAAAATGTTTCAGGTTAAAAAAACTCACCAATTTCTCTGTAAAAATCATAACAAAAAAATCAAAGTTAAATAACTTTTGAATTTCACATTAAAAACCATAACAAAAGTCCCAAGTGAAAAAACTCACCAAATTCAGTTTAGAGACCGTTACAAAAGTTCAAAGTGAAAAAACACCCAAATTTTAATCTAAAATCCAAAACAAAAGTTCCAAGTGTAAAAACTCGCCAATTTCACTATAAAGACCATTACCAAGGTTCCAACTCAAAAAAATCTACAATTTCATTATAAACACCAACACAAAAGTTCCAAATCAAAAAACACACCAATTTCACTATAAAAACCATTACAAAAGTTCCAAGTTAAAAACCTCAACAATTTCACTATAAAGACCATAACAAAAGTTCCAAGATAAAAAGCCCTCCTGTTTCACTATAAACACCATAACAAAAGTTAAAGGTGAATGAAATCACAAATTTCACTATAAAAACCATTACAAAAGTTCGAAGTTAAAAACTCCCCAATTTTACTATAAAAGCCATTACAAAAGTTTAAAGTTTAAAAACTCAATAATTTCGTTATAAACACCATAAAAAAAGTTCCAAGTGAAAAAACTCTCCAATTTCACTTTAAAAACCATTACGAAAGTTCCAAGTTAAAAAACTAACCAATTTCTCTCAAAAAACCATAGCAAAAGTTCAAAGTTAAAAAACTTCAGAATTTCACTATGGAAACCCTGACAAAAGTTCCAAGTGAAAAAATTCACCAATTTCACTTTAAAAACCATTACAACAGATCCAAGTCAAAAAATTCAACAATTTAACTATAAACACCATAAAACATGTTCCAATTCAAAATATTCAACAATTTCATAATAAACACCGTAAGAAATGTTTCAAGTCAAAAAACAGACCAATTTTACTATAAAAATAATTAAAATGTTTCAGGTTAAAAAAACTCACCAATTTCTCTGTAAAAACCATAACAAAAAAATCAAAGTTAAATAACTTCTGAATTTCATATTAAAAACCATAACAAAAGACCCAAGTGAAAAAACTCACCAAATTCAGTTTAGAGACCGTTACAAAAGTTCAAAGTGAAACAACACCCAAATTTTAATCTAAAATCCAAAACAAAAGTTACAAGTGTAAAAACTCGCCAATTTCACTATAAAGACCATTACAAAGGTTCCAACTCAAAAAAATCTACAATTTCACTATAAACACCAACACAAAAGTTCCAAATCAAAAAACACACCAATTTCACTATAAAAACCAGTACAAAAGTTCCAAGTTAAAAACCTCAACAATTTCACTTTAAAGACCATAACAAAAGTACCAAGATAAAAAGCTCTCTTGTTTCACTATAAACACCATAACAAAAGTTAAAGGTGAATGAACTCACAAATTTCACTATAAAAACCATTACAGAAGTTCGAAGTTAAAAACTCCCCAATTTTACTATAAAAGCCATTACAAAAGTTCAAAGTTTAAAAACTCAATAATTTCGTTATAAACACCATAAAAAAAGTTCCAAGTGAAAAAACTCTCCAATTTCACTTTAAAAACCATTACGAAAGTTCCAAGTTGAAAAACTAACCATTTTCTCTCAAAAAACCATTGCAAAAGTTCAAAGTTAAAAACTTCAGAATTTCACTATAGAAACCCTGACAAAAGATCCAAGTGAAAAAATTCACCAATTTCACTTTAAAAACCGTTACAAAAGTTCCAAGTAAAAAAACTCAACAATTTAACTATAAACACCAAACAACATGTTCCAACTCAAAATATTCAACAATTTCATTATAAACACCGTAAGAAATGTTTCAAGTCAAAAAACACACCAATTTCACTATAAAAATAATTAAAATGTTTCAGGTTAAAAAAACCCACCAGTTTCTCTGTAAAAATCATAACAAAAAAATCAAAGTTAAATAACTTCTGAATTTCACATTAAAAACCATAACAAAAGACCCAAGTGAAAAAACTCACCAAATTCACTTTAGAGACCGTTACAAAAGTTCAAAGTGAAAAACACCCAAATTTTAATCTAAAATCCAAAACAAAAGTTCCAAGTGTAAAAACTCGCCAATTTCACTATAAAGACCATTACAAAGGTTCCAACTCAAAAAATCTACAATTTCACTATAAACACCAACACAAAAGTTCCAAATAAAAAAAACACACCAACTTCACTATAAAAACCTTTACAAAAGTTCCAAGTTAAAAACCTCAACAATTTCACTATAAAGACCATAACAAAAGTTCCAAGATAAAAAGCTCTCCTGTTTCACTATAAACACCATAACAAAAGTTAAATGTGAAAGAACTCACAAATTTCACTATAAAAACCATTACAAAAGTTCGAAGTTAAAAACTCCCCAATTTTACAATAAAAGCCATTACAAAAGTTCAAATTTTAAAAACTCAATAATTTTGTTATAAACACCATAAAAAAAGTTCCAAGTGAAAAAACTCTCCAATTTCACTTTAAAAACCATTACGAAAGTTCCAAGTTAAAAAACTAACCATTTTCTCTCAAAAAACCATTGCAAAAGTTCAAAGTTAAAAAACTTCAGAATTTCACTATAGAAACCCTGACAAAAGTTCCAAGTGAAAAAATTCACCAATTTCACTTTAAAAATCATTACAACAGATCCAAGTCAAAAATTCAACAATTTAACTATAAACACCATAAAACATTTTCCAACTCAAAATATTCAACAATTTCATTATAAACACGGTAAGAAATGTTCCAAGTCAAAAAACACACCAATTTCTCTGTAAAAATCATAACAAAAAAAATCAAAGTTAAATAACTTCTGATTTTCACATTAAAAACCATAACAAAAGACCCAAGTGAAAAAACTCACCAAATTCACGTTAGAGACCGTTACAAAAGTTCAAAGTG
>OZ012741.1:265679458-265741517 GCA_963859935.3 Lathyrus sativus
TTCAATCTAATGATGTAAATCTGTTCCACTGTTACCCTAGCCATTCTAACCACAATTATATCCATTAATACACACTAACCAGCTTGCTATCAATCTTGCAAAAAATGGTACCCTGCCACGAAACCTCATGGATCCTTCTCTAATTCTCATAAAACATTCCTCTAAACCTAGCATGTCGATCTTACACCTAAGATTCTAACAGAATGCTCATAATTAAGGACTTCTAGATCAAGATACCAACCTGTTAGCTTCAATGGTGAGGGGTGTTAGGACTTGATTCAGCACTTGAAACCTTCTCTAAATCTTCCTCCAATAATGGACACCTTTCTGTTTGCAAGAGTTGAGGTGTATGAAGCTTGTAGAAGAAGGAATTGCACCTTACTTGATCTTGAAGAAATCCAACAATGGCACTTCTCTCTCACTCTCTCCACTAAACTCAGCAACTTTTCACCAACCTTTTCCTCCTTGTGACTCACTCTTTTTATAATGATGGATGGAAACAACTAGATCATTCTAGAATCATCTAGAAAAGTCTTGGAATCTCATGTGATGGTAAGTTGGAAATCTCATGCATCATGCCTTAAACCTTGCAAAATTGGTGTGAAATTCTCCTTATGTGAGATATTGAAGTGTTATAAGCCATTACAAGCTTTTTCCTTGCCTTGTGTTAAGGTTCCAAGGGTGACTTCAAATGCAAGTAACAAAATAACAAAGCAACACCCATTTTAAAGCCTCAAATAAAAATTCTACCTAAACCAATGTTCTCAAAATGATGTTTCCAATCAAAATGATATATTGGATGACCTATTTTGGATTCCTAGATCTTCCAAACCAATTTTCAAATTCAACTTTTCAAACTTATATGCCATTTTTAGTTCATTTTGACCAATCATGCAACTTCATGCTATGAGCTTTTCCAACAATTTGTGACCTTCTTTCTAGACTTAAAATCACATTTTGAACAACTTTCATGTTTTGAGTTTTTCCATTTGAGGCCTGGAAATAGGAGTTTTAGGCATTGGCTAAAATGACCTATAACTGACAAATGACCAAAATACCCTGTCTTGTTCAAACCATAAGTTGAGTTCCACACATCCTATCAAGGACTTCTACCACTCAAATTAAAGCTAAGAAGATGCCCTCCAACATTCATGTTGGCCAAAGAAATCATAGGAATCATCCTACTAGGGCAAAAGTTGTCTGCAAGTTGGGTGACTTTCAAGGACCCAGATTCACACACCTCAGCTGACCTGTAATTTGTCAAAACCATAACTTGAGCTCTGTAACTCCTATCAAGGACTTCCACCACTCAAATTAAAGCTAATAACAAGATCTACAACATTCATGTTATGGGAAGATGAGATATCAATCACATCTAGAGCTAAAACTGCCTGGAAGATAGGGATCAAATTAGGGTTTTTCCACTGACAATCCTCAGAAACCCTAACTCAAAACTTCTCAAACTCTCCAATCATGATGAGTTGGTCTAGAATCATCCTATATAACATCTCTATGCATCATTCCATGATCTCATGGCCCTTGGATTAAGTCTCAACCTTCTCCAAATCTTCAGTTATCCTAGGGTTGACCAGTCAAAACCCTAATTCTATCATTCATGGTTGAATCTCCTGAATTCTTGCATAATGACTTCTCTGGGCTTCATGATGGCTATCAAGACATCTCATAGGCTTTCTCAAACATCAAGTTCATTCTCAAAGTCTCAGAATATCTGAGGAGCACCACAACCCTCAAGCTATGAGCACACAACCCTGGTTCCAACCAATTCCTCTGAAGATCTTTTGAACTTTCTGGTGAAGGTATCCACTCTCAAACACTAGATGGATAAATAATTGTTGGTCAATTTTGGGGTGCAACAGCTGCCCCTATTCAAACGGCTTGAACCTGACTGGGTGAGAAGCGAACGGCTCTCACCCAATCGAGGTGCGAGACGATTGAATACCGGTAAACCCGAAAATTTGCAACTGCACGAGCACACGGTACTCTGCGGGGAACAATCTTCGAACATTGCAATGCTAGCTGCACGGCCGCTAGCTGGAGAAATACAGATCTGACATCGCCGCCAGTTATTCTTGTTAACTTCTTCTGATATTGCCTTCAGACAACCACAACACCCAACATCGCCGCTGGAAGACTAAATCACCTGACATCGCCGTCAAGAACAACCATAACTCAGGGAAATAAGCGTCCAACATCGCCGCCGGAGACCTAAACCTGAATCACCAAAGTACCCAACATCGTCGCTGGAGAAAATACACCTCTAACCAAGTACCCCGCATCGCCGCTGGGAACTAAAGGATCTGCATCACCTAACATCGCCGTCAGAAGACTCGGATCAACTTGACACGCCCAACATCGCCGCTGGGAAAACTGAATATGACATCGTCGTCGGAAACAAACATCCTCTTAGAGACACTCGACATCGCCGTCGTACAAACATCATCTTTACTGGGGATTTAAAGAGTCTGACCTCGCCGTCAAACAAACATCCAACCTCGCGCTGGACAAGTGATGATCTGACCTCGCCGTCAAATCCACACGTTCAACCTCGCGTCGAACCAATGATGATCTGACCTCGCCGTCAAATCTAAACGTTCAACCTCGCCGTCGAACAAACATCCGACCTCGCCGCCGGACAAATGATGATCTGACCTCGCCGTCAAATCTAAACGTTCAACCTCGCCGTCGACAAACATCCGACCTCGCCGCCGGACAAATGATGATCTGACCTCGCCGTCAAATCTAAACGTTCAACCTCGCCGTCGAACAAACATCCGACCTCGCCGCCGGACAAATGATGATCTGACCTCGCCGTCAAATCTAAACGTTCAACCTCGCCGTCGAACAAACATCCAACCTCGCCGCCGGACAAATGATGATCTGACCTCGCCGTCAAATCTAAACGTTCAACCTCGCCGTCGAACAAACATCCAACCTCGCCGCTGGACAAATGAAACAAAAGGTACACTTGCGTATTTGAAACTACTCCGCTGGGAATGAGAGACTTAACCGAGCACACTCTGATCTGGGGTCACCCTCAGAACCATAACGAACATCGGAATACTGCTGCACACTGCCCGCCGTAGAACTTCAACATTAAAGATATATGAAACCCTGGCCCCTGGCCATTTCGGCTTCAGCTAGAAAAAATCTTCAAGTATTTCTGAATATGAATGAAACCCTGGCCCCTGGCCACTCAGATCCGCTGGAGAGTCTTCAAGTTCTTCTGAAGATAGATGAAACCCTGGCCCGTCGGCGATTCCAGCTTCAGCTAGGAAAAGATCTTCAAGTACTTCTGAAGATAAACATCCTTGACCTTCAAGGATGTAAACTTTGCTCGTCGGCAACTCTGCAGGAGGTATCTTCGACTTCAGTCTGAAGAAATGGTCCTTGTCCTTCAAGGATACATGGATCTGCCTTCAGGCAACTCCGCCTCTGCTATAGAGCATCCGTGACTTCAGTCAGGGATATATTTCGGCCTTCAGTCCGAAAAAATGAATCCTAGGTCATTCATGACCTTTGGGGATAACCTTGCCCTCAGGCACCTTCGCTTCAGCTTAGGAAATCTGTGACCTCAGTCAAAGAAATGGTATCCAGAGCCATTCATGACTCCACGGGGATTCAAACACTTTGCCTTCAGGCAAAACTCCGCTTCAGCCGGAGAACATCTTCGACCTCAGTCAGAAGAAATACTATTCACCTGATCGCCATCATCACCACCTCAGGACAACTGACTTGGTCTTCAGGCCAACACGGATCATCTGAATACAAAAATTTGGAACCTTGTCTTCAGCACATGTTGATTCATCAACACGGAAATCTGAGCTCACAGGAACCTTCTGATATCGCCCTCAGGCGTTTTACGAAATCAATCTTCAGATTAGACATCACTGTTGGAGCAGACATATCACGCTGCTAAGGACTTCAAGAATCATCTTGAACAAACAAACTCCGTCGGGCACCTTCAAGAATCATCCTGACCGATAACCATTCTGGAGACTTTATTCTGCTAGGGATCCCTGGAATCTTCCTGGGCAACTCTTGCTGAGGACGCTATTGGGGAACTCAGCATCATACTAGGCGAACAACTCGGGAAGCTGCGCTGAGGTCTTAAGAATCATCTTAAGCAAACGGCCCTGCTGAGGAATTCAAGAATCATCTTGAACTGAAGACTTCGCTGGGGATCTCAAAAATCATCTGAGCGAGCGACTATGGGGATTACACCGGGGTCTTGGGAATCATCTCAAGAAATCGACCCTTGTTGGGGAGAATATCAGGGATCGTTCTGAGCAACTGGTCTCTTGGTGGAACACCTGTAGACAAGATGATAGTAACCTGGATCATGCTTATGATGCGTATGCTTCTGCGCCATGCCCCACACAGTGGAATGATATGCGTTTATGCTAAATGCTGTGCAATCACGCACAATGCTATGCGTGTTAAATGCTATGTTAAATGCCATGCAGTCATGCACAGTGATGCGATCCCGTCAGCAAAATAAATGCCGAAGGGGAATTCTCCTGTCAAGGAGAAAGAACTACTCAGGTAGAGGAATCATCCTGCTGAGGAAAATGTGGACACGCCAATATCAGTCAGGCTCTGTCCGGGGAATTGATCTTCGGTTGACTGCTGCAGGGAAAACAACTTCAGTTTGATCTGCTGCAGGGGACGAAGCTCTACGAGAACCCGAACCGCTGAAGGAAAGCGATGTCAATCGCGGGAGTGAACTGCGTGCCGTATCGGCTAACTCTTCTGGGGATGATCACTCTGTGGGGAAACAACTTCAGCTGCTCAGCACTCCGCTGGGGAAAACCCAATCATGATCTGATCAGCCTTCGAGGACTCGGCCCTCTTGGACATCTGCAAACTCGGCTGAGGAACGAGAATTCATTCTGCTTCGCTGGAGAGAGCGCGACTCTGGGGAATACAACATCAGCTGTTCAACATCTGCTAGGGAAAATCCACTCATGGTCCCAACTGCTTCCAAGGATTCTGCTTTTCTGCGGACTCAGCCGGGGAGAGAAATCATTCTACTTCACGGAGAGTACGACTCTGGTGCGGAATTTCAATTTCGCCGGGGAAGAAAGAGTCATCTGACTTCGGGGGAGAGTACAACTCTGCAGGGGAATACAACATCAGCTGCACCAACATTCTACTGGGGACGAGGGAATCGTCCAACTTCAGGAGAGAGCATGACTCTGGTGGGGAATCTCAATCCCGCTGGAGACTTCAGTCTGACACCATTAGTTACTGCATACTTCGGTATACGGACAATTTCCCTACGAGATTTGCACTTGTGACCCAGTGCTGGGGGAGAATCTACTTCGACGACTTTACTGGGGAGAACACGAGCTTCGGCACCCGAACACTTCTATGAAATCTGCACTTGTGACCCGGTGCTGGGGGAGACATCATTCTTCGGTGCTTGGCTCAGTTGATGAGGTGACGTTCCTTCAGGATGCGCCTGCTTGGGGAAGAGAATCATCTCTGCCTGGGGAGACATATCAATGCTCACTATTCTGCGTTCAGACTCTGCGAAGGAGAGACTACTGAACTCTGCTGGAGAAGGAGGCTCGCCCTGCTTCGGGGATACGCACGGCATATCCTACACCTGCAACAACACAAAACAAACAGGACAAGATTCCCTCCTCAAAGGGTCCTATCCAGGTTATTATCTCGTGACAATATTCAGTTAATCAATTGTTTCAACAATCAATGGGCCTAGGCCCGCAAGTTTATGTATGCGCATTTTATCAAAAAAAAATCGGCGTTTTCATTCGTAAACAAAACAGATAAATGCTAAACAGACAAGTAGAATTGCAGAATAATGTGCATTTTATTGATGATGAACCCTGAATGGGCAAAAATGTTTTACAACAGAGGCGAACTCCTGGAATGAGGAAGCCGCACGAAAAAAGAAAACATAAATATACATCAGTATATACAAATGTTGGCAATCGAGGCGTAGACGAACACCATGAGTTGATCCCTCTAAGACCCACTCGACTTTGATACCTCTCCGACGCTTCAGCTTTGGAAGAGATTGATTCAGATAAACGGCCCTCAGGTCTTCCGAACCACTAAACAATGAAAGTCCATACGCGGAACGCAGTCATTTGCATTATTCAAATCCCTAACTTTTGCGTGAACCGCCCTTTCGGGTTTTTCAGTTCACCGGGATACCCTTTTTTGCCGAAGCCGCCCAGTGTAGGTTTTCGACTTCGCGGGTGTACATTTTTTAATATATCCTAATTTTTTGCCCGAACCTTTTATTCTGTTTTTTGGTCCGCCGGGATGCCCCTTTTTTGCCGGGACTCTTTCTTTTTTGTCCAGCGGGTCTCTTTCTAAGCAAAGTATTTTTTAACTGCGTCCGCGTTCACCGGGGATGCAAAAATCTTCACCATCCATCGTGGATAACAACAAAGCTCCTTCTGAGAAGACCTTGCTGACGACATACGGCCCTTCGTAATTCGGAGTCCACTTGCCCGGTGATCGGATGTGTGGAGGAAGAATTTTCTTCAGGACGAGATTACCCGTCTGAAAGCTTCTGGGACGCACCTTCTTATCGTAAGCTTTCTTCATTCGGCTTTGGTACAGACGACCAAATGCGATCGATGCTAACCTCTTCTCGTCCATCAGGCTGAGCTGGTTCAAGCGATTCGTAATCCATTCTGCCTCATCGAGTTTTACATCAACCAAAACTCGCAAAGAGGGAATCTCCACTTCTAACGGTAGGACAGCTTCCATACCATACACCAAGGAGAAAGGAGTTGCCCCGGGTCGACGTACGCACCGTCGTACGATAACCGTGCAAGGCAAACGGAAACATCTCGTGCCAATCTTTGTACGTCAAAACCATCTTCTGAACAATTTCTTGATGTTCTTGTTGGCCGCTTCGACAGCGCCATTCATCTTCGGCGGTAAGGAGATGAGTTGTGGTGTTCGATCTTGAAGCTCTGGCACAGCTCTTTCATCATCTTGTTATTCAAATTCGAACCATTATCAGTAATGATCCGCTCAGGAATTCCATAGCGACAGATGATGTCCCTCTTATGAATTTAGCTACCACCTGCTTGGTCACATTAGCGTACGAGGCTGCCTCCACCCACTTGGTGAAGTAGTCGATAGCTACCAGAATGAACGATGACCATTGGATGCAGTGGGCCGATCTTGCCTATCATGTCGATGCCCCACATGGAGAACGGCCAAGGGGAGGACATGACATTCAATGGGCATGGCGGCACATGAACTTTATCAGCATAAATCTGGCACTTATGACATTTCTTCCCGAATCTGAAGCAATCCGACTCCATAGTCAGCCAGTAATACCCTGCTCTCAGGATCTTTCTCGTCATGGCATGCCCGCCGGCGTGCGTACCAAATGTGCCTTCATGGACTTCCTCCATGAGCATACTCGCCTCTTTTTCATCCACACATCTGAGTAGCACGAGATCGTGGTTCCTCTTATACAGCACTCCATCAGGATTGAGATAAAAGTTTCCAGATAGCCTCCTCAGAGTCTTCTTATCCTGGGTAGACGCACCCGCAGGATACTCCTTAGTCATAAGGAAGGTCTGGATGTCGTGGAACCATGGCTTGCCGTCAGTGGCATCCTCGATTGCAAAGATAAATGCCGGTCTATCAAGACGCGAAAGTACAATTCTTGGAGCCTCATTCCAATAATTGACTTTATACATGGAAGCCAACGTAGCTAAAGCCATCAGCCATTTAATTTTCAGCCCTGGGTACATGATGAAGTTCCACTCTGTCGAAGAAAGGAAGCAGCCTCCTGGCATAATTCATGTACGGCACTAGATTCGCTTGACGAGTTTCCCACTCCCCTTTAATCTGATTGATTACAAGCGCTGAGTCACCATATATGTCTAGATTCTTGATTCTCAATCAATTGCCTCTTCTAGACCCATAATACACGCTTCATACTCTGCTTCATTATTGGTAACTGGAAACGTCAGTCTCGCAGTAAAAGGGATGTGGGATCCATGAGGAGTCGTGATGATAGCCCCGATGCCACTTCCATAGGAATTAACCGCTCCGTCGAATATCAACTTCCACTGAGATTTCCTATCTGGCCCTTCATCGGGCAATGGCTCATCGCAGTCCTTTGCTTTGAGAAACATAATGTCCTCGTCAGGGAATTCGAACTTCATCGGCTGGTAGTCTTCGATTGGCTGTTCGGCAAGGTAATCAGACAATACGCTCCCCTTAATGGCTTTCTGAGAGACGTACTGAATATCATATTCTGTTAACACCATCTGCCATCTGGCAATCCTGCCCGAAAGAGCCTGCTTCTCGAAGACGTACTTGATCGGATCCATCTTCGAAATCAGCATAGTGGTGTGGTTGAGCATATACTGTCGTAGACGTTTGGCAGCCCAAGCTAATGCACAACACGTCTTCTCCAACATCGAGTATCGAGATTCACACTCAGTGAACTTTTTACTCAAATAATAAATGGCATGCTCCTTTCTGCCCGTCTCGTCGTGCTGACCGAGAACACACCCCATACTATTCTCCAGAACCGTCAGGTACATGATCAATGGCCGTCCAGCCACTGGGGGTATCAAGATTGGAGGTTCTTGAAGATACTGCTTTATTTTATCGAATGCCTTCTGGCAATCCTCATTCCAAGTAATCGCCTGATCTTTCTTTAAAAGCTTGAACATCGGTTCACACGTGGCCGTGAGCTGAGAGATAAACCTTGCAATGTAGTTTATTCGGCCCAGGAAACCACGAACTTCTTTTTCTGTTTTCGGCGCTGGCATCTCTTGGATAGCTTTTATTTTCGCAGGATCAACTTCAATCCCTCGTTCACTAACGATAAACCCCAATAACTTTCCGGACCGCACTCCGAAAGTGCACTTGTTAGGATTCAGCCTCAGCCTGAATTTCCTAAGCCTCTCAAAAAGCTTCAATAAGTTGACCAGATGCTCTTCCTCTGTTTGGGACTTTGCAATCATGTCATCAACATAGACCTCGATCTCATGATGAATCATATCATGAAACAAAGTAACCATTGCTCGTTGGTAAGTGGCCCCTGCGTTCTTCAGACCGAAGGGCATTACCTTATAGCAGAATGTTCCCCAGGGGGTAATAAACGTCGTTTTCTCCATGTCCTCCGGTGCCATCTTAATCTGATTGTAACCGGAGAAGCCATCCATGAACGAAAACACGGAAAACTGGGCTGTATTGTCGACCAACACATCGATATGAGGCAACGGGAAATCATCCTTAGGGCTCGCCCTGTTCAAATCCCGATAATCGACGCACATGCGTACCTTACCGTCCTTCTTCGGTACAGGCACTATGTTGGCGACCCACGGAGGGTAAGTGGTAACGGCTAGAAATCCTGCGTCCAACTGCTTCTGGACCTCTTCTTTGATTTTTACAGCCATGTCTGGTCTCGTCCTCCTGAGCTTTTGCTTGACTGGAGGGCAATCTTCTCGCAACGGCAAGCGATGAACCACGATATCAGTGTCGAGTCCGGGCATATCCTCATATGACCAAGCAAAGACGTCACTATACTCTCGAAGCATCTCGACCAGCCTATGCTTGACATCATTCTGCAGCGCAGCCCCAACTCTGACATTTCTGACGAGCTCCTCAGAACCCAGATTTACAATCTCAATATCCTCCTCGTGAGGCAGAATAACCTTCTCCTCTTGTCTCAACAAGCGGGCCAATTCTTCCGGGAGGTCTTCGTCTTCATCAATCTCATCCTCGGCTTGATAGATCGGGCAATCAAAGTCGTAGTGAGCCGTAGAGGGTCCAGAGTCGATGTCGTCTGTTACGTGGATCCTGCAATAACAAGGGTTAAGTTTAAAGCAGTAATATGCAGGTTAGCACGAACCTCGTTGCCATTTTGCTGTTTTTTCGAAATAAACATAAAATAGGAATAACAGAGAACACAATATTTGATTACGAAGAAACGCCTTTTATTTATTAACAAAATGCATACACATAATCCAACAAGGCCCTGACAGTAAAACCACTATGCCCCGGGCAGGACATAGGGCTGTACAAAGATTGTAAAAAGAAAATCATTACTCTTCACTTGTCAGCTTGATAATCTCCTTGATGGTCCAATTGTGGAGGCGCTCGCCCGATTTGCTCGGTTGAATCCAGGCGTCAAGATCGCAATCACTGTCTCCGCTGTCCTCCGACGCAGCATTGATACTCTCGAAGATTACTCCCCCCTTGGTGAATAGGATCGGCCCTTTCCCACGAGACGAGCTGCCAGAAGAAGATGAAGCTTCAGCTTGCGGAGAATATCCCAATCCAAACTTATCCTGCTTGATTGGTATATCCAAAACATGCCCCCAGCCTGGGGTAGAACCGGCTTCGACAACGGCCCTAGCTCCTTAAACGAGGAGAGGTTCAACTCTTGCCTCTCTGCGACGACAGGAGCCACCTCTTTCACCCTGACGGTTTCAAATGCCTGACAAAGAGTCTCATGGATCTCACCATCCATTTCAACGTATTTAAAGGACGACAGGGTGGCTTACCATGATGTCCTCTTCTCCACAGACTGTGACTATGCTGCCCCCAACGGCATATTTAAGCTTCTGATGCAGCGTGGACGTCATGGCACCAGCAGAATGGATCCATGGCCGACCTAAGAGGCAACTATAGGCGGGCATGATATCCATGATATAGAAAACTGCATTGAACGTCTCTGGACCAACCTGAATTGGCAGGGTCAATTCTCCGAAGACGTGGCGCTTGGTTCCATCAAAGGCTTTCACGACCAGATCACTGGGCGTGCACAGCAGTCCACGGGTATCCAACTTCATCAGTGCCTTCTTCGGAAGCACGTAAGCGAGGAACCCGTATCCACCAGGACATGTGACATAATCGTGCCTCTGCACTCTATTGAGACGTGCAAGGCGCTGTTGTGATCTCTTCCCTTAGGAGTCAGCTCCAGATCTGTAAATCCCAGCCCATTACCAGCATTGACATGGGCTACTACTTCCTCGAGTTGATTCACTGATATCTCCTGCGGCACGTATGCAGCATTCAATACCTTCAGCAATGCATTGCGTGCGCCTCAGAGCACAGCAACAAGTTAAGGATCGAGATCTTTGACGGGAGTCTGATGAAGATGATCTACAATTTTGTAGTAACTTTTCTTGATTAGTCGCATGAACTCTTCAGCATTTTTACCCAGCAAGTCCTTCTCTGCCCCTGCAGGGACCTCCTCAACAGCTTTACCTTTACCTTATCCACAACGTCAGTCCGGACCACTTTCTCTGCTGCAACCTCTGCTGGCGCGAACACTCTACCGCTTCTAGTGATACCACTGACTTCAGTAAGACTTTGCACAGTCGATCCGAATGGCTCAAGCTCTATCTTCTGACCATTACAATAAACTTCGGCGCCATAATGCCATGGAACGGCATTAGTACTCTCGAATGGGATTGGTCCGGCCCTGGTGATGGTGATGGTAGGCGACGAGGCGCAGAAATAGTAATAGGGTGGCGAGGAATAGTAATGGTAGCAACTTCATCTGCCTGCTTCAGCACGACTTCCCCTGATGTACTCTCAACGCTCCGGCTGAATTGCAAATACCCTCGGACATCAGACTCTGGATACCTTCGATCAGCTGCTCACATCCGTCAGGAAGTGTAGCACAAGCCATACATAATTCTCCACATCCAGGAAAGAAGCCCTTCTTTAGCAACTTAGCCTTGACAAAACTCAACGGCGTCTTAAATCTTTGACATCAGTCAGCAAGTCTGAACTCTCCTCAGTGATAACAGCATTCACTCCGCCCCCCTTATGATGAGGCATCGGGTTTTTGGTGACGTTGGGCACGTTGTCAGAAAAGTTGATAACCTTGGCGTCCACCAATCTTGGACTTTGTGCTTAAAAGCTTTACAATTCTCAATCGTATGGCCAGGTGCCCCAGTATGGAACTCACAAGTAGCACTGGCATCATACCCCGGTGGTGTGTGCCCCTGTTAAGGGAGCCAACGTCCTCTTTTGAACAATTGGAGCTGAAGCAACGTTTGCAAAAGCTGCGCATATGACATAGAGGAGTATCAAAATGACGGCTTGCCATGGAGCCCGATTCTGATATCTTTTATACCCCTGCTGATTCTGCTGCTGAGGCTGCTGCTGTTGCGGCTTGCGGCGGAGTAGCTGGAATGTTTATGCTAGCAATCTGAGGCTGAGGGCCCTTGCCCTTTCTCCTAGCATTAGTGACAGCACTGGCATCTCCCTCTCGACGCTTTCCAGTATAGGGTTCTTGCTACCTCCTCCAGCTGAGGATGATTCGCCCTGAATTTTCCGATCTTTATACCGTTCTCAACATGCTCGCCCAAAGTGATGAGAGCCGAGAATGTTCCCGACATGCCACTGACCAGCTTTTCATAGTAGATTCCGGGAAGGGTAGCCACGAACATTTGTACCAACTCACGCTCAACCATCGGCGGTTGAACCCGAGCAGCCAATTCACGCCACCGCTGGGCGTATTCTTTGAAGCTTTCATTGTTCCGCTGTGAGAGATTCTGAAGCTGAACTCGGTTGGGAGCCAAGTCGCTATTATATTGATAGTGGAGAACAAACGCTTCTGCAAGCTCTTTCCAGGTGCGCACAGCAGCGGGCTCCAAGCCCATATACCATTCGAGCGACGGCCCAGAAAGACTATCCTGAAAGAAGTGCATCAGCAGCTTCTCATCGTCAGAATAAGCGGACATCTTTCTATAATAAGATCGGAGGTGGACCCGGGGGCAAGTGGTGCCCTTATACTTCTCGAAGGTAGGCACTTTGAACTTGTGGGGTACTTTAAAGTCAGCAATCAACCCGAGGTTGGACATGTCAACGCCAATGTGTTCTGATTTTCTATGCTTCTCATCTTGTCTTCCAGCGCCTTGAACCTGAGTCGAGCCTCGGCATTCAACTCTGCTTCTATACCTCTCTGAGAGAATATATCATCCTGATGGTCCTCCAGCCACGGTTGAGGCACCACCAAATTTCCTGCACCAGCATTGCCGTTGACCGGCCCCATGTTAACATTAGCTCCCAAACTACCATTGACGGCGCCAGCCGCGTTGAGTCCGAGATTAGTCATCAGATTGCCGTTAGCACTGCCGTTGCCCCCGGCGGCGGGAACAACGTTCTGTGGAGTATCCCCTTGAGGAGGAGTAGGCACGGCCCCTCCGTGAAGTATGCCATTACTGTCAACCCGAGAGATCAGAGGTTGAACCAGAGTACGAAGCTGGTCTTGACCATTCGCGACCACCTGCATCAGCTCCATAAAACGATCCATCCACTCACGGAGCTCTTGAACATCTGACTGTACCTGGTCCATGATTCTCGTCTGATTAGCGCGAGTTGAGTAGCGGTGGATGAGTCTTTGATCAATCCTGGAGATCGAAAGCAGCGCGGAACCTGAAAAACCTGTTAATAATAAAGGTTAGGAAAAGCAATAAGATATACGCCATGTATATATGCTTCATGCAGATGCATGCGTGTGTCTGTGTGCGTGGGAGATTTTCCCCCGATCCTAGTGCCTTAGTGACGGTGCTGATAATAACAAGAGGAAGAAGAAATCCGAGCCCAATCATGGAAACATCAATCTCATATATATATGGAAAGGCCTGTCAAGGCTGTACACAGTATCAGCGAGTACAAATCAACAGCATGACCTCAGCCAACAAGTCTGGTGATGGTCAGCATACATCAAAGATCAAAAACAACAGGGATATAACTAGTCAAGCACGGCCACGGGCGCGATACTCCGCTAATAACTCCTTTGTCTCCGAATGATCTGGCGAAGTGAGCAACCCCTCGACGAGTAGTTCCCTTTGCCTGATAGTATGCTGAAGCCCCTGAACTGAACTCTCCCAAGCGCCTTCGCCAAAGCAATCTTCCAGCTTCCGCTTCTTAGACTCAAACATCAGCTTGTGCTCCTTCAGGCTAGCAATAGCTTTGTTGAGACGGGCTTCAGCGGAGTACCTGCGGGCGGTCTCTTCATCA
Source organism: Lathyrus sativus (assembly GCA_963859935.3). Taxonomy (NCBI): domain Eukaryota; kingdom Viridiplantae; phylum Streptophyta; class Magnoliopsida; order Fabales; family Fabaceae; genus Lathyrus; species Lathyrus sativus. The sequence continues at coordinate 265,693,475 of OZ012741.1, forward strand.
AACCTCCGCTCACTGTCTTTCACTTCGGTCTCTAGCTTAGAAATCCGCAGCATCAGCCTGTCTTCTTGCTCCTTCCTGGTAGCCATGGAGGTCTTCCAATGCTGGTCGAACTTAGATATTCTCCGATATGCTTCCTCCAAATGCGTCTTCTTCGTAGCCAGCACATCATTAGCAGCTCTGAAGTCTTGACCTAAGCGTTCCCGATCAGCAATCTGCTTTGCCAAGTCTGCACTCAGCTGGCTCACCGACTCTGTTTGCTTTTTGAGAGCATGCACGGCTTCGTTCCTCTCACTTCGAAGCTGAGCTAACTCCTTCTCTAACTCTGCATTTGCCCTCTTCAGTTCATCACGCTCAGCTAACACCTGGTTGTGCTGATGAATGGACACAGTGGTAGGCTCTTCGACTGGTGGAGGACTCTCTGGTCTGACATGAGGGAATGGCATCCCTATAGTGCTGGCTCTGGCTCTGATCCAATCTGAATAAGGAGGGTAAGCTTGGTTGTCGCTCTTCCCCAACAAAGACTTTCCTCTCGTGCTGATATTGTTCCACGCATACTGAAGCTTGGACAACAACTCTCCCTCTAGAATACCCGTGAGGTACAGAGATTCCCGTACTTCTTCTTCCTTCGGTGGATTCCTCAAAGCATATGCAAACTGACGAACTAGCAATGATGGGTTGTAGTTGATGCAACCCTTCCTACCTATCAGAGGTACGTTAGGAAACCCACTACAACTGAAGATCATCTCGGTGCCTAACCTGCTTCTGTCAACGAACCAAACAATGTCTTCTACCGACAAGCTCATCCGACGTTCAGGCCACTCAACTGTGGCTGCAGACAAGACAGAAGAACCCCTCTTGGGCAAATGACTATCAAACCACCTGTACAACAACGGTACGCAGCATGAAACATTCTTCCCTCTCCGGTTCTCATTCTTGTAATGCGCTGAATGGTAAACGTCTCCGATCAGAGTAGGGACTGGATTCCCTGAGGCAAAGATATGGAATGCATCAAAATCTACGAAATCAGGCATGCTGGGAAATAGGATGATGCCATATATGCATAAAGCAAGGATGGCGCTGAAGGCGTCCCAACATTTGTCCTTAGCACACTGTTGAGCCTTAGCTATCAGAAACTGCAGAGAGAACCCTGGGACCTTGTTCCAACTCGTTACCACTATCTCAGAGGCGCTCAAATGGAGTGAGGAAGCCAAGCTAACCAGATCAGGCTCAGCATCCATGTGGACAAAAGGCATCTGCCTTTTGATAGGCACACCCAACATATCAGCATACTCTTCCAATGTCGGCGCGAGAACGAAGTCATGAAAAGTGAAACACCTCAAGGGAGGATCATAAAACTGCAGAAGAGCATGTAACCCATTCAACTCAGACGCAGAAGGTTTGTAGACCAGACTAAGCAACTTGCCATAAGACTTCCTGAACCTGTCCTTCACAGAATTCCCTGCCAGGGCTATCAAACCAGTCAACTTCGACACATCGGGGGTCGGGAACTTGTACGCAACAGTCTTCCTGAGAGAAGCCATAACAACAGTAGGAGACGGGAAATCCTGGATCGGGGAAACGGTACCTGCAACACAGACACACGTTAATGGAATGCAGATGAATGCGTAAACTAATGCAAAATGCAGGTATGCTATAATATATCCAGGTGGCTGCTGTGGAGATTCGGTATCAACAGTCACTGATGAGGACGAAACCCCGGTGTAAAACCACTGATCTGATCTGCTGAGAATAACCATCTGATAGGATCGAGATCAAAATTCTGCTCTGTCAAGAGTAAGTGCATGATAATAAGGACCCCGGGTGCAATATCAAGGAATATCTGTTGAAGTCTTCAGACCCCAAATCAAAAATCTGCCCTATCGAGAACAAACACACAGCTGCTGATGAGATCTTCAGACCTCGCTCAAAATCTGCTCCATCCAGAACAAACCACTGATGATAATACACTGATCAAAGCCTGCTCTATCAAGAACAGACAAACACCTGATGATAAGATCCTCTGATCAAACCCTCGCTCTGTCAAGAACACGTCTGCAACTGAGAACCCAACATAACTGATTCACTGTCAAGGAAACCAGGTAGTCTGAAGGTCTAAGTTTCCTGCAATAAACCCAGTCCCACTCACAGGTATGAACCTAGACTGACTCAAGGTACGGCATCCTATGCGTTCATCAGCGTCACAGACTTTCAAAACTGATGATACGATTCCCAGAAGGAGTGGCATCATCAAGTCCTGAAGAGGCCTCACTTAGCTGAATCACAAATGATCAGTCCCCAGAGTCGACAATCCACCAAACCAGCAACCGTCTCAACCCAAAGGGTTGAAAGTGAAGCCAACCGGATGAACCTCGTCTGAGCGTGGATTTCATGAGACACTAGTGCCTGCAAAGCAAGCACGCGCCCACTAATTTCCACTCTAAGTCTATGGTGCACTCAAGCCTGGGTCTGGCTTCTCACTCAATCAGAACTCCCATCCCACAACAGCACAAATAATCATATTTTACTGAATATAAAATGCGGGAAATAAAGTGCGAGAAGTAAAAAATGCGATAAATAAACGCAACCCAACAAGTAAACACACAAACGATAGGATTGACTCGCAGGGAACCGTTGGAGTCCCCAACAGAGTCGCCAGCTGTTGGGGACGGTCCCAGACAGCTAGGAAGGAAATCCAAGGCGAGACTCGCATAGGGAAACACAAACTCCCCAGCAGAGTCGCCAGCTGTCGCTTGCGCGAAAATAAGGTGCCGGCATGACAGAAGAGTCGCCACCTTTCGTTATTTATCCCTCAGAGCGGGAAAGGAAACGATCGGAAAAACCTGACGAAAAAGGGTAAGACAAGGTCATCGCAACCATTGTCTGGGTTCGGGAGTCGGTTACGCAAGGGGAAGGTATTAGCACCCCTCACGTCCGTCGTACTCGACGGGATCCTCGCTTGTTTGTTTACTTGGACGGGTTGGTTTTATTCTATCTACCTATCAAGGCTGGCTGAAAAAGAAAAGAAAAATGACTCGGCAAAGCATCGCGCTTTATGCCTACGTATTCCCGTCTGGAACGAGAAATCAGAGTCAACGTAGTTCGGCTAACTACGGGGGAAGATGGGGAAGGTTGCTCGCTAGGATATCGCATCCTATGCCTACGTACTTCCACACAGCATGGAAGATCAGAGCAAACGTAGTTCGGGAAACTACGGGTTATCTCCTAAAAGAAGTGTTTTTTATTGTGTTTGCGATTTCAACCGCACTAGAGACTATGACCTGAGAGTGAATGCGTCGCATGTCACCCAAAGGGTACCATACTAAACATCCAGACTGTGGAAAAGAAACTCTCCCACAATCCTTTCTCAGATAGCTTAAGGCTCGTAACGTACGAAAGAAATCATTCATGATTATTGTATCTTAAACTGTTTCGAGATGAGAAGAGAACAGGCCCAACTAGGAGGGAGACTATCAAGTCCTACTGTTATCATGCCATGGATTCATCCTATGGTTGAGATTTGAACAGGGAACTCCTAGATGTTGTCATGCATAGGTTTCAACCTAAAAGTCTATCATCAAATCCTCATCAGAGGAAATGAGAGTCCTAAGGGATCATGTCAATGATACACCAAAACAGACAAAAGCATCAGCTTTAACAGTAAAATGCATGCCATGCAAGTGAGGGAGGAAAGGTGTGTGGGGCTTCAGCCTCCACAAGCTCGTCTCAACCTCAAGCCAGTCATGAAATAACAGTAATCATACTGAAATAAACAACATGCTATCCAGCAAAAACAGTAAACTGTAATCATACAGACAGAAAATGGAATCATGCTATCAAGCAAAATAAACACATGGGCAAGGGAGCTGGGCTCTACCGAATACCCGCAAGCAAAGCCAAGCAATAACAATACAATCAGATGCACTCATGCTCTTAGACTGAACTTATTCTAAATGGGCTTAGTCTAATGCAACAGACAAATCAGACAAAACACACAATACATCAAAGAAAACAGAAGAAAGCCTCAGCTCCTCCAGCAGCAACCCAGTCTTCAGACTTCAGAGATCACTTGCTTTCCAGGTATCAACCCTACAACATGAGTATCAACTCATCTTCTCCTTGAGCTTCAGCTCCTTTGATCAGCTCTACCTTCAGGCTTCACTATCTCCAGGGATCTTCAGGCATCAACAAAGTCTTCAGACTTCAACAATCTTCGAGGAATCATCCTCTTCAAAGCTTCAGCTTCTATCTTCAATGGCTCCAATGCTCCAGCAAACAAGATTCAGTCAACAAGATGAGTGGGGGATGTTACAGTGCTCACTGACTTCCAAAGGATGCCATTGAGGACTTAACATCAAAGGAAAGGCTCTCTCAAAGTTCTACCTTATAGGGCAAGGTCACTAATCCCTCCAAAGGAGAGAGGTGAATACCCTTAAGGGACTCTGTGTCATAGAGAAGAAAGGAGGTGAACAAGACACTCCTTGTTTATTGAATGAAAATTAATCTATCTAAGGCTCTACCTATGCTATGATCCTATAAACAAAACAAAACAAAAGCTAAGCTCCTCTCCAAGGTCTACAAGTCTTCAAGGATGATTCACAAGCTCTTCACAAGGTCTTCACATGATGCCCAAGCTCCTCAAGCCAACAACAACTCCAAAGCAAGGCAAAACAAAACTAAACTAGCCCTAAAGGCCACACAAACAACATTCAATTCAAAAATCAATGAAAAATACTAAAATACCCTACAAATTCCTAATATAAATTCTAGAGGATCCTATTTAACTACCCTTAGGTCCCATATATTCCCCATACACTAATTTGTCCTAAAAACCCCAAAAATAAAATGTTGAAGTTCAAATATACTACTTAAAACCCTAATTAGAACACCTAAATGTATAACAATCAAACTACATCAAATTTAATTTCTAAAATCAAGAGATAAATCCTACATGAAACTAGGGTTCAATATCTAATCACACAAAAAAGAATGAATTAAAAAATCTAAGGGAAGGTCCTAAAACAATTCTTGCAAGATGAGGTATCAACCAAAAGAAAATAATTGTCCTATTTAAAAGAAAATACCACCAAAAATTCCACATTAAAAATAAAATTTCATTTTTATTTTTATATTTTTCTACACAAAATTATCTAAACCTAGAAAAAAGAATGAGTAAAAAATCATCATTTATCAATTTTTAATGAATTTTATAAGATTGCAAAAAAATATAAAACAAATAAAAATAATATAAAGGGGAGGGGGTGGCAATAGAAGGAAAGGATAGTTCATTTCAATTGGGCTGAATCAAGGGGGGGTGCGCGTAGCACATTGGACCCATAATCAGTCACTAAACCAAACGACTGCGTTTGGCTAAGTGATACGCTGCGTTTCGCAAGCTTCAGACTTCCCTCCATTTTGAATTCAAACCATGGCCGTTGGATTACGAGAATAAGTCAAGGATCTGGAACCATCTGACGGCTGGAGTTCATCTTCTCCAAACAAACCCTAGGGTTTTCAGAAAACCCTAATTTCGAACCAGAACTTCCACTCGATCGTTCTCACTGATGGCTGGGTGAAATCAAGAAATTCCAAAAGCAATCTTGCTCTACCAATTACCCTGAACACAATGATATCAATATTTGGCCATGAAACCTCCTGAATCGCTCTAACAGAAAGCACGAAGGTTGGGGTTCCACCATGATTCCCTGCTATCAACCTTAACCAAACTTCAATCTAATGATGTAAATCTGTTCCACATGTTACCCTAGCCATTCTAAACCACATTATATCCATTAATACACACTAACCAGCTTGCTATCAATCTTGCAAAAAATGGTACCCTGCCACGAAACCTCATGGATCCTTCTCTAATTCTCAGAAAACATTCCTCTAACCTAGCATGTTGATCTTACACCTAAGATTCTAACAGAATGCTCATAATTAAGGACTTCTAGATCAAGATACCAACCTGTTAAGCTTCAATGGTGAGGGGTGTTAGGACTTGATTCAGCACTTGAAACCTTCTCTAAATCTTCCTCCAATAATGGACACCTTTCTGTTTGCAAGAGTTGAGGTGTATGAAGCTTGTAGAAGAAGGAATTGCACCTTACTTGATCTTGAAGAAATCCAACAATGGCACTTTCTCTCTCACTCTCTCCACTAAACTCAGCAACTTTTCACCAACCTTTTCCTCCTTGTGACTCACTCTTTTTATAATGATGGATGGAAACAACTAGATCATTCTAGAATCGTCTAGAAAAGTCTTGGAATCTCATGTGATGGTAAGTTGGAAATCTCATGCATCATGCCTTAAACCTTGCAAAATTGGTGTGAAATTCTCCTTATGTGAGATATTGAAGTGTTATAAGCCATTACAAGCTTTTTCCTTGCCTTGTGTTAAGGTTTCCAAGGGTGACTTCAAATGCAAGTAACAAAATAACAAAGCAACACCCATTTTAAAGCCTCAAATAAAAATTCTACCTAAACCAATGTTCTCAAAATGATGTTTCCAATCAAAATGATATATTGGATGACCTATTTTGGATTCCTAGATCTTCCAAACCAATTTTCAAATTCAACTTTTCAAACTTATATGCCATTTTTAGTTCATTTTTGACCAATCATGCAACTTCATGCTATGAGCTTTTCCAACAATTTGTGACCTTCTTTCTAGACTTAAAATCACATTTTAAACAACTTTCATGTTTTGAGTTTTTCCATTTGAGGCCTGGAAATAGGAGTTTTAGGCATTGGCTAAAATGACCTATAACTGACAAATGACCAAAATACCCCTGTCTTGTTCAAACCATAAGTTGAGTTCCACACATCCTATCAAGGACTTCTACCACTCAAATTAAAGCTAAGAAGATTCCCTCCAACATTAATGTTGGCCAAGAAATCATAGGAATCATCCTACTAGGGAAAACGTTGTCTGCAAGTTGGGTGACTTTCAAGGACCCAGATTCACACACCTCAGCTGACCTGTAATTTGTCAAAACCATAACTTGAGCTCTGTAACTCCTATCAAGGACTTGCACCACTCAAATTAAAGCTAATAACAAGCTCTACAACATTCATGTTGTGGGGAAGATGAGATATCAATCACATCTAGAGCTAAAACTGCCTGGAAGATAGGGATCAAATTAGGGTTTTTCCACTGACAATCCTCAGAAACCCTAACTCAAAACTTCTCAAACTCTCCAATCATGATGAGTTGGTCTAGGAATCATCCTTATAACATCTCTATGCATCATTCCATGATCTCATGGCCCTTGGATTAAGTCTCAACCTTCTCCAAATCTTCAGTTATCCTAGGGTTGACCCAGTCAAAACCCTAATTCTATCATTCATGGTTGAATCTCCTGAATTCTTGCATAATGACTTCTCTGGGCTTCATGATGGCTATCAAGACATCTCATAGGCTTTCTCAAAACATCAAGTTCATTCTCAAAGTCTCAGAATCATCTGAGGAACACCCACAACCCTCAAGCTATGAAGCACACAACCCTGGTTCCAACCAATTCCTATGAAGATCTTTTGAACTTTCTGGTGAAGGTATCCACTCTCAAACACTAGATGGATAAATAATTGTTGGTCAAATTTTGGGGTGCAACAGTGTCCGGTGTGAGTTTTGCTACGTCATCCTTTTGGTGGGGGGTCTATCCTCGTAATAGATGTCAGATTGTGCAATAGTGTTTGTCCTATCATCCTTTTGGTGATAGTAGCCCATGTAAGTTTCGCTTCGTCATCCTTTTTGTGGGGGGTCTTTCATCTTGATTGATGTCAGATCGTGCGATAGTGTTTTTCCTATCATCCTTTTGGTAGTAGCGGTCGGTGTGAGTTTCGCTCCGTCATCCTTTTGGTGGGGGGTCTGTCATCTAATTGATGTCAGATTGTGCGATAGTGTTTGTCCTATCATCCTTTTGGTGATAATGGCCGGTCTAAGTTTCACTCTATCATCCTTTTGGTGGGGGTCGGTCATCTTGATTTATGTCATATTGTGCGATAGTGTTTGTCCTATCATCCTTTAGATGGTAGTGGCCGGTGTGTGTTTCGCTCCGTCATCCTTTTGGTGGGGGGTCTGTCATTGTAAAAGATGTCAGATTGTGCGATAGTATTTGCCCTATCATCCTTTTGGTGGTAGTGTCCATTGTGAATTTTTCCCCGTCATCCTTTTGGTTGGGGGTATGTCATCTTGTTGATGTCAGATTGTGCGATAGTGTTTGTACTGTCATCCTTTCGGTGGGGGGTCTGTCATCTTTATGATGTCAGATTGTGTGATTGTGCATGTCTCATCATCCTTTTGGTGGTAGTGGCCGGTGTGAGTTTCGCTCGGACAACCTTTTGGTGGGGGGTCTGTCATCTTCTTTCAAGTCAGATTGTGGAATGTGTTTGTCCTATCATCCTTTTGGTGATAGTGGCCGGTGTGAGTTTCACTTCATCATCCTTTTGGTGGGGGGTCTGTCATGTCATTGATGTCAGTTTGTACGATGGTGTTTGAACTATCATCCTTTTGGTGGTAGCGGTCGGTATGAGTTTCGCTCCGTCATCCTTTTGGTGGGGGGTCTGTCATCTAATTGATGTCAGATTGTGCGATAGTGATTGTCCTATCATCCTTTAGATGGTAGTGGCCGGTGTGAGTTTCTCTCCGTCATCCTTTTGGTGGGGGGTCTGTCATTGTAATTGATATCAGATTGTGCGATAGTGTTTGTCCTATTATTCTTTTTGTGGTAGTGGCCGATGTGACTTTCGCACCGTCATCCTTTTGGTGAGAGGTCTGTCATCTAATTGATGTCAGATTGTGCGATAGAGTTTGTCCTATCATCCTCTTGGTAGTAGTGGCCGGTGTGAGTTTCGCTCCGTCGTCCTTTTGGTTGGGGGTCTGTCATCTAATTAATGTGAGATTGTGTGATAGTGTTTGTCCTATCATCCTTTTGGTGATAGTGGCTAGTGTGTGTTTTGCTTCGTCATCCTTTTGGTGGGGGGTCTATCATCTAATTGATGTCAGATTATGAGATTGTGTTTCTCCTATCATCCTTTTGGTGGTAGTGGTCGGTGTGAGTTTCTCTCCGTCATCCTTTTGGTGGGGGGTATATCATCTTATTGATGTCAGATTGTGTGATAGTATTTGTATGATCGTCTGTTTGGTGATAGTTGTAGGTGTGAGTTTCGCTCCATCATCCTTTTGGTAGGGGGTCTTTCATCTTGATTGATGACAAATTGTGCGATAGTGTTTGTCCTATCATCCTTTAGATGGTAGTGGCCGGTGTGAGTTTGGCTCTTTCATCCTTTTGGTGAGGGATCTGTCATCGTAATAGATGTCATATTGTACGATAATGTTTGTCCTATGATACTTTTGTTGGGAGCGGTCGATGTAAGTTTCGCTCCGTCATCCTTTTAGTTGGACGGGTGTCATCTTGTTGATGTCAGATTGTGCGATAATATTTATACTATCATCCTTTTAATGGTAGCGGTCGGTGTGAGTTAAACTCCATCATCCTTTTGGTGGGGGGTCTGTCAACTTGATTGATGTCAGATTGTGCGATAGTGTATGTCCTATCATCCTTTTGGTGGTAGTGGCCGATGTAAGTTTCGCTCCGTCATCCTTTTGGTGGGGGGTCTGTCATCTTGTTTCAAGTCAGATTGTGCGATAGTGTTTGTCCTATCATCCTTTTGGTGATAGTGGCTGGTGTGAGTTTCGCTTCATCATCTTTTTGGTGGGGGGTCAGTCATCTTTATTGATGTCAGATTGTGCGATGGTGTTTGTCCTATCATCCTTTTGGTGATAATCGTCGGTCTGAGTTTCGCTCCATCATCCTTTTGGTGGGGGTCGGTCATCTTGATTAATGTCATATTGTGCGATAGTGATTGTCCTATCATCCTTTAGATGGTAGTGGCCGGTGTGAGTTTCGCTCCGTCATCCTTTTGGTGGGGGGTCTGTCATCGTAATTGATGTCAGATTGTGCGATAGTGTTTGTCCTATTATTCTTTTTGTGGTAGTGTCGCTTGCGCGAAAATAAGGTGCCGGCATGACAGAAGAGTCGCCACCTTTCGTTATTTATCCCTCAGAGCGGGAAAGGAAACGATCGGAAAAACCTGACGAATAAGGGTAAGACAAGGTCGTCGCAACCATTGTCTGAGTTCGGGAGTCCGTTACGCAAGGGGAAGGTATTAGCACCCCTCACGTCCGTCGTACTCGACGGGATCCTCGCTTGCTTGTTTACTTGGACGGGTTGGTTATAATCTATCTACCTATCAAGGCTGGCTGAAAAAGAAAAGAAAAATGACTCGGCAAAGCGTCGCACTTTATGCCTACGTATTCTCATCAGAGAATGAGAAATCAGAGTCAACGTAGTTCGGCCTACGAAGGATTATGGGGGAAAGGTTGAAGGTTGCTCGCTAGGACGTCGCATCCTATGCCTACGTACTTCCACACTGTATGGAAGATCAGAGCAAACGTAGTTCGGGAAACTACGGGTTATTTCCTGAAAGAAGTGCTTTTTATTGTATTTGCGATTTCAACCGCACTAGAGACTATGACCTGAGAGTGAATGCGTCGCATGTCACCCAAAGGGTACCATACTAAACATCCAGACTATGGAAAAGAAACTCTCCCACAATCCTTTCTCAGATAGCTTAAGGCTCGTAACGTACGAAGGAAATCATTCATGATTACTGTATCTTAAACTGCTTTGAGATGAGAAGAGAACAGGCCCAACTAGGAGGGAGACTATCAAGTCCTACTGTTGTCATGCCATGGATTCATCCTATGGTTGAGGTTTGAACAGGGAACTCCTAGATGTTGTCATGCATAGGTTTCAATTCTAAAAGTCTATCATCAAATCCTCATCAGAGGAAATGAGAGTCCTAAGGGATCATGTCAATGATACACCAAAACAGACAAAAGCATCAGCTTTAACAGTAAAATGCATGCAATGCAAGTGAGGGAGGAAATGTGTGTGGGGCTTCAGCCTCCACAAGCTCGTCTCAACCTCAAGCCAGTCATGAAATAACAGTAATCATACTGAAGATAAACAACATGCTATCAAGCAATAAACAGTAAAAGAAATGAAGGGCCATCAGGCAAACAAAACACATGCTTGAGAAAGAATCATCTACTCTCTAATCCTAACCCTGACACAGAATCTTGATCAAATCTAAGCAAAGCCCTAAAGCAAAACCTACCCAAAAGGAAACAATCCCAGTCTTCAAGCTTCAGAACAAGCTTACCAAAGAAAGGGAGCTAAGTAAGCAGGCCCATAGTGTCTTCCTCAGGAAAGCACTAGGAGGTGTATACTCAGGAATCATATCCTATGTGGCTCGACCACTGTGATCAGTTTACATTCCTCCTCAGGAGAAATTAAACTCACAAGTAGGCTCCAACATCACTGGATACTTAGGAAATCCTATCTGAACTAGTGGAACTAAGTGAACAGACTCATAGGACCTTCCTCAGGAAAGTACTAGGAGGCTTCCACTTAGGAGTTGTATCCCATGTGGCTCAACAACATGTGATCAGTTTACATTCCTCCTCAGGAGAAATTAAACTCACAAGTTGGCTCCAACATCATTGGATACTTGAGAAGTCCTAGATAAACTAATGGAACTAAGTGAATAGACCAATAGGACCTTCCTCAGGAAAGTACTAGGAGGCTTCCACTTAGGAGTTGTATCCTATGTGGCTCAACAACTGTGATCAGTTTACATTCCTCCTCAGGAGAAGTTAAACTCACAAGTTGGCTCCTACATCATTGGATACTTAAGAAAGAGGTGAGAAGAAAGAATGAAAGTCATTCATAGTGCCTTCCTCAGGAAAGTACCATGAACTTCCTTCAAACTTCAGGATCTCAAACCTCACAGACAGGGAATAATCCCCAAGCTCTGGGTCTCTGAGTCTTGATCTACAATCTTCTCCTCCATCATGCTCTTCAACAAGATCTTCAAAACAAACTAAACCCCACAACAAATTCCCCAAAATAAACCCCAGGGATGAACAGATAACCACAGAACAGACAAAATCACCAGCCAACTTCAGAAAATACCTAAAAATACTAAAATAAGGGGAAAAATTCTAAAAATTATTCACTAGGGTCTACAACATCTACCCATAACATCCCCATATGCCCCTACCCAAAAATCAAGACAAAACTATCTAAAGAAAATGAATTTCCTTACCTATGCACAACCTAAACCCTAATTAGGCACCCTAATGCTAACCTAACTAAACTAATCAAATTTTAATCTAAAAATCAAGAATTAAATCCTATGGGGGACTATGATTCAATATCTAATCACACCAAAAAGAATGAATTAAAAATCCTAAGGGAAAGTCTTAAAATAAATTCTATAAAATTGGATACCAAACTAAACATATTAAAAGCTATTAACAATGAAAAATATACTAAAAATATGAAAAGAAAATAAAATGGAAATTTTATTTATTTATATTTTTATAGACAAATTTATGAACACATAGAAAAAACAAGAATTGAAAAATATTTAATTTTGGATTTTTTATGAATTTTATAAATGCAAGAAATATTAAAGGAATTAAAAAAATAAAAGAAATCAATTAAGGGGAGGGGGGTGCTAGAAGCAGGGCACGCTTAGTTCATTTCTATGATGGGCCCAGGAAGGGGGGTGCGCCTAGCATGGCGCGCCTGGGCCCAATTGCTACCAGAAACCAACTGAAAAATATAAAGAAAATGGTCAAAGGTTCGGTGCAGTTAGCAACTGATTTACGTTCAATTCACATTGGGCCTGCCAGTGGGGGTGTCAATAGCAATGGGGCCTTAGGCCCAATCTAATTCACTCTGTCTCTCACGCAGGAGGGAAATGAGCAACTGGAGGTATGCTCCAGCAATTCACACTTGGGCTCAAACGCTACCCAAACCCTAGCCCAACTAACCACTTAACAAAACCTATCTTCCTCTCCCTCCATTTGAACACTGTTCATCACCTAAACCTAACCCTAGCTTCGTCCCCAACCTCCATCCTCTCTTCAATTTCTCTCCCAACCCTCACGAATCAACAACCAAATCAACGCTCAATAACCAAACGAACTCACCCTACACTCTCAATCCCTAACTAATCAGCTCATCTTGCATGATAATGGAGAGATGACGAAGGGGCAAACCTGACGAAACGATGAACCCTTGAAGAATCTTCAACGAACTCGCGGCGATCTTGAAGGTTTCTGGAGATTTGCTGGAGATTGATGATGCGAAGAATCACTCTTAATGATGAACCACAAAGAGATCTTGATGAGGATCTTAAAGATCTTAGGGTGGACGAATCTTGTAAGGATCTGGTGGAATACTGGGCAGATCGTATGGCTTGGTGAAGAACCTCGTCCTGGTTGATGAAGATTCTAGGGAATCCACGAAGAACAGGTGGAGTTCTTGATGATCGATGATGAGAAGTGAAGACGTTCTGGGGAGAAATTGCAGAACGATGGAGCTTTGAGGATTTCTGGGATTTCTTTGAAGAATGATGAAGGTTGATTTCTTGAGGAACGATGAAGACGGACGATGATCTGGGCAAGACGATGAAGTTTCCGGCGCCGTTGAGTTCTCCGGCGAAGAATGGATGAAGAGGGACGGAGGAGGAGGGGGGAGAAAGAGGGAAGATAGGATGTTTCTGGGTATTTTCTGCAAACGTGCAGTTTCTGGTGACGTGACGGCGGCCGGAGACGGTTGGGATGATCGGAGGTGGCCGGTCACGGTTGCTGCATGGCCGGCGGCGGGTAGTCCGGTGTGGGATAGGGGTAAGACAAGTGGCGCTGGGGATGGGAGGTGGAGAGCATGCGAGATGCCACGTGGGGTGCTGGCAGAGAGAGGGAGTAGTGGGACGCGTGTCAGTTTCTTGGGGAGTCTGAAATGTGGCGTGGTGGTCCCTGGTTTGCACGCGTGGATCAGCTTTTATGCTGACAAGTGTCCTTTCTGGCCAAAAATAATGAGAAAAACTGAATTGGACTGAAAACTGAAGTGAAAATACCATTGGGCCTCCAAAAATCTGCTTGGGCCCAACGAGCTAATGGACAAAAAACCCAAAACTGCATTAAAACTAATCCTAATTAATCACTAATCAAACACTAAACCTACTTAATCCTAAAAACAATTAACTAAATGAAAATCCAATTAACCCTAATTAAAATCTAAACTGAATATTAAATCCTAATTAATCCTAATTACAATTAACTACTAACTGAACATTAAACTAACCTAATTAATCCTAACAAGTTCAATTAAATCTAAACCAAAGATTAACTCCTAATTAACCTAAAAAATGATTAAGATCTAATTAACTCTATGTTAATAAAACTTCTACTAATCTCTATTTAATCCCTAATAACCTCTATATTATTTATTTAATCTATTAAAATTCTATTATCCTAAAACAAAAACTATTAAATCTCTATAAAAACAAACTCTATTTATTAAAAAGAAGAAAAACTATACTTTCTATATTACCTAAAAACAATTAAAAACTATTTAAAAACCTATTTAAATTCTAGAAAAAATCTATAAAACTCTAGAAAAAGACCTAAACTATTAAAAAAAGTTTAAAAAATCCAATTAAATCCTAAAAATGATTAAAAGCCTATTTAAAATCCACAAAAGTCTATTAAGCCCTAAAAATGCAAACAGAGGCCAATAACTAACATAACAGAGCGTGCGACCAGATCAAATCCACCAGTAAACCCCTGGCATCAGAATATTCCCCAATCACCGTGCAAGCTGAAAATCACCGAGGAGCGCACGACCTCCCGAAAATACAACCTTGATGACCTAGACTGGATTTGAAATATCTGATAGATGAAACCCAAACTGTAACTTTGATATCTTCTGTCTGTATACACACATCATGCATCTGATGCGAACATGAATTTAAACCACGAGCCAGCTAGGAGAATCGGTTGGTCAAATTTTGGGGTGCAACAGCTGCCCCTATTCAAACGGCTTGAACCTGACTGGGTGAGAAGCGAACGACTCTCAGCCAATCAAGGTGCGAGACGATTGAATACCGGTAAACCCGAAAATTTGCCAACTGCTCACCTCGTCGAACACCGGAATAATAGCTGCACGTCAATTATCTGGAGAAATACTGATCTGGCATCGCCGTCGGAAACAAACAATATGTCCAACATCGCCGCTGGAGAACGAACCATCCAACATCACCGCTGGAGAACTGAATTAACTGACACACCCAACATCGCCGCTGGAAAACTGAGTCTGACATCGCCGTCGATCAACCAAAATACCCCGCATCGCCGCTGGAGAAAATACAATACTGAACAAAATACCCCGCATCGCCGTTGGAGAAAAATACAACACTGAACAAAATACCCCGCATCGCCGCTGGAGAAAATACAACACTGAACAAAATACCCCGCATCGCCGCTGGAGAAAATACAACACTGAACAAAATACCCCGCATCGCCGCTGGAGACCTAAATCTGTCAAAATACCCCGCATCGCCGCTGGAGAACTAAATCTGTCAAAATACCCCGCATCGCCGCTGGAGAACTAAAATCTGTCAAAATACCCCGCATCGCCGATGGAGAACTAAAGGATCTGCATCGCCTAACATCGCCGTCAGAAGACTGGATCACCTTGACATGCCCAACATCGCCGCTGGAAAACTGAATCTGACATCGCCGTCGGAAACAAACATCGCTCTGAGAGACACTCGACATCGCCGTCGTACAAACATCATCCCTGCTGGGGATTTAAAGAGTCTGACATCGCCGTCGAACATAATCTTCAACCTCGCCGTCGAACAAATCCAACATCGCCGTCGAAACAGTCATGATCTGACCTCGCCGTCAAATCCAAACGTTCAACCTCGCCGTCGAACAAACATCCTACCTCACCGCCGGACAAAACATAATCTGACCTCGCCGTCAAATCCAAACGTTCAACCTCGCCGTCGAACAAACATCCAACCTCGCCGCCGGACAAAACATAATCTGACCTCGCCATCAAATCCAAACGTTCAACCTCGCCGTCGAACAAACATCCAACCTCGCCGCCGGACAAAACATAATCTGACCTCGCCGTCAAATCCAAACGTTCAACCTCGCCGTCGAACAAACATCCAACCTCGCCGCCGGACAAAACATAATCTGACCTCGCCGTCAAATCCAAACGTTCAACCTCGCCGTCGAACAAACATCCAACCTCGCCGCCGGACAAAACATAATCTGACCTCGCCGTCAAATCCAAACGTTCAACCTCGCCGTCGAACAAACATCCAACCTCGCCGCCGGACAAAACATAATCTGACCTCGCCGTCAAATCCAAACGTTCAACCTCGCCGTCGAACAAACATCCAACCTCGCCGCCGGACAAAACATAATCTGACCTCGCCGTCAAATCCAAACGTTCAACCTCGGCGTCGAACAAACATCCAACCTCGCCGCCGGACAAAACATAATCTGACCTCGCCGTCAAATCCAAACGTTCAACCTCGCCGTCGAACAAACATCCAACCTCGCCGCCGGACAAAACATAATCTGACATCGCCGTCAAATCCAAACGTTCAACCTCGCCGTCGAACAAACATCCAACCTCGCCGCCGGACAAAACATAATCTGAACAAATCTAACCTGGGGTTCACCCCTGGTGAATGCAACAAAAGGCATACTTGCGTATTTGAAACTACTCCGCTGGGAATGAGAGACTTAACCGAGCACACTCTGACCTGGGGTTCACCCTCAGAACCATAACGAACATCGGCATACCACTGCACACTGCCCACCGTAGAACTTCAACATCAAAGATATTTGAAACCCTGGCCCCTGGCCACTTCCAGCTTCAGCTAGAAAAGATCTTCAAGTACTTCTGAAGATAAGCATCCTTGGCCTTCAAGGATGTAAACTTTTGCCTGTCGGCAACTCTGCAGGAGGTATCTTCGACTTCAGTCTGAAGAAATGGTATCCTGAGCCATTCATGACTCTACGGGGATTCAAACACTTTGCCTTCAGGCAACACTCCGCTTCAGCTGGAGAAACATCTTCGACTTCAGTCAGAAGAAACGCTATTCACTTGATCGCCATCAATCATCACCTCAGGACAACTGACTTGGTCTTCAGACCAACACGGATCATCTTGAATACAAAATTTGGAACCTTGTCTTCAGCCACACGTTGATTCATCAACCAGGAAATCTGAATTCACAGGAACCTCTGATACCCCCTTCAGGCGCTGACGAAGTCCATCTTCAGATTAGACATCACTGTTGGAGCAGACATATCACGCTGCTAAGGACTTCAAGAATCATCCTGAACAAACAGTTCCATCGGGCACCTTCAAGAATCACCCTGAACCGATAACCATTCTGGAGACTTTATTCTGTTGGGTATTCCAGGAATCTTTCTGGGCAACTCTTGTTGGGTACGCTACTGGGGGGCTCAAGAATCATCCTAAGCAAACAACTCGGGAAACTGCGCTGAGGTCTTAAGAATCATCTTAAGCACACGGCCCTGTTGAGAAATTCAAGAATCATCTCGAACTGAAGACTTCGCTGGGGATCTCAAAAATCATCTTGAGCGAGCGACTGTGGGAATTACGCCGGGGTCTTTAAGAATCATCTTAAGGAAGCGACCTCGCTGGAGAGAATGTCAGGAATCATCCTGAGCAGCCGATCCTCCGGCCGAACACCCGTAAGGCAAGAAGGATAATGACCTAGATCATGTTTATGGTGCGTATGCTTCTGCGCCATGCCCCACACGGTGGGAATGCTATGCGTTTATGCTAGATGTTATGCAATCATGCACAGTGCTATGCAATGTTAAATGCTATGCGGTCATGCACAGTGATGCGATCCCGTCAGCAAAATAAATGCCGAGGGGAAATTCTCCTGTCAAGGAGAAAGAACTACTCAGATAGAGGAATCATCCTGCTGAGGAGAAAACTGCACGCCAATATCAATCGGACTCTGTCTGGGGAATTGATCTTCAGTTGACTGCTGCGGGGAAAGCAACTTCAGTTGACTGCCGCAAGGGAACAAAGCTCTGCGAGAACTTGGGCCTGCTGATATCAATCGCGAGAATGAGCTGCGCGGCCGTCTCGGCTAACTCTTCTGGGGATAACCACTCTGTGGGGAAACAACTTCAGCTGCTCAACACTACACTGGGGAAAAACCAATCATGATCTGATCAACTTCCAAGGACTCGACTCTCTTGGACATCTGCAAACTCGGCTGAGGAAGGAGAAGTCATTCTGCTTCGCTGGAGAGGGTGCGACTCTGGGGAAATACAGCATCAGCTGCTCCAACGCTCTACTGGGAGAGGAGAAGTCATTCTACTTCAACGGGAGGGTACGACTCTGATGAGGAATTAATTTCGCCGGGGAAGAAAGAATCATCTGACTTCGGGGGAGAGTACAACTCTGTCGGGGAATACAACATCAGCTGTTCCAACACTCTACTGGGGGAGAGGGAATCATCCGACTTCGGGAGAGAATACGACTCTGGTGGGGAATCTCAATTCCGCGGGAGACTTCAGTCTGGCACCATCAGTTACTGCATCCTTCGGCGTAAGAATATCTTCCGGCAAAACCTGCACTTGTGACCCGGTGCTGGGGGACACCTGCTGCGACGACTTTACTGGGGAAAACACGGGCTTCGGCACCCGAAATCTGCACTTGTGACCCGGTTCTGGGGACATGAGCTTCGGCCCTTGACTCAGCTGATGAGATGACGTTCCTTCAGGGCGCGTCTGCTTGGGGAAGAGAATCATCTCTGCCAGGGGAGACGTATCAATTCTCACTATTCTGATTCTGATTCTACGGAGGAGAGACTTCTGAACTCTGTTGGAGAAGGAGGACTCGCCCTGCTTCGGGGATATCAATCCTGGTCTACTGAGGGCAATCTTGACCCTAATCTGATAAGGGATAAACGCTATCTCAATTTGCCGCAGTCTCAAACTGTACGGGGGGAACAACCTTAAACCGTACATCTCTGCTGAGAAACGATCCTGGTTCAACAACGTCAACACAGGGAATACAGACTACCAATCATGGAGTCAAGTAACAGATTATGTTGTAGGATAGCAATCCAATGACCGCAAGGCTTCTTCAGAAGGTTCAGGTCTTGGGCAGGATAAGGACACGACCCCCCGACACTCAATTCTTTCTAGGGCGAACAAACTCGTTTGAACAACTTGCCCCAGCGCAATTCAACTTGCCCCAATCCGACCTTTGGGAATAATTCATTCTGAGCCGAAAACAACTGGCAACAAGACAATCTTCAGAGGGCTTGCCCCAGCATCTGCACAACGGGAGGATTCATCCTCAACTAATCAACTCTCAGCATGGTCGGCTTCAATATCTCCGAAATAGTTTGCCCCTGAACGAGCGATGAGCGACTCAACATGCTCTGATCGAATACTGGAGGGATCTTCCCTAAATCGCAAGAATTCTGGAGAACTGCCCCCGATTGGGTCTCGAGAAGATTCACTTCCGATCAACCACTTCTTGCATAACCTGCCCCAAAATCAACTGATGCTCCGGGACTTGCCCTCAGACAAACCGATTCCAAACTCACAGGAAGTCAATGCCCCAGATTCACAGGATTCCACAGCATACCGTTCTGATCCAGACCTCTGACGATTCAGTCCTGATTGACTATTCCCTGCTGAAGTTCCTTCGTATCAGCTACTAACCTGCAACTAAAATTGTTTATTCACGAATAGTAATTTTAATGCAGTGTTCATGCAAATTTCAAAAAAATGTTGTACTGTCACTCATTTACGTGTCATGCTAGTGAGTGACGAATGAACTCAAGAGTTCAAACGTAGTGCTGATGTAATCAGTGAAAAATGCAATAAGGATATGATTAGCAAATCATGAAGGAGTCAGGTTACTCAACCTTATCGTAATGCGCTCTCAGAATAAACCCTGCCTCAATTAGGTCTTTTAAGGGTTGTATCGTGGTCGGGTTCACGGTTCGTGAAACAAAGGATATTTGGCTCAAATTATGATTTGTACCCACCCCTTCTACGTGATGTTCTCCGATCCTAAAGTTCAGTTAACTTAGCTCGAGCGCTCGCCTCTTTGAGAGGTATGTTGGATATTGGGGACAACTGGTTAAAGAATTCACAAGGTCTTCGGAGTGACAGTTACTCCTTTTTCGTTTTCGGTGTCTGTGTCTACACGACTTCGTCCTTGTTTGAGGATTTTTCTTCTTTATATCCTTTCTCTTTCATTCTTTTGATTCCCTGATTTTTGCCTGGACTGACTCTTCAGAGTTCTTTTCAATTTTTCTTTTGAAGTCCAGCGGGATGCCCTGATTTTTTGCATAAGTATTTGCTTTCTAGCTTTTCTTTTCTTTTACTTAGCGGGCTTTCTTATTTCTTTTTCTTTTGGAACGAGTCGTGCAACACTGGCTGTCTTGATTACTCCGAAAGGATTGCAACTGTCCCACTCCTAATTGGTGAGGTTTAACCATTGTGGTTGATGAGGTACGATCTCTGGCGAGGAATATGATGTGATTGGTCCTCGAAGGACAACACTCCTCTATAAGACTTGAACGCTCGATCAAGCTAACTGACAACTACCCTGCCCCGGGTTAAGATGTGAGGGTTAAAAAGTCCGAAAGAAACTCCTACTCCTCGGCTCGAAGTGGTTAACAAGGGATTCTCTTCCTTATCTCTCCGGTGTTTTAGGGATTTGAAGCAATGCCTTGTACGTCATCGGCTAGCTTTTATCTGAAAGCAGTACGATCATGAGTATTCAGTTTCATCATCCTCCCTCCGCTCATTGCTAATCATAGTGATAAAGTGGAGTGAATAAAATGCAAGTGTCAGTGTAATGCAGTAAATGAGTGACAACGACATAACTAATTCAGAAGAAATGCATAGTCACTTTATTAATATTACCATTCGAAACATACAATGTTTAACAGCAAGTAGTAACTAACAGAAAAGAAACTACAAATGCAAATGGTAAAAAGTCTGAGGACTGCAAATGCCGAGGACGTCTGCCTGTCTGGACCACCGGCTTCTGGAAATAACCCTCTGAATCTGCAAGCTCAAACAGCTGAGAGGTTGTTACGCACAACCAAGACTCCATCTGGGAAGGAAATACACCCTTGGTCGATCAATTGTTGCACTTTCTCCTGGAAAGCCTTGCAATCTTCAGTTGAATGCCCCGGAGATCCACCATGGTAACCACACTGAGCATGAGGATTGTACCCTGGGGGGTAAGACTCTGGCACGGGCTTGAGAGCTTTCGGTTCCACCAAAGAATTCTGAATCAACTGTGAAAGAATTTGGCTATACGGCACAGGCACCGGATGAACAGGAGCATTCCTTCGTTCTAAGTGGTTGCGAGGCCTCTTTTGATCCTGGTGTTGGTATTCTTTCCGCCCAAGAGGTCGTCGTTTTTGAGTGGTAACGATCCCTTGTTTAGACGCTTGCGTCCTTGAACTTGATCCAGGTAGGAACTGTGAGCGAGGCGATTCAGTCACCAAAAATCGCGGGACATATTCAAGATCTTTCTCAGCTTCAGGAAAAGGAGTGGAATCATTCACTTCTTCTGCAGGGTACGGGATGAACTTTCCCGATGCTCTCATGCCGCCCGGCACAAGCCTAATTGCCCTTGAGTCAATAAGGTCTTGAATCTTATTCTTGAGAGCCTTACATGTTTTAACATGGTGCCCCGGTGCTCCTGAGTGGAAATCACAACGTATGTTGAGATCAACGTCTGGTGACACGTCATCTGGTGGATCTGAGGTCCGGAGCTTGAGAACACGGTTCTGAACCAACAGTGGCAACAGTTGGGCATAACTCACAGGTATTGGGTCCACAGCCCTATCAAGTAGCTTCTTCCTTTGATTATGACCTTTCGGGTTATTCTGAGATGCCCGGCGCGGCTGCTGACGAGACAGGTCTCGAGCTTCATGCTGTGTAGAGGATTTATGAGGTCCATTTGGCTTCAGCACAGGTGGCACTGCCGGTAACGGAGGAAGCACTTTGGGCTCCACCTTGGGTGCTTGATCACTCTCCTTTGTTAGCATACTCCTCACCACTCCCATGAGAAAGCTCAACTGATTCTGCAGCTGCTGATTCTCTTCTCTGAGTACTTGCTGATCCAAGCGCACTGCCTGTATGTCATTCATGACCTGCCCCAACTGGCTTTGGATTTTCCCCAACTCAGCTTGTACCTGCTCCATTAGTCCGAGTTGCTCGATTCTGAGTCAAACCTGCAAACACAAGGGTTAGAAGACAAGCCTCGACTTCTGTCATGCCAGATGAATTATGCTAATGCCATGGGTGTCTGTACGTTTAGGAGATCACCCTTAATTCTGGTGTCAACGGGCTAACATAGTGTCAATGCAGTGATAAGACTGGATCCACTCATGGAAGAAAATATCTCATATTGCTCGGGACACCAGAATCAGGGTACGAAACGCGCCTGCAGCACAGACACATGCTAATGGAATGAATATGCGAGCTAATGCAAAATGCAGTCATGCAATAATATATCCAGGTAGCTGCTGTGGGGATTCAGTATCAACAGTCACTGATGAGAAGGAAACCCCGGTGTAAAACCACTGATCTGATCTGCTGAGAATAACCATCTGATAGGATCGAGATCAAAATTCTGCTCTGTCAAGAGTAAGTGCCTGATAATAAGGACCCCGGGTGCACGGTCAAGAAATATCTGTTGCTGAAGTCTTCGGACCCCAAATCAAAAATCTGCCCTCTCAAGAACAAACGTACAGCTGCTGACGAGATCTTCAGACCCCACTCAAAATCTGCCCTATCCAGGACAAACCTCTGAAGACAATACCCTGATCGAAACCTTCTCTGTCAAGAACAGACATGCACCCGATGATAAAATCCTCTGATCAAACCCTTGCTCTATCAAGAACATAGCTGCAACTGAGAACCCAACATAACTGATTCACTGTCAAGAAAACCAGGTAGTCTGGAGGTCAAAGTTTCCTGCAATATCCCAACCCCACTCACAGGTATGGACCTAATCCACAGACAAAGGTACGGCATCCTATGCGGTCATCAGCGTCACAGACTTTCATGAATGACGATACGATTCCCAGAAGGAGTGGCATCTTCAAGTCATGAAGAGGTCTCACTTAGCTGACTTCCAAATGATCGGTCCCCAGAGTCGACAATCCTCACGTCTGGACTCCCCTCAGATCCTCAGGACCGGAAAGGAGCACCTCTGCAAGAATCTCGTCTGAGCGCAGATTTTCATAGGGAACTGTGCCTGCTCAGCAGACAGGTTCGTCTACTACTTCTCCGCAACTATATCTAGGTGTGTACTCAAGCCCAGGCCCGGCTTCTCGCTCATAGTAACATCCCTCTCCCACAGCAGCACAGATAATCATATCAAACTGAAAATAACATGCGGGAAATAAAGTGCGGGAAGTAAAAATGCGATAAATAAACGCAACCCAACAAGCAAACACACAAACGATAGGATTGACTCTCATAGGGAACCGGAGAAACAGAGATTCTGGGTTCGTTTCCCCAGCAGAGTCGCCAGCTGTCGCTTGCGCGAAAATAAGGTGCCGGCATGATAGAAGAGTCGCCACCTTTCGTTATTTATCCCTCAGAGCGGGAAAGGAAACGATCGGAAAAACCTGACGAATAAGGGTAAGACAAGGTCGTCGCAACCATTGTCTGGGTTCGGGAGTCCGTTACGCAAGGGGAAGGTATTAGCACCCCTCACGTCCGTCGTACTCGACGGGATCCTCGCTTGCTTGTTTACTTGGACGGGTTGGTTATAATCTATCTACCTATCAAGGCTGGCTGAAAAAGAAAAGAAAAATGACTCGGCAAAGCGTCGCACTTTATGCCTACGTATTCTCATCAGAGAATGAGAAATCAGAGTCAACGTAGTTCGGCCTACGAAGGATTATGGGGGAAAGGTTGAAGGTTGCTCGCTAGGACGTCGCATCCTATACCTACGTACTTCCACACTGTATGGAAGATCAGAGCAAACGTAGTTCGGGAAACTACGGGTTATTTCCTGAAAGAAGTGCTTTTTATTGTATTTGCGATTTCAACCGCACTAGAGACTATGACCTGAGAGTGAATGTGTCGCATGTCACCCAAAGGGTACCATACTAAACATCCAGACTGTGGAAAAGAAACTCTCCCACAATCCTTTCTCAGATAGCTTAAGGCTCGTAACGTACGAAGGAAATCATTCATGATTACTGTATCTTAAACTGCTTTGAGATGAGAAGAGAACAGGCCCAACTAGGAGGGAGACTATCAAGTCCTACTGTTGTCATGACATGGATTCATCCTATGGTTGAGGTTTGAACAGGGAACTCCTAGATGTTGTCATGCATAGGTTTCAATCCTAAAAGTCTATCATCAAATCCTCATCAGAGGAAATGAGAGTCCTAAGGGATCATGTCAATGATACACCAAAACAGACAAAAGCATCAGCTTTAACAGTAAAATGCATGCAATGCAAGTGAGGGAGGAAATGTGTGTGGGGCTTCAGCCTCCACAAGCTCGTCTCAACCTCAAGCCAGTCATGAAATAACAGTAATCATACTGAAGATAAACAACATGCTATCAAGCAATAAACAGTAAAAGAAATGAAGGGCCATCAGGCAAACAAAACACATGCTTGAGAAAGAATCATCTACTCTCTAATCCTAACCCTGACACAGAATCTTGATCAAATCTAAGCAAAGCCCTAAAGCAAAACCTACCCAAAAGGAAACAATCCCAGTCTTCAAGCTTCAGAACAAGCTTACCAAAGAAAGGGAGCTAAGTAAGCAGGCCCATAGTGTCTTCCTCAGGAAAGCACTAGGAGGTGTATACTCAGGAATCATATCCTATGTGGCTCGACCACTGTGATCAGTTTACATTCCTCCTCAGGAGAAATTAAACTCACAAGTAGGCTCCAACATCACTGGATACTTAGGAAATCCTATCTGAACTAGTGGAACTAAGTGAACAGACTCATAGGACCTTCCTCAGGAAAGTACTAGGAGGCTTCCACTTAGGAGTTGTATCCCATGTGGCTCAACAACATGTGATCAGTTTACATTCCTCCTCAGGAGAAATTAAACTCACAAGTTGGCTCCAACATCATTGGATACTTGAGAAGTCCTAGATAAACTAATGGAACTAAGTGAATAGACCAATAGGACCTTCCTCAGGAAAGTACTAGGAGGCTTCCACTTAGGAGTTGTATCCTATGTGGCTCAACAACTGTGATCAGTTTACATTCCTCCTCAGGAGAAGTTAAACTCACAAGTTGGCTCCTACATCATTGGATACTTAAGAAAGAGGTGAGAAGAAAGAATGAAAGTCATTCATAGTGCCTTCCTCAGGAAAGTACCATGAACTTCCTTCAAACTTCAGGATCTCAAACCTCACAGACAGGGAATAATCCCCAAGCTCTGGGTCTCTGAGTCTTGATCTAGAATCTTCTCCTCCATGATGCTCTTCAACAAGATCTTCAAAACAAACTAAACCCCACAACAAATTCCCCAAAATAAACCCCAGGGATGAACAGATAACCACAGAACAGACAAAATCACCAGCCAACTTCAGAAAATACCTAAAATACTAAAACAAGGGGAAAATTTTTAACAATTATTCACTAGGGTCTACAACATCTACCCATAACATCCCCATATGCCCCTACCCAAAAATCAAGACAAAACTATCTAAAGAAAATGAATTTCCTTACCTATGCACAACCTAAACCCTAATTAGGCACCCTAATGCTAACCTAACTAAACTAATCAAATTTTAATCTAAAAATCAAGAATTAAATCCTATGGGGGACTATGATTCAATATCTAATCACACCAAAAAGAATGAATTAAAAATCCTAAGGGAAAGTCTTAAAATAAATTCTATAAAATTGGATACCAAACTAAACATATTAAAAGCTATTAACAATGAAAAATATACTAAAAATATGAAAAGAAAATAAAATGGAAATTTTATTTATTTATATTTTTCTAGACAAATTTATGAACACATAGAAAAAACAAGAATTGAAAAATATTTAATTTTGGATTTTTTATGAATTTTATAAATGCAAGAAATATTAAAGGAATTAAAAAAATAAAAGAAATCAATTAAGGGGAGGGGGGTGCTAGAAGCAGGGCACGCTTAGTTCATTTCTATGATGGGCCCAGGAAGGGGGGTGCGCCTAGCATGGCGCGCCTGGGCCCAATTGCTACCAGAAACCAACTGAAAAATATAAAGAAAATGGTCAAAGGTTCGGTGCAATTAGCAACTGATTTACGTTCAATTCACATTGGGCCTGCCAGTGGGGGTGTCAATAGCAATGGGGCCTTAGGCCCAATCTAATTCACTATGTCTCTCACGCAGGGGGGAAATGAGCAACTGGAGGTATGCTCCAGCAATTCACACTTGGGCTCAAACGCTACCCAAACCCTAGCCCAACTAACCACTTAACAAAACCTATCTTCCTCTCCCTCCATTTGAACACTGTTCATCACCTAAACCTAACCCTAGCTTCGTCCCCAACCTCCATCCTCTCTTCAATTTCTCTCCCAACCCTCACGAATCAACAACCAAATCAACGCTCAATAACCAAACGAACTCACCCTACACTATCAATCCCTAACTAATCAGCTCATCTTGCATGATAATGGAGAGATGACGAAGGGGCAAACCTGACGAAACGATGAACCCTTGAAGAATCTTCAACGAACTCGCGGCGATCTTGAAGGTTTCTGGAGATTTGCTGGAGATTGATGATGTGAAGAACCACTCTTAATGATGAACCGCAAGGAGATCTTGATGAGGATCTTAAAGATCTTAGGGTGGACGAATCTTGTAAGGATCTGGTGGAATACTGGGCGGATCGTATGGCTTGGTGAAGAACCTCGTCCTGGTTGATGAAGATTCTGGGGAATCCACGAAGAACAGGTGGAGTTCTTGATGATCGATGATGAGAAGTGAAGACGTTCTGGGGAGAAATTGCAGAACGATGGAGCTTTGAGGATTTCTGGGATTTCTTTGAAGAATGATGAAGGTTGATTTCTTGAGGAACGATGAAGACGGACGATGATCTGGGCAAGACGATGAAGTTTCCGGCGCCGTTGAGTTCTCCGGCGAAGAATGGATGAAGAGGGACGGAGGAGGAGGGGGGAGAAAGAGGGAAGATAGGATGTTTCTGGGTATTTTCTGCAAACGTGCAGTTTCTGGTGACGTGACGGCGGCCGGAGACGGTTGGGATGATCGGAGGTGGCCGGTCACGGTTGCTGCATGGCCGGCGGCGGGTAGTCCGGTGTGGGATAGGGGTAAGACAAGTGGCGCTGGGGATGGGAGGTGGAGAGCATGCGAGATGCCACGTGGGGTGCTGGCAGAGAGAGGGAGTAGTGGGACGCGTGTCAGTTTCTTGGGGAGTCTGAAATGTGGCGTGGTGGTCCCTGGTTTGCACGCGTGGATCAGCTTTTATGCTGACAAGTGTCCTTTCTGGCCAAAAATAATGAGAAAAACTGAATTGGACTGAAAACTGAAGTGAAAATACCATTGGGCCTCCAAAAATCTGCTTGGGCCCAACGAGCTAATGGACAAAAAACCCAAAACTGCATTAAAACTAATCCTAATTAATCACTAATCAAACACTAAACCTACTTAATCCTAAAAACAATTAACTAAATGAAAATCCAATTAACCCTAATTAAAATCTAAACTGAATATTAAATCCTAATTAATCCTAATTACAATTAACTACTAACTGAACATTAAACTAACCTAATTAATCCTAACAAGTTCAATTAAATCTAAACCAAAGATTAACTCCTAATTAACCTAAAAAATGATTAAGATCTAATTAACTCTATGTTAATAAAACTTCTACTAATCTCTATTTAATCCCTAATAACCTCTATATTATTTATTTAATCTATTAAAATTCTATTATCCTAAAACAAAAACTATTAAATCTCTATAAAAACAAACTCTATTTATTAAAAAGAAGAAAAACTATACTTTCTATATTACCTAAAAACAATTAAAAACTATTTAAAAACCTATTTAAATTCTAGAAAAAATCTATAAAACTCTAGAAAAAGACCTAAACTATTAAAAAAAGTTTAAAAAATCCAATTAAATCCTAAAAATGATTAAAAGCCTATTTAAAATCCACAAAAGTCTATTAAACCCTAAAAATGCAAACAGAGGCCAATAACTAACATAACAGAGCGTGCGACCAGATCAAATCCACCAGTAAACCCCTGGCATCAGAATATTCCCCAATCACCGTGCAAGCTGAAAATCACCGAGGAGCGCACGACCTCCCGAAAATACAACCTTGATGACCTAGACTGGATCTGAAATATCTGATAGATGAAACCCAAACTGTAACTTTGATATCTTCTGTCTGTATACACACATCATGCATCTGATGCGAACATGAATTTAAACCACGAGCCAGCTAGGAGAATCGGTTGGTCAAATTTTGGGGTGCAACAGGTAGTGGCCGGTGTGAGTTTCGCTCCGTCATCGTTTTGGTGAGAGGTCTTTCATCTAATTGATGTCAGATTGTGCGATAGAGTTTGTCCTATCATCCTATTGGTAGTAGTGGCCGGTGTGAGTTTCGCTCCGTCGTCCTTTTGGTGGGCGGTCTGTCATCTAATTATTGTGAGATTGTGTGATAGTGTTTGTCCTATCATCCTTTTAGTGATAGTGGCTGGTGTGAGTTTTGCTTCGTCATCCTTTTGGTGGGGGGTCTATCATCTAATTGATGTCAGATTGCGCGATTGTGTTTGTCCTATCATCCTTTTGGTGGTAGTGGTAGGTGTGAGTTTCTCTCTGTCATCCTTTTGGTGGGGGGTATGTCATCTTATTGATGTCAGATTGTGTGATAGTATTTGTCTTATCGTCCGTTTGGTGATATTGGTAGGTGTGAGTTTCGCTCCATCATCCTTTACGTAGGGGGTCTTTCATCTTGATTGAAGACAAATTATGCGATAGTGTTTGTCCTATCATCCTTTAGATGGTAGTGGCCGGTGTGAGTTTGGCTCTTTCATCCTTTTGGTGAGGGATATGTCATTGTAATAGATGTTATATTGTATGATAATGTTTGTCCTATGATAATTTTGTTGGGAGAGGCCGATGTAAGTTTCGCTCAGTCATCCTTTTAGTTGGGCGGGTGTCATCTTGTTGATGTCATATTATGCGATAATGTTTATACTATCATCCTTTTGATGGTAGCGGTTGGTGTGAGTTAAACTCCATCATCCTTTTGGTGGGGGGTCTGTCAACTTGATTGATGTCAGATTGTGCGATAGTGTATGTCCTATCATCCTTTTGGT
The DNA here is from genome assembly GCA_963859935.3 of Lathyrus sativus. Lineage (NCBI taxonomy): Eukaryota > Viridiplantae > Streptophyta > Magnoliopsida > Fabales > Fabaceae > Lathyrus > Lathyrus sativus. Next base: position 265,722,770 of record OZ012741.1, read on the forward strand.
GGTAGTGGCCGGTGTAAGTTTTGCTCCGTCATCTTTTTGGTAGGGGGTCCGTCATCTTGTTTGAAGTCAGATTGTGCGATAGTGTTTGTCCTATCATCCTTTTGGTGATAGTGGCCGGTGTGAGTTTCGCTTCATCATCTTTTTGGTGGGGGGTCTGTCATCTTGATTGATGTCAGATTATGCAATGGTGTTTGTCCTATCATCCTTTTGGTGATAATGATCGGTCTGAGTTTCGCTTCATCATCCTTTTGGTGGGGGTCGGTCATCTTGATTAATGTCATATTGTGCGATAGTGTTTGTCCTATCATCTTTTAGATGGTAGTGACCGGTGTGTGATTCGCTTCGTCATCCTTTTGGTGGGGGGTCTATCATTGTAATAGATGTCAGATTATGCGATAGTGTTTATCCTCTCATTCTTTTGGTGGTAGTGGCCGGTGTGAGTTTCGCTTCGTCATCCTTTTGGTGAGGGGTCTGTCATCTAATTGATCTCAGATTGTGCGATAGTGTTTGTCCTATCATCCTTTTGGTAGTAGTGGTCGGTGTGAGTTTCGCTCCGTCGTCCTTTTGGTGGGGGGTCTGTCATCTAATTAATGTGAGATTGTGTGATAGTGTTTGTCCTATCATCCTTTTGGTGATAGTGGCTGGTGTGAGTTTTGCTTCGTCATCCTTTTGGTGGGGGGTCTATCATCTAATTGATGTCAGATTGTGCGATTGTGTTTGTCCTATCATCCTTTTGGTGGTAGTGGCCGGTGTGAATTTCTCTTCGTCATCCTTTTGGTGGGGGGTATGTCATCTTATTGATGTCAGATTGTGTGATAGTATTTGTCTTATCGTCCGTTTGGTGATAGTGGTAGGTCTGAGTTTCGCTCCATCATCCTTTTGGTAGGGGGTCTTTCATCTTGATTGATGACAAATTGTGCGATAGTGTTTGTTCTATCATCCTTTAGATGGTAGTGGCCGGTGTGAGTTTGGCTCATTCATACTTTTGTTGAGGGATCTGTCATCATAATAGATGTCATATTGTACGATAATGTTTGTGTTGCACCCTAAAATTTGCTCAACCTATTTCATTTGGTTTATGTTTCAATTGCATTGGCATTTGCATATAGAGTCATGTACATAGCCTAACCATCTGCATAGCATAGCATAGAAAATCATCTATCAGGGACCAATCATTATTCTCATCTATATGAGCCTATCAAGAGGTTATTATTCAAGTCATCAGAAAGAATGGGAAAGCTAAGGAAGTTTGTGGATCAAGCAGTGCATCTATCTCCTATCTGAGGGTCTCTGGGGATCATCTAAGAAGTTGTGAGTTGTGGGCTGAGCATGGAGAGTATGTGGACATCATGGAAGACTTAGAAAGTCATGTGGAGAAGGAGGCAAGTCATTGATATGATCACAAGAATTGCAGTTGAAGACAGTCAACTAGGGTTTCATCTGGGTCAACTCTGGGTCAACTCTAGGTCAACTCTAGGTCAAATGACTGATTGAAAGGCATTGAGGGCTATTTGAGAGATGTGGGGTTCATCATTTGACATGTAGAGAAAGATATGGTGATATGTCAAGAAGAAATCAAGAGAAATCAAGGAGAAGAGGAGTTTCTAAATTAGGGTTTCTGTGTAAAATCCCCTAATTTAGGTCAAATTTCCAAGCAAGATAAGTCAAAATGCAAGCTTCAAGTGGATCCTTGGCCAGCATGAAACTTGTAGAGGATCTCAAGACCTTTAATTTGAGAGGTGGAAGACATCAAGGAGATTTATAGAACTCAAGTTATGGTCCTTGCAAGTTATAGGTCATCTGAGGTATCTGAAATTTTGTCTGTGAAAGTTACTTGTCTTCCAAGCAACTTTTACCCCTCAAGGAAATTTCAAATGAATTTCTGGTAAACATAAGAGTTGTTCCTCATTGTCTTAGCTTTCTAGAATGGTATGGTATGCCTTCATATGATTCGTGGAACTCTACTTATGGTCTTGGCAAGCAAAGGGTATTTTGGTCATCTGAGAATTACAGGTCATTTCAAGCCTATGCCCAAAACTCATACAAGGAAGCTTCAAATGGAAAACCTCACAACATCAAACTTGCTCCAAATGACATTTTGAGTCTAGAAAAGTGATCATGAAAGATTGGAAAGAATCATAGCTCAAGGTTTCAAAATTGGTGGATTTAATGAATAAAAAATGACCTAAAAATGAGATTTTTCATAATTTGGCCAAATGGGATGAAATTATAGGTCATTTTGATTGGAAAATTTTTTTTAAGAACATTGGCAAAAGTGTAATTTTGAGTTTGGTTCATGTTTTGAAAGTTATGCATGGTTACTTACAAGTGAAGTTACATAATCCAAATCCAAGGGAAAGTGTGCATGGGAAGTTTCTCCAAGGTTCTAGGACTTTCCATTCTCATCTATATATTGAATGAAGTAACTCCATGCCATGGTTGGTGAATTATATTGATCAAAACACAAGTTATACACAATTCTTCCATTTTGCAAAAGCTTTTCAAACTCCATCAAATCTCTCTCAATTTTCACATTTCTTGATTGGATCATCATCACCATCACTCATAGATCAGAATTCACACAAGAATTGGGTAGAATTGGAGAGGGATCGTGCCATACAAGTTCCATCATCCAAGGTGCAAGAAAGTTGGAATTGCTAGATTCAAGAGGTTTGAGCCAGAATTTTTGCATACAGAACTCAAGAGCAAGTTCACTGATCAGTTTCCCATCATTGCAAGTATTAGATCAAGAGAATTCCATAGCTGTTTTCATCATCACACCAGGTTGGTATCTTCATTCGAATTGATTGAATTAGTTAGCATGTTAGGAAATTGTAGGGTTAGAATGGTTAAGATAAGTTAGATGATGAATTTCACAAAGTTTGGAGAAGTTTCATGGAGGTTGTTAATGGTGTACCAAAACTGTTGGAGCTTGTAACTCATAGAATATTGCATGATAAGCGTGGATCCCGTCGAGTATGACGGACGTGAGGGGTGCTAATACCTTCCCCTTGCGTAACCGACTCCCGAATCCAGGTTTTGGTTGCGATGACCATACCTTTCCCGTCTTTGCGCGAGGTTTACTCTGAGCGTTTCCTTTCCCTCCTGTGGGATAAATAACGCACGGTGGAGACTCTTTTGTTCAGCCGGCGCCGATTTTTGCAGTAGCGACAGCTGGCGACTCTGCTGGGGATCCAACGTCCCCTGGCTGCTAAGGACTGCGATAGTTCCTTATGCATTTGGGATCCAACGTCCCTTAAGAGAGTCAATCCTAGCGCTTGTTTTCCCGTCGAGGATTTTGTATGGATTTATATTTCTGACCTTTATTTTCAGCATTATATATATTGATTATTATTGCTGTATTGGGGTGTGATGGGTGTTCCATGATTGATAGATAAGCCGGACCTGGGCTTGAGTGCACCTAGAATTAGAGTAGAAAGTAGTGGGCGCGTGCCGACTTTGCTTGCATTAGTGTCTCATGAAATCTACACTCGGACGAGGTTCTTCTGGTTGGCTTCTTTTTCTACCCTTTGGGTCGAAGGGGTTGTTGGTCAGCTGAATTGTCGACTCCGGGAACCGATCATTTAGAAGTTGGCTAAGTGAGGCCTCTTCAGGATTTGATGATGCCATTCCTTTTGGGAATCGTATCATCAACCCTGAAAGTCTGTGACGCCGACGACCGCATAGGATGCCATACCTTTGTCAGTTACTAGGACATCCACCTGTGAGAGGGCTTGGGGTTATGCAGGTAACTAGACCTTCAGAATACCGGTTATTTCTTGATCAGAGATCCTGGATATTTATGGAGAGTTATGAGGTCTGTCAGAGACCAGTTGGAGATATGATATGAAGTCTGTCAGAGACCAGTTGGAGACATGATTTGAGGTCTGTCAGAGACCAGTTCGAGATATGATTTGAGGTCTATCAGGGACCAATTAGAGTTATGTTGTGAGGTCTATCAGAGACCAGTGTTGGAGCTTTGTTCTGAGGTCTATCTGAGACCTGGGTTTGAGGACTTCTGGAGGGTCTATTTGAGACTTTTTGATATGGTTCAGGCTTTTCAGCCATGGCAGTTGGTCCCTGTTGCATATTACTTGCATTGCATTGTTTGCATACCCATTATCATTGCATCCCATTAACATGTGTCTGTGCTGCAGGTGCATTTGCATATTCCCTGGTTCTAGTGCCCGGACTTCTAAGTATTGATTATGGCTGGATTGAGGAAGACAGTCGCGTATAAGCTGCCTACACCTGACCTTACTCCTTTGCTTGGTCTGATGTCTCTTGCTGATGAGGAGGTTAGGAGAAGTTTTAGGATGAGTCATGGAAGATTGCTGAGATTAGTCTGCAAGCCCACTGCTGATGAGATGAATGGGCTGTACACCTTGATGCAGTTCTATGACCCCGCATTGAGATGTTTCACGTTCGCTGACTTTATTCTGGGACCTACCATTGAAGAGTATGTGGAGTTTACTGAACTACCAGTGCAGAACAAGGTTCCCTTTATTCACTTTGCTGCTGAGCCCAAATTGGAGGACTTAGCTAAAGCCTTGCACATGAACGCTGCTGAACTGTTAGTGACTTCTTGGCATGGGGTTCCAGGTTTCTCCCTTGATTTTCTGGTTGGCAAAGCTCAGGAGTATGCCAAGAACGGATGTTGGGTGGTTTTCAATGCTATCTTGGCTCTATGTATCTACGGAATAGTGCTGTTTCCTAACTTGCCCAATTTTGTGGACTTGGACGCTTTCCATCTATTTGCTGCTGGCAACCCAGTGCCAACTTTGATCGGAGACTTCTATCATTCCCTGCACTATAAAAATGAAAACAGAAGGGGAAAGACCGTGTACTGCTGTGCGCCGCTGTTGAACATGTGGTTTAAGAGCCATCTTCCTCTGAAGGGACCTTTTGTGGATAGTGCGACTACAGCTAGCTGGTCAGAGCGCCTGATGAGGCTATCTTCCGAAGACATTGAGTGGTTTGACCGAGACTTGCTGGGGTCTGAGCTCATCTTCAGTTGTTCTGGGTACCCTAATGTTCCGTTGATAGGAAGAAAAGGGTGTATCAATTACAACCCTTCTCTGTTCGTTCGCCAGTTCGGATACGCGCTGAAGAACCCACCAAAGGAGGAAGAAGTACAGGAATCTCTGTACAGGAATCATTGGATGGTATCTTATTTCCTGCTCTGTACCAGGTCTTTTTCAGGATTGCAGATCAGCGCCCGCACCGATACTCCACTCGCACCAATTGCCAAAGAATCATGGATCAAATGCAGAATGAGATGCAAGATATGCGCGAGAAGCTAGCGCTTTTCATGCAGACCATGGAGACTATTGCAAAGGGTCAGGAGAATTTGCAAGCTATGGTGCAGCCTCTGTTGGTCAGAAATGCTGGGCATAGAAATGAGGATCATCAGTCTGTGCGAGTCGACACTGTTCATGGGGATGATACTCCCACACCAGTGGCTCCACCTGTAGTCAATATACCTGCTGTCAATGTCAACAACGCTACTGCTGCTGGGAACGGTAACGTTGGAATTGGGAATGAGACTGCTGTCCATAACGTTGGGCTTGGTGATGTCAACTTGGGTGATAATATGGGAGGCAACGGCTTCGGTAATACTGGATTCGGGTTCAGTGATCAGGGATTCGATAATGCTGGGAAATATGGTTTCAATGCTCAAGGCTTCGGGCAAGACGGATACGGTGTGACTAATCAGGGTTACGGAGGATTCGGAAATGGAAATGGCGCTGGCTTAATGGCTTTTGGACCTGCTGGAATTGCTCCGGGATACGGCAACAGGGGGCGAGGCCCGATAATGAATCAGATCAGAGCTGGACGTAACAATGGATACGACGGGTATGGAGCTGGGAATGGTAACTGGCAAGAGGATCAACAAGAGGACGCGTTCTTCGGTGGAGGTTTTGAAGGACCTATGGATGACTCCCAGAGAATCAGAATGCTAGAAGAGCAGATGAGGGGGGTCGTAAATCAAAGCGATGTGGGATTGGATATGTCAACAATGGGTCTAGTGCCTGGCTTGAGGGTGCCAATCAAATTCAAAGCTCCTACATTTGATAAGTATAAAGGGGACACTTGTCCAAAAGTGCACGTGCGGTCTTATTACAGAAGGATGTCTGCGTATTCAACTGATGAGAGAATGCTAATGCATTTCTTTCAAGATAGCTTGTCAGGTCCTTCCCTCGAGTGGTATATGGGATTGGAGCCAACGCAGATAAAGACATGGAAGCAGCTGGCAGAGGCATTTGTAGCTCACTATAAGTATAACAGCGACTTGGCACCCAATCGGGTCCAATTGCAAGGGTTATCCCAGAAGAAGGGTGAGAGCTTAAAAGAGTATGCGCAAAGATGGCGCGACATGGATGCTAGGGTCCGTCCTCCTTTAGAAGACAAGGAAATGAATGACATGTTCATAGGAACATTCACCGGCATGTTTTATGACAAGTTGTTTCACACATCTTTGGCCAGTTTCTCAGACTTAATTCTGATGGGAGAAAAGATTGAAAGCAACATTAAACAAGGAAGATTCCAAGATGAGGAATCTACTGCATCCGGCAGTAACAGGAAGGCTTTTGGTGGGCGCCGTCAGGGCGATGCAAGCGCAGTGTTTGGAGGCCGAGGCCGAGGCCGGGGCAGAGGTCGAAACCAGTATAATCAGCCGCAGCAGGTGGCGAGTGTTACTATTCCGTTCCAGCAACAACCATTTCAACAACAACAGCAGCAACAGCAGCAACAACAGCCACAACAGGGGGCACAGCCCGCCCAGCGAAGATTCCAGGGGGGTAAACCAAGGAGAGTGTTTGAGAAGCCTCCTTCAACGTACGCAGATTTGTTACAGACATTACTAGGGCTGAACTTGGTAGAGAAGAGAACTCTGGCACCGATAACGGGAACTCCTCTGTATGGTTATGATGCAAGCAGGCACTGTGAATTCCACTCCGGGGCTCCGGGCCACGATGTAGAGGGTTGCCATGCGTTTAAGCATGTTGTGCAGGATCTATTGGATAATAAGGCTATCAATTTTGGAACAGCGGGTCCGAATATAGTGCAAAAACCCATGCCTAATCATGGGGCAAACGCCATTCTAACGGAAGAGGGTTTGAATTTGATTATGAGTGTGGATGACCTAAAGACACCATTGTGTGAAATAAAGAGCCGATTATTGCAAGGGGGTGTCTATCCAGGTTGTAACGAGTATTGCTTAGAATGCTGGACCCTAGCTGGGGGGTGTGATGACTTAAAGAAAGGTATTCAGGCCTTAATTGATGGCGGCACATTGCAATTTGACCGAGCAGCAATTGAATAGCCTGCGGGGGCATTAGCAGATAATCAAAGTAATGTGGCCACTGTGACGATTCCTCGAAAGACAATCACTATCACGGCACCGATCCAGCGACCGCCGATCACTATAACTAAGGCCGGACCAATCCCGTATGAGAGCACAAAGGCAGTCCCATGGTCATATGGGTTGGAAGGGTATTGTGACGGAGTAAAGATTGATGTTAACAAGCAGCCAGCTGAGACTATAGATAACGTTGTTGGTACCGGAGGCATGACAAGGAGTGGAAGAATCTTTATATCGCCTGAAGTAGAGGCCGAGAGACTGGCAAAGGGGAAAGGAAAGATGGTTGAGAATGTTCCTGTGCAGGGGAATGAAAAAGAAGCAGCATCGAAGGATGTGGAGGAGTTCATGCGCTTGATTCGTAAAAGCGATTATAAGATTGTTGAGCATCTGCAACAGACACCGTCAAAGATATCTATCCTGTTGTTGCTATTGTGTTCTGAAGCTCACAGAAATGCACTGTTGAAAGTCCTGGATACTTCCTTTATGCCCCAAGATGTTTCCGTGAATCAGCTGGAAGGAGTGTTGGCACATGTGAATGCAGGCCATAGCTTGGGCTTTACGGACTTCGATTTAACCCCTAAGGGGAGAGATCATAATATGGCGCTGCACGTCTCTGTGGAATGTAGAGGATCATTCATGTCGCATGTACTGGTAGACACCGGATCGTCTTTAAATGTGCTGCCCAAGAAAGCGATGATGAAGCTAGATGTCAGAGGAATCCTGTGCACGCCTAGTGACTTGGTAGTCAGGGCATTTGATGGGACGCGAAGAACAGTTTTTGGGTCGATAACATTACCTCTACAGGTGGGGCCGAAGGTTTTTGCGACTGAATTTTATATCATGGACATCCAGCCTGCATATAGTTGCCTGCTCGGAAGACCTTGGATTCATGGGGCTGGGGCAGTTACGTCTACCTTGCATCAAAAGTTGAAATATATGGTAGGAGATAGCATGGTCACCGTATGTGGAGAAGAAGACATTCTGGTCAGCCATCTGTCATCATTTAAGTATGTGGAGGTCGACGGAGAGATTCACGAAACACCCTGCCAGGCATTTGAAGGGTTGCGCATCAAGGACAAAGGTCCCGGGCCGAGCAAAGTGTCGGAGGTAGCCGTCTCGTCGTATAAGGAGGCTCAAGCTCTGGTAGAGACCGGTGATACAAAGGGCTGGGGCAAAGTGCTGGATATTCCTGTGAAGACGGACCGGTTCGGGCTAGGATATCAACCGTCGTCATCAACACCTGCTGTGGGGGCACCCTGTTTCCGAGGACCAATAACCATCACTGCTGGTGGAGTATGCCATGAGACCGTCAACGCTGCTTCAGAGTCTGATGAAGGAGACAGCGATTGCGATATGGATGTCTGGATTCAGCCGAGCGCACCAGGACAGGGCTTGTGCAACTGGTCTATTCAGGAGCTTGTTCCTGTGACTCTGAAACAGTAATGCTTTGTTTTTTTAATTGTTGAACAATCAGGTGTCTGGCCCGGGGCATCATGATTTGCTTAGGGCTGTGCTGTTATGAACATTGCGTGTTTATCATTAAATAAAAGGCGTTTTTTCATGTGCAAATATTGCGATCTCTGTTTTTCTTGTTTTGTATTTTTCAATAAAATGGCAACGAGGTTATTCGCTTTATATGCATTTTGAAGCATTTAACCATTCTTTTTGCAGGATAACATTTTCAGATGATATCCTTGAACCACCTATGACTCGTCCCGACTTTGAACACCCGGTATTTCAGGCCGAAGAAGAGGTTGTTGAAGATGGTGACGTTCCCAAAGAACTGTCTTGGTTGGTGAAGCAAGAGGAGCGTGTCATTCTGCCTCATGAGGAGGTCATCGAAATTATTAACCTGGGGTCGGAGGGGGTTGAGAAGAATATTCGTATAGGAGCCGCGCTGCAGAGCGACATCAAGCGAAGACTGGTTGAAATGCTCAGAGAGTATAGTGATGTGTTCGCTTGGTCGTATGAAGACATGCCAGGGCTCGATACAGATATGGTTGTGCACCGTCTGCCGTTGAAAGAAGAATGCCCGCCGGTCAAGCAAAAGCTTCGTAGAACTAGACCCGATATGGGAGTGAAGATTAAAGAAGAGGTTCAGAAACAGTGGGATGCTGGTTTCCTAGCTGTGACAAAATATCCCTCATGGGTCGCTAACATCGTACCAGTGCCAAAGAAAGACGGTAAAGTGAGAATGTGCGTCGATTACCGTGACTTAAATAAAGCGAGCCCGAAAGACGATTTTCGACTTCCTCATATCGATGTGCTAGTCGACAACACTGCTCAATACTCCGTATTCTCCTTCATGGATGGCTTCTCAGGCTATAATCAGATTAAAATGGCGCCAGAAGACATGGAGAAGACTACCTTCATAACGCCTTGGGGAACATTTTGCTACAAAGTGATGCCCTTCGGATTGAAGAATGCTGGGGTAACGTATCAGCGTGCAATGACGACTCTTTTTCATGATATGATGCATAAAGAGATCGAAGTTTATATTGACGATATGATTGCCAAATCCCAGACGGAGGAAGAGCATTTGGTGAATCTGCTGAAGTTATTCAAAAGGCTTAGGAAGTTCAGGCTGAGACTGAACCCTAACAAATGCACCTTCGAGGTGAGACCGGGTAAACTGCTGGGGTTTATCGTGAGTGAAAAGGGAATAGAGGTTGATCCTGCTAAAATAAAAGCAATACAAGAGATGCCGACGCCTAAAACAGAAAAAGAGGTGCGCGGGTTTTTAGGGAGGTTGAACTACATCGCTCGGTTCATATCTCACCTAACTGCTACGTGTGAACCGTTATTCAAGCTGTTGAAAAAAGATCAAGCTGTAACGTGGAACGAAAATTGTCAAAAGGCGTTCGATAAAATAAAGCAGTATTTGCAGGAGCCTCCTATTTTGATACCCCCAGTGGCAGGGAGACCCTTGATTATGTATTTGACAGTTCTTGAGGGAAGCATGGGTTGTGTTCTCGGTCAACACGACGAGACAGGAAGAAAAGAGCATGCGATCTATTACTTGAGTAAGAAATTTACTGAATGTGAATCTCGATATTCAATGCTTGAAAAAACTTGTTGCGCGCTATCCTGGGCCGCCAAGCGTTTGAGGCAATACATGCTGAATCATACAACCATGCTCATCTCGAAGATGGATCCTATCAAATATGTATTCGAAAAGCAGGCGTTATCAGGGAGAATTTCTCGTTGGCAGATGGTCTTGACTGAATATGACATCCAATATGTCTCGCAAAAGGCTATAAAGGGGAGTGTACTGTCTGAGTATCTGGCGGAGCAGCCTATTGAAGATTACCAATCGATGAGGTTTGATTTTCTTGATGAGGATATCATGTACCTAAAGATGAAAGATTGTGAGGAGCCGTTGCCAGACGAAGGATCAGAATTGGGTTCCAAATGGAAGATGATCTTTGACGGAGCTGTAAACGCTTACGGTAGCGGAATAGGGGCAATCATCACCACTCCACACGGGTCGCACATCCCGTTCACTGCTCGATTGACCTTTGCAGTTACCAATAACGAAGCCGAATACGAAGCTTGTATTATGGGGCTTGAAGAAGCCATTGATTTGCGAATCAAAAATCTGGACGTATACGGAGACTCAGCTCTGGTGGTGAATCAGATAAAAGGGGAATGGGAGACACGTCAGCCCAATTTAATACATTACATGAACTATGCGAGGAGATTGTTGCCTTTCTTTGACAAGGTTGAATTGCATCATGTACCGCGAGCGGAGAATCAAATGGCTGACGCCCTGGCCACTTTGTCTTCCATGTACAAAGTCAACTTCTGGAACGAGGCTCCCAGAATTATTATCTCTCGGCTTGACAGACCTGCCTTCGTATTTGCTATTGATGAAGCATCCGACGACAAACCGTGGTATTTCGATATCCTTAATTTCCTGAAGAACAAAGAGTATCCGGCTGGGGCATCCAGTCAAGATCAGAAGACTCTCAGGAGATTAGCGGGTAATTTCTATTTGAATCCAGATGGTGTCTTATACAGAAGAAACCACGACTTGGGGCTGCTGCATTGCGTAGACGAGAAAGAGGCAAAGTTGCTCATGGAGGAAATACATGAAGGTACGTTTGGTACGCATGCTGGTGGGCATGCTATGACGAGGAAGCTGCTGCGGGCAGGTTATTTTTGGCTGACCATGGAAACTGATTGTTTCAAGTTTGCAAGGAAATGCCACAAGTGCCAAATCTATGCTGATAAGATCCATGTGCCTCCGAGTCCTCTGAATGTGATGTCGTCACCATGGCCATTCTCGATGTGGGGAATCGATATGATTGTAAAGATCGAGCCGACAACTTCTAATGGGCACCGGTTCATTCTAGTAACAATCGATTATTTCACCAAGTGGGTAGAAGCGGCGTCTTACGCAAATGTAACTAAGAAGGTGGTGGCCAGATTCATCAAGAGAGATATCATTTGCAGATATGGAATCCCCGAACGGATAATCACTGACAACGGTTCAAACCTGAATAACAAAATGATGAAGGAGCTCTGTCAGAATTTTAAGATCGAGCATCACAACTCCTCCCCTTACCGACCCAAGATGAACGGCGCTGTTGAAGCGGCCAACAAGAATATAAAGAAGATCGTTCAGAAGATGGTGGTGACCTATAAGGATTGGCATGAGATGCTACCCTTCGCTTTGCACGGTTATCGTACGACGGTACGCACATCAACCGGGGCAACCCCGTTCTCGTTGGTATACGGAATGGAAGCAGTGCTACCATTAGAAGTCGAGATTCCTTCTCTGAGAGTACTACGAGACGTCCAACTAGATGAGGCAGAATGGGTAAAAGACAGGTTGAACCAACTGAGCTTAATGGATGAGAAGAGGCTAGCTTCTCTAGCATACGGTCGTTTGTACCAGAACCGAATGAAGAAAGCATATGATAAGAAGATACATCCGCGGAGCTTTCAGACGGGCGACCTTGTGTTGAAAAGGATTCTCCCGCCGCAGGCAGATCACAGGGGCAAGTGGACCCCCAACTACGAAGGGTCATACGTTGTCAGAAAAGTCTTTTCAGGAGGAGCTTTATTATTGTCCACCATGGACAGTGAAGACTTTACGTCGCCTGTGAATTCGGACGCAGTTAAAAAATACTTTGCTTGAAATTGACCCGCTGGACAGAAAAAAGAGAGTCCAGGCAAAAATAGGGCATCCTGGCGAACCAAAAACAGAATGAAAGGTTCGGGAAAAAGTTAGGGATAAAATTGAAAAAATGTACACCCGCGAAGTTGAAAACCTACACTGGGCGGCTTCGGCAAAAAAGGGTATCCCGGTGAACTGAAAACCCGTGAAGGGCGATTCACGCAAAAGTTAGGGATTTGAAAAGCAAATGACTGCGGTCCGAATTTGATACTGCATTGAGCCTTGGTGCGGGAGAATATACTTGAGGGGTCGATTATCAGATACAATCTCTTCGGAAGTGTGGATACCGGGAAAGCATTAGAGTCGGGCGAGTCATAGGAGGATCAGTTCGTGGTGTTCATCTGCATCTCGTTGCCGACATGTGTACAAATTTAATTTGTCAATATATTTATGCTTCTTGTGCATATTTGTATATTTGTTGTGCGTAGCTTCCTCTTTTCAGGAGTTACATCCCGTGTACAAAACTCCGCCCATTCGGGGGCCCAATCAATAAAACATGTTATTCAGTATTTGATGTTGGATCTTTACTGTTTTGTGCATGATAAAACGCCTAGGTTTAATGAAACTAGCATGTGTATAACGTCACTGGCCCTTGCCAACAATTGCTAAAACTTCGAATTAACTGAAAACGATGTCACTAACGCTAACCTGAATAGATTTGGTTGCATAGGCTTGTCTTGTCTTGTTTGCGTTGTTGCAGGGTTCATAGCCGTATGAAGAGGACGATCAAAAGATTGCAGTAACGAAAGACTTGACCCCCACGCAGGTCATGCTCCCAAGACAGCAATGTTCCTCAATGAAGAAGGATCAAATCCCCCAGCTAGTCATAGCTTATTCCAAAGGATATTCTCCAGCAAAGTCGTCTATCCTCAACAGAGTTGGCGTTTCCTAGATCGAAGGCTGTATTCAGACAGTGCATCTCAAGCAGAGTGGTAGCCTCAGAAGATTAATATTTCCAATTGGTGAGTTGTATTCAGGCAATTCACCTTTCCCCGCAGGGTCATTTACTCTCCCCCAGTGGAGTCAGTTGATTTTCCCCAAGAGAATCGATTCGTCCCCAGTGGAGTTCGGTTTCTAGCAAGTAGTTTTCATTCCTCCCAGTGGAACTCGAAGATTAAGACTCTCTCCAGCAGAGTTGGTGTGGCGCATTGGCATTTATTTTGTCAAAATACCGTGTGATATCCGTTCACTCTCCAGCAGAAGTCCAATCATACCAGGCGCATCTGCTATTCTCCAGCAGAGTTGTATTCCTCAGCAGGGTGTTACTTCAACGAGGTGCTTGGTTAAGTTCCCAATCCCCAACTGAGTCGACTTCACTCTTCCAGCATTTATTTTGCTGGAATAATTCTGTAGCACATGGCTATCCCCAGCGGAGTCGGCAGTATCTTCAGCATTTATTTTGCTGAAGCGGCCTGTATCCTAGCAGTTCGAGTCTGCATATAGGGTCATACTTGCATCCACCAAATAAACACGCGTAGCATTTCCATGTCGAATGGAGCATTGTGTCATTGTCAAACATATGCATTTTGAAGCATAAACCAAGTTGGCTAACCGTTTGTTTCAGATATTGTTATCTTGCAGGTGGAGAGAGCTCTTGCTCGAATGAATTATCAAACATTCCAGATCTCGGCGTGAGACATTCAACGATAATGTCAGCTTTGGCATTATTCCCCACAGAGTTATCATGATGAAGTTCTCTTTGTCTCCGAGCAGAGTTATTTGTGCAAATTTCCCTTGTTTTCCCGCCAGAGTTAGTAGGCAAAATCTCTCCTCATTCCCAAGCAGAGTTGTTTGTCATCTAAGGGTTTCATGAATCAGAATTTCAGAGGCTGCCGCCGGTTATCAGAACAGGCGTCCGGGAGTTTGGGTTTCCAGATATCCCCAGTAAAGTCCGCCCAAAAGTCGCTGTCACGTCAGTACTAAGAAGTTTGTGGGTCGGGGCGATGAAAAATGAGTCCTAACGTGGACAAATTTTATTGACGGGTTTTCTTCGTGCTAGAGAAGTGGGTGTCCTAACGTGGACAGATTTATTTCCCCGAGTTGACGATATGTGCTAGTCCTAACGTGGACAGATATCTTTCTTCGTAATGGTGAGATGTGCGTCCTGACGTGGACAAAGTTTATAGTTCTTCGTGATAACAAGATACGAGAGTCCTGACGTGGACAAATTTATCCTTCTTCGTGTTGTTGGCGAAGTGTGAGTCCTGACTGGGACGAGTGTCATTCCCCCAGCGGGTCGAAGGTGCAGGAGTCCTGACGTGGACGAGTTTTATTTCTTCAGCGAGACGAGATTGGAGTCCTTACGTGGACAAACCAAGACGAGAGGGGAGTCCTTACGTGGACAGATCCAGATGAGTTTATTCCTTACGTGGAAAGATTGAGTCCTTACGTGGACATATCAAGTAGGATTCCTTACGTGGAAAGATTGTGATTCCTTACGTGGAAAAATTGTAAAGATTGGGGTCCTTACGCGGACAGATCAAGATGAGTTGTAGTCCTTACGTGGACAGAAGTTTATTCCTTACGTGGAAAGAAAAGTTGGTTTCCTTATGTGGGAAAAGATGGTTTCCTTACGTGGAAAGATTGTATTCCTTACGTGGAAAGATTGGAGTCCTTACGTGGATAGATTGAGATGGTGTTCCTTACGTGGAAAAAGAAGTTATTCCTTACGTGGAAAGAAAACGGATTCCTTACGTGGAAATATTGGAGTCCTTACGTGGACAAAGCAAGAAGAGAGTTATTCCTAACGTGGAAAGGTGGGTCCTAACGTGGAAGATGTGGTCCTTACGTTGACAAGTTAGTTCCTTACATGGAAGGATTGTATTCCTTACGTGGAAAGATTGGGGTCCTTACGTGGACAAATCAAAGAAGATTTATTCCTTACATGGAAAGAAGAGGCATTCCTTACGTGGAAAGACGTTATACATAAGATGGAAAGAAGTTTATTCCTAACGTGGAAAGGTGAGTCCTAACGTGGACAGATCCAGACGAAGTCTTAGTCCTAACGTGGACGGTGTTATTCCTAGCGTGGAAGAGTTTATTCCTAATGTGGACGATTTATTTCTGATGAAATGAAGACGAATTATCCCCAGCGAAGTTGCCGAGATTTTTTCGGGTTGACAGTAGATAGAGTCCTAACGTGGACAAGCAAAGGACAAGTTTGCGATGAAAGAATCTTTTTCAGGCTGATGAAAATAATCCCCAGCACAGTCGCTAATGGATCAGTTGGTCGCCGTAACAGTTAGATTCAGTGGATGAATGTCGTTCCCCAAGCAGTGGCGCAGTTTATTTATGCGGTTGGCAAATTTCCGGGTTCTTAGTATTCAACCGTCTCGTACCTCGAATGTTTGAAGGTCGTTCGCTCTTCACCCAATCGGGTCCAAGTCGCTTGAATAGGGGCAGCTGTTGCACCCTAAAATTTGCTCAACCTATTTCATTTGGTTTATGTTTCAATTGCATTGGCATTTGCATATAGAGTCATGTACATAGTCTAACCATATGCATAGCATAGCATAGCAAATCATCTAACAGGGACCAATCATTATTCTCATCTATATGAGCCTATCAAGAGGTTATTATTCAAGTCATCAGAAAGAATGGGAAAGCTAAGGAAGTTTGTGGATCAAGCAGTGCATCTATCTCCTATCTGAGGGTATCTGGGGATCATCTAAGAAGTTGTGAGTTGTGGGCTGAGCATGGAGAGTATGTGGACATCATGGAAGACTTAGAAAGTCATATGGAGAAGGAGGCAAGTCATTGATATGATCACAAGAATTGCAGTTGAAGACAGTCAACTAGGGTTTCATCTGGGTCAACTCTGGGTCAACTCTAGGTCAAATGACTGATTGAAATGCATTGAGGGCTATTTGAGAGATGTGGGGTTCATCATTTGACATGTAGAGAAAGATATGGTTATATGTCAAGAAGAAATCAAGAGAAATCAAGGAGAAGAGGAGTTTCTAAATTAGGGTTTCTGTGTAAAATCCCCTAATTTAGGTCAAATTTCCAAGCAAGATAAGTCAAAATGCAAGCTTCAAGTGGATCCTTGGCCAACATGAAACTTGTAGAGGATCTCAAGAACTTTAATTTGAGTGGTGGAAGACATCAAGGAGATTTATAGAACTCAAGTTATGGTCCTTGCAAGTTATAGGTCATCTGAGGTATCTGAAATTTTGTCTGTGAAAGTTACTTGTCTTCCAAGCAACGTTTACCCCTCAAGGAGATTTCAAATGAATTTCTGGTCAACATAAGCGTTGTTCCTAATTGTCTTAGCTTTCTATAATGGTATGGTATGCCTTCATATGATTTGTGGAACTCTACTTATGGTCTTGGCAAGCAAAGGGTATTTTGGTCATCTGAGAATTACAGGTCATTTCAAGCCTATGCCCAAAACTCATACAAGGAAGCTTCAAATGGAAAACTTCACAACATCAAACTTGCTCCAAATGACATTTTGAGTCTAGAAAAGTGAGCATGAAAGATTGGAAAGAATCATAGCTCAAGGTTTCAAAATTGGTGGATTTAATGAATAAAAAATGACCTAAAAATGAGATTTTTCATAATTTGGCCAAATGGGATGAAATTATAGGTCATTTTGATTGGAAAAAATGTTTTAAGAACATTGGAAAAAGTGGAATTTTGAGTTTGGTTCAAGTTTTGAAAGTTATGCATGGTTACTTACAAGTGAAGTTACATAATCCAAATCCAAGGGAAAGTGTGCATGGGAAGTTTCTCCAAGGTTCTAGGACTTTCCATTCTCATCTATATATTGAATGAAGTAACTCCATGCCATGGTTGGTGAATTATATTGATCAAAACACAAGTTATACACAATTCTTCCATTTTGCAAAAGCTTTTCAAACTCCATCAAATCTCTCTCAATTTTCACATTTCTTGATTGGATCATCATCACCATCACTCATAGATCAGAATTCACACAAGAATTGCGTAGAATTGGAGAGCGATCGTGCCATACAAGTTCCATCATCCAAGGTGCAAGAAAGTTGGAATTGCTAGATTCAAGAGGTTTGAGCCAGAATTTTTGCATACAGAACTCAAGAGCAAGTTCACTGATCAGTTTCCCATTATTGCAAGTATTGGATCAAGAGAATTCCATAGCTGTTTTCATCATCACACCAGGTTGGTATCTTCATTCGAATTGATTGAATTAGTTAGCATGTTAGGAAATTGTAGGGTTAGAATGGTTAAGATAAGTTAGATGATGAATTTCACAAAGTTTGGAGAAGTTTCATGGAGGTTGTTAATGGTGTACCAAAACTGTTGGAGCTTGTAACTCATAGAATATTGCATGATAAGCGTGGATCCCGTCGAGTACGACGGACGTGAGGGGTGTTAATACCTTCCCCTTGCGTAACCGACTCCCGAATCCAGGTTTTGGTTGCGATGACCATACCTTTCCCGTCTTTGCGCGAGGTTTACTCTGAGCGTTTCCTTTCCCTCCTGTGGGATAAATAACGCACGGTGGCGACTCTTCTGTTCAGCCGGCGCCGATTTTCGCAGTAGCGACAGTTTGTCCTATGATACTTTTGTTGGGAGCGGCCGATGTAAGTTTCGCTCCGTCATCCTTTTAGTTGGGCGGGTGTCATCTTGTTGATGTCAGATTGTGCGATAATGTTCATATTATCATCCTTTTGATGGTAGCGGTCGGTGTGAGTTAAACTCCATCATCCTTTTAGTGGGGGGTCTGTCAACTTGATTGATGTCAGATTGTGCGATAGTGTATGTCCTATCATCCTTTTGGTGGTAGTGGCCGGTGTAAGTTTCGCTCCGTCATCCTTTTGGTGGGGGGTCTGTCATCTTGTTTCAAGTCAGATTGTGCGATAGTGTTTGTCCTATCATCCTTTTGGTGATAGTGGCCGGTGTGAGTTTCGCTTCATCATCTTTTTGGTGGGGGGTCTGTCATCTTGATTGATGTCAGATTGTGCGATGGTGTTTGTCCTATCATCCTTTTGGTGATAATGGCCGGTCTGAGTTTCGCTCCATCATCCTTTTGGTGGGGGTCGGTCATCTTGATTAATGTCATATTGTGCGATAGTGTTTGTCCTATCATCCTTTAGATGGTAGTGGCCGGTGTGTGATTCGCTTCGTCATCCTTTTGGTGGGGGGTCTATCATTGTAATAGATGTCAGATTGTGTGATAGTGTTTGTCCTCTCATTCTTTTGGTGGTAGTGGCCGGTGTGAG
>OZ012741.1:265742017-265774321 GCA_963859935.3 Lathyrus sativus
CCCATGTTCGAGGTTGAGCGGGACTCCCTTGCCTCGCTTGTATTGCTGCATTGCATGCATTTTACTGTATTTGTTTGCTTTCTTTTCTGTTTATCCCCTAGGATCTCTGATTTCCTCTATGCAGGAGGCAATTATGACAGACACTAGGATTCTTATCCATGCATGACAACATTAGGTTAGTTTTTTTATTCCTTTTTCAACCCTAGGCTTTTTAGAGCTTCTTTCTCTTCTTATCTTAAAACAACTCAAAAATACAGTAATAAGGTTAATCGATGTCGTACGTTACGAGCCTTAAGCTATTTGAGAAAGGGTTGCTGGAGAGCTTCTTTCCAGTAGTCTGGCTGCTTAGTGTGGCACTCTTTGGGTGACACGCGACGTAGTCACTCTCAAATCATAGTCTCTAGTGCGTCAGAGATTGCAAACAAACTAAAAAACACTTCTTTCGTAAAAGATTCAAAACAAACATCAAAGTGTCATTTTTGTCTCCTTGGACTCTTAATCAAGAAAAACCCTTTCATAAGGTAATAAAAAGCAGTCAGACAAGCTTGTATCTTCCGTAGCCCGAACTACGTTTGCTCTGATCTTTCATGCTGTGTGAAAGTACGTAGGCATAGGATGCCGTATCCTAGTGAGCAACCTTCCCACCTTCATTCGTAGTTAGCCGAACTACGTAGACTCTGACTTTCCCATTGCACGAGGGAATACGTAGGCATAAAGTGCGATACTTTTCCGAGTCATTTTCTTTCCTTTTGTCCCTTGACCTTTAGAGTAGATAAAGTAACAATCCGTACCAGAAAACAAGCGTGGATCCCGTCGAGTACAGCGGACGTGAGGGGTGCTAATACCTTCCCCTTGCGTAATCGACTCCCGAATCCAGGAATTTGGTTGCGATGACCATTCCTTTCCCGTTTTGCATTAGGTTTACTCTGAGCGATTCCTTTCCCTCCTTTGGGATAAATAACGCACGGTGGCGACTCTTCTGTCATAGCCGGCGCCGATTTTCACAGTAGCGACACAAACAAGCATAAACCGCATTGCCATTTTATTTAAAAATAAAACAAGAAAAGCAGAGATCACAATATTTGAATGCAAGAAAAACGCCCTTGATTAATTGATAAAAACGATTGTTCAACATAAAAGATTAGGCCCTGCAAACAAAGACCACTATGCTCCGGGTAGAGCATAGGGGTACAGATAATCAAGAAAACAAATCATTACTCTTCTTTAGTCACTTGGATGACTTCCTTGACAGTCCAGTTGTTTAGGCTCTGACCCAGAATACATGGTCGAATCCATGAATCCATGTCGCAGTCGCTATCCCTTTCTTCGTCAGACACAACATTGATCTTCTCAAAGATCACCCCACCGCTGGTGAATTGGACGGGTCCCTTGTAGTGTGGCGCGCTCTGTGAAGAGGAGGATGGGTTATACCCCAATCCGAACTTGTCTTGTTTTTTGGGGATGCTCAGAACTTGACCCTAACCCTGAGATGCTCCAGATTTCACCACTGCCTGTGCTTCTTTAAAAGATGACATGGCAACCTCAGGTACTTTGTCCACAACCGGTGTTTTCTCCTTAATTTGCATAGTCTCGAAAGCCTGACATAACGTCACGTGGATCTCACTGTCAACTTCGACGTATTCGAATGAAGACAAATGACTTATCATAATATATTCTTCCCCACAAACAGTAACAACACTGCCACCACCATATACTTTAACTTCTGCGCCTGCTGAATGGATCCATGGTCGTCCCAACAGACAGCTATATGCTGGCTGAATATCCATGATATAAAACACAACATCAAAAACTTCCGAACCAACCTGGATCGGTATAGTCAGTTCCCCAAACACGGACCTTCTGGTCCCATCAAAAGCTCGAACCACCAAGTCACGTGGGGTACACATTATCCCTCAGGTATCCAGCTTCATTAAAGCCTTCTTGGGTAACACATTCAGTGATGACCCAGTGTCTACCAGCACGTGTGACATTACAGACCCTCTGCATTCAATGGATATATGCAGCGCCAGATTGTGATTCCTTCCATTGGGCGTCAAATCAAGACTAGTAAAGCCCATTCTGTTACCCGCATTAACGTGTGTCACTACTCCTTCGAGCTGATTCACAGATATCTTCTGTGGCACATATGTTGTATTCAAGATTCTTAAAAGAACATTTCTGTGTGCTTCAGAACACAACAACAATGATAGAATGGAGATCCTTGACGGTGTTTGCTGTAAGTGATCTACGATCTTGTAGTTACTCTTCCTGATCAACCGCATGAACTCTTCCGCTTCCTTCAACAAGGACTCTTTCTCACCAGCTTGAGAACTCTCTTCGACCACCGCTTTTCCTTTACCCTTATCAGATTTCTTAGTAATCACTTCGGGAGGTGAAAATACTCTTCCGCTTCGGGTTATTCCCACGGTCCCTACCAGATTGTCAATAGAATCTAACGGCGAACCTTTCAGTTCCTGCTTCTGACCATTACAGTATACCTCGGCTCCGTAGTTCCACGGAATAGCCTTAGTACTCTCATAGGGTATGGGTCCAGTTTTAGTAATTATGATAGTGGGCGGCCTGGGAGGCGCAGAAATAGTGATTGTCTTGTACGAAATCGAAATTGTCACAACTTCATTCTTCTCTTCATCTAATTTTTTCTCATCTTTCTTCTCTGTTACTCTGTCAAATTGTAGAATACCATCATTCTTCAACTTCTTGCATCCTTCAAGATGGATCAAACACTCTGTACAAGCTCTGTCACAACAAGGAAATACCCATCCACTCAGCAATTTGTCTTTTACAAAACTCAACGGAGTCTTCAAATCTTCAACATCAGCTACCAAGTTCAAACCTTCATCCTCAATAATAAAACTAACCCCAAATGCTCCATGATTAGGCATGGGATTCTGCACGACATTGGGCACATCGTGAGAGAAATTGATGGATTTGTTGTCTATAAGGTCTTGCACCTTATGCTTGAACGCTTTACAATTGTCGATGTTGTGTCCAGGAGCCCCGGAATGAATGTCACATATAGCATTAGCATCATCTCCGGGTGGTGGTGCACCAGTCAATGGAGCCAGAGTCCTTTTCTGAATCAATTGTAATTGCATTAAGTGTTGGAGCAACTGCGAGTATGGCATCAGCGGCGTATCAAACTGTCTGTTTAATGCTCTGCCCTGGTCCTGAAATCTGCGAGGAGCATAATTTTGTTGATGTTGTTGTGGTTGTTATGGTTGTGGTACTGCAGGAATTGTAATGCTTGCAACCTGAGGTTGCTATTGACGGTACTGCTGACCTCTACCCTTGTTTCTATTTCGGGAACCCGAGACTGCATTGGTTTCCCCTTCTCTCCTCTTATTGCCAAAACTTTTCTTAACTCCTCCAGCTGAGGATCCTTCACCGGCTTGAATTTTACCCAATTTGACTTCGTTCTCAACTCTTTCTCCTGTAATGATTAAATTTGAAAAACTTCCCAACATGTTGCCGATCAATTTCTCGTAATACACCCCCAGTAGTGTGGCAACAATCATGTCTATCAACTCCCTCTCCACCGTAGGAGGTTGCACTCTGGCTGCCAATTCACACCATCTATGGGCGTACACTTTGAAGCATTCATTATTCCTCTGAGATAAGTTCTGTAACTGGACCCTGTTCGGTGCTAAATCACTGTTGTATTGGTAATGCTTAACAAACGCCTCAGCCAAATCCCTCCAGCTTCGGATGTTGACTGGCTCTAGCCCCATATACCACTCTAGCGGTGGACCGGAAAGACTGTCCTGAAAAAAGTGCATAAGCAGCTTCTCATCGTCAGAATAGGCGGACATCTTGCGGTAATAGAAACAAAGATGAACCCTCGGACAGGTTGTCCCCTTATACTTATCAAAGTCCGGGACTTTGAACTTCATAGGAACCTTCAAATCTGGGATCAGCCCCAAATTTGCCATATCCAACCCAATGGAATTCTGATTCTCATAACTCTTCATCTTGTCCTCCAACAACTTAAACCTCCTATCTGCATCAGATGGCAGACCAACACCAACATCCCTCATAGATAACACATCCTCTTGATCATCTTCCTCCCACTGAGGGGCAGTATTCCCATGCAAAGCACACGTAGGTCCGGGAATATGAACTCATGTCTGATTTCCTCCGCCCAGAGGGATAACAGTTGTTGGGATGGCAGTGTTAGCATGAGGGGTGACATTGTCAGCAGTAGGAGGTATAGCAGCAGTTCCTCCATGAAGCACACCACTCCCGTTAACCCTAGCAATTAACAGTTGCACCAAAGTTCTCAGCTTCTCTTGGTCATTGGCGACCCCTTGCATTATATCCATGAATTAGGCCATCCTGTCACGGAATTCCTGAAGTTCAGCCTGAATCTGATCCATAATCTTGCGTTGATTTCGCCTGGTAGCATGACGATGGGTCGCTTGGTTGTCAATCCTAAAACAAGCTGAACAAACCACAGAGATAAGGTTAATGGTTCCTGAGCACCTATGATGCAAAAAATGAGAAATGATGCAATATGCAGACATGTACATATGCGTTAGGGAAATTTTCCCCTCGATTCTAGTTCTGCGAGAACAGCAAGACAATGGGAAGCCAACAGATAAGCATAACAACCTCCTCATAAATAAAATGAGAGCCAAGAGCCAATGTACAACACAAAACTGAATACAAGGGAATCAAAATGACCTCATCCAACAGATCTGGTGATGGTCAAGATACATCATAACAATAAACTACAAAGAGAGAGAAACATCAAATATGATGGTGAGTCTGGAAATCCTTCAACAACTCTCTCGTATCTGAATGATCTGGCCTGTCTACCAACCCCTGGATGAGCAACTCTCTCTGGTTGATGATGCTCTGCAAGCTTTGAACATAATCCTCTCAAGCGCCTTCACCAAATGCTCCCTCAATCTTAGATCTCTTCACATCTTCTCTTGCCTTATAGTCCTCCAAGGTTGCAAGAACTTCATTTGGTCTACAGTCACTTTCGCATCGGTGCAAGGATTCAGCTATAACCTTCTCATCTCTCACCTGGATCTGAGCCTTCAACTTAGCAATCTGTTGTCGCAGTTCGTCTTCTCGCTTCTTGTTGTCAGTTAAAGTGGCATTCCATTGGTCATTAAACTTGGAGATCTCTACATATGCTTTATCCAGCTCTTTCTTCTTGGAACTAAGAACATCACTGACACTCTTCAGATCTAAGCCGACACGCTCCCGAGTGCAAATCTCTGCAGTTAACTCTCTACCCAACTTATTCACCAATTCAGTTTGCTTCTTAGATGAAAAAGTGGCTTGATTTCTCTCGCTTCGGAGTTGAATAATCTCTTTTTCCCATTCCGCGTTTGCATTACGCAACTCCTCCTTCTCGAACCATAGTTGATTATATTTCTAGATATCAACAGTAGTCGGCTCCTCAATCATCAAAGGATATAAAGGCTCACAAGTTGGAAATGGCATTAATAATATCCCAGCTCTCTCCTAAATCCAAACCACATAAGGCTCATAAGCTCTACTGTTGCTCTTACCCAAAGAAACCTTCCCTCTACGGTGAATCTTGTTCTAAGCTTTCTCCACTCTGATCAGGGTCTCATTTTCAAGCAAGCCAATGAAATACAGAGATTCTTGTATTTCCTCTTCCTTCGGAGGTTCCCTCAGAGCATACCCAAACTTCCTCACTGCAAGAGCGGGGTTGTAGTTAATACCTCCTTTCCTTCCAATCAACGGGACATTAGAAAAACCACCACATCTAAAGATAAGCTTTGTGCCCAACTGATCTCTGTCAAACCATACGATATCCTCAGAAGTCAAGCCCATAAGTCTCTCTGACCACTCAGAAATACCTGCAGTGTCAACAAAAGGACCAACCTTGGGAAGGTGACTCACAAACCATCTGTATAAGAGAGGTACACAACAGGACACATTCTTTCCCCTCCGATTCTCATACTTGTAATGCACATAATGATAAACATCCCCTAGAAGTGTAGGCACAGGATTTCCTGAGATGAAAATGTGGAAAGCATCCAAGTCCCCAAAGTCAGGAATACTCGAAAACAAAACTACACCATATATGCACAGAGCTAAGATGGCACTAAAGACAATCCAACAACCCTCTTTCGCAAAGTGTTGAGCTTTACCAACCAGGAAAGATAATGGAAATTCAGGCATCCCATTTCTTCTAACCAACTTCCCCTATAACTCTGAAGCATCTAGATGAAGAGAATTAGCAAGCTTAGTCAAATTAGCTTCAGCTTCAGTATGATAAATAGGCATCTTATCCATAATAAGAACTCCTACCAACATAGAGAACTCCTCCAAAGTAGGCATCAACACATAATCCAGGAAAGTAAAACACCTCAACTGTGGATCATAGAACTGAAGCAAGGTGTGAAGACCTCGCAACTCAAATATTGAAGCTTTGCAGACACAACCCAAGAGCTTCCCATATGACTTCTTGAAATCTTCCATCACGTTACGATCAACAACAAAAATCAAACTGAGCAGAGGTGCTACGTCAGGGGTAGGAAACTTGTACACAACAGTCTTCTTTAAGCTGGGCTCCATGTCAGAAGTGGAAAAATCTCACTAGAATCGAGAGGAAAATATACACCTGCAACATAAATACATGTCAATGTTAGATGCAAATGAAAATGAAAATGCAACAGGGGATCAAGATTAATGTGCTATTGACTGAGAAGAACCAGCGCTTCGCTTCGGAGAGAACATAACATAGCACTGATATAAGGAACCATTGTATCAAGGACCAAAAGTTCACACTGACAAGAAAACCGAGTAGGTTGAAGGTCAAAGTTTCTTGCATAACCCTCCCCACTCACAAGAATGAACCTATCTCTGATAAGGTTTGGCATCCTATGCGGTCATCAGCGTCATAGACTTTCGAGAAACGATGATACGTTCACCATTTCTGGTTTGGAGTCATAGTCTAACAAAGCGGCCTCACTTAGTTAACTTCCAAATGATCGGTCCCCAGAGTTGACAATCCTCAGATCCAACCTCCTCTCAACTGTCCGAAACAGACTAGAAAGGTAGTCATCAAAGAGAATCTCGTCTAAGCGCGAATTTTGTGGGAACTAGTGCATGCCAAACATACAGGTTCACCACTACTTTCCACTTCTAATTCTATGGTTATACTCAATCCTGGGTTATGGCTTATCACAAAGTGGAACATTCCCACCCAACAGCACAACAATAATGATATATAAAAATGTTGGAAACTAAAATGCTAATGCAGTAAAGTACAACACATACATACATATGTACACACCCAAGAGATAAAACACACAAGCGCTAGGATTGACTCGCATAGGGGATGAGAAGAGTCCCCAGCAGAGTCGCCACTTGTCGCATCGCTGCAAAGAGGGGTCGGCAAAGACAGAAGAGTCGCCACCGTTTGTTATTTATCCCAAAGAGAGGGAAAGGAAACGATCAGAGAAAACCTACGAAAAATGGAAAAGACAGGTCATCATAACCAAATCTTAGGTTCGGGAGTCGGTTACGCAAGGAGAAGGTATGAGCACCCATCACGTCCGTTGTACACAACGGGATCCATGCTTGTTGTCTATATAAAAGGGTGTTAATCTATAAGGCTGGCCACAGGGACAAAAGAAAAGAAAAGAGACTCGATAGAGCATGGTCGCTCTATGCCTACGTACTCCCTCGTGCAATGGGAAAGTCAGAGTCAACGTAGTTTGGAAAACTACGGGTGAAGGTGGGGAAGGTTGCTCGCCAAGACATCATCGTCTTATGCCTACGTATCCTCGTCTCATACGAGAAATTAGAGCAAACGTAGTTCGGGCTGACACGACCACCGGTTGGTTCAAGTGTTTTAACCGAGTAGGGTTAAACGTTCATTCTGGCAGTTAGGGACGATGCCTATTTGCGGTAGAACCAAGACTTAACGCACTCTTTCTGAAAATGATTTTCCAAACAATCCCGAAGGATAAAGAAGTTTGATGTTTTGTTTTGTGTTTTTTATGAAGAAGAAGTGAATTGAATTTTGTTTTTAATAAATGTTGCACTAAGGACTATGACTTAGGAGCGAATGCGTCGCATATAGTCCAAAGGGCATACGCTAAACACTCTAGACAATTGAGAGGAGGCCCCCAATCATCATTTCCCAAATGCTTAAGGCTAGTAAAATAAAGAACTCATTATCCTTTATTACATGTTTTGAAGAAGTTTTGAGATGAGAAGAGAGAACACACAACTAAGGGGAAACTAGCTCAACCCTAATGTTATCATGCAATGTGCTCCTATGATTGAGATTGAAAGGGGAAAAGACTATCCTAATGTTATCATGCTTGGATTGAACACTTAATGTCTCTCCTACTCCCACCTTAAACAAATGGGACTAGGAATCCTAACGGATCATGGCAAAGATAACCAAGTAAGCACAAGATAAACCAATCACAAATGAAAAGGAAGAAAGGGATGCAAACATGAAATGCAACACAAAGAAAAGAGGGAGGAAAAAGTGTGGGACAACAACCACTACAAGCACATATCAACCTCTTGAAAGCAAGCAAAGAGATCCAAAACAAAAGAGAAATGCAAGCAAAATAACTCAAACAAGTCCAAGCAAAAGTGAGATTAAATGGGAGAAGTTACAACTCCTACAACCATTCAAGCATCAATCACCAAACCAAAAGGCAAACAAATAAGAAAGATAAAAAGGCATGATCAAGATGAGGATGGGAGAATAGGCTTGGGCAGCAAGCAATATGAGAAGAATTTCAACCAAAATACATCAAATTGATCATGCAAAAAGAAAGCACAAACAAGTTCTTAAGATGGCATCTCATTCAAGGCAAACTCAAAGTACAAACAAAGAGTACCAAATCACGTTGAATGAGTTCCAAAGTCAAAGGGACATAAGTGAGAACAATAGAAGAAGGTTCACAAACCAAAGAAGAAACAAAGCCAAGACAAGTTACAAAGTAGGGCAAGGTAAAGAACCAAAGTTCAAAACACTTTCAACATTCAAATGCAAATGGAAAGCCCTAATTAAAAGTAACTTGCAACACAAACCAAACAAATGTGTGACCTATAAAATTGAAACCAACATCCTAAACATGTCAAGAATGTGAATCAAGAGGCATGGGATGCATATGGGATCCACAACACTCATCTCCCAAAAGAACTACGTCAACTAGTTTATATGAACCTCAATTAGGGTGACTTAACTTGCAAGGTTCACCAAAAATAGGAGAATGGTTCAATAAATGCCAAATAAAATGAACAAAGCTCAAAAACATGTTGACAACTAGAGGCCAAAACATCCAAACCAAATTCCAATCAAGGCATCACCAAATGAATTGATCAACTAGGGTGATCCACCTTGAAAGGCATTTATCGAGGGTCAAACAAATGCAAACCAAAGTTAAACAAAAATAGGTCAAACCTTGATCGAAATCAGCCTCAAAGGCACCTCAATCCATCATCAAAATGGATAGGAAGCCTTACTCGTAGGTGATTGCAAATGGTCCACAAAACAAGCAAGAACAAATGAGAACCATATTAAAAACACTTCCAATCATAAAATTCAAATTAAATTGAAAAATAAAAGAAAATCAAAATTAAAAATTATAAAAAATTAATTAAGACTTTAAAATGTTGGAAAATATTTTTTGTTGAATTTTTTGACATTTGGAAGTATTTTTAATAATCAAAAAGCTAAACAGAAAGTAAAATAAAAAGAAAATAAAACAAATAAAGGCTGGGGGTGCATCAAGCAAAACCAACAACAAAGGATGCAGTTGAAGCGCATTGGGCTGAACAAAATGGGGGTGGAAATAGCAAATAAAGCCCAATCCACCAGCTAAAGCTGGTAAAATGAAATGCAATGTTTCATTTATCCATGTGGATTCAACGCGCCTAGTAAGCATAGTCAAGCCAATCACAAACAACCACGCGCATGGTCAACAAGTCAAAATGGAAACACGTCAAATCTGAAGGTTTAAGACCAGGCGTTGGAGCCCTAGCTCTAGTCGTCTTCTCCGACGAGGTGGATGGAGCTCAGATCATCAACCTTAACCAAACTTGACAAAATCAGTACCAAATTAAAGCTGAAGTCACGTACGTCATGAATTCAAGATCCAATCATCCATATCCTTCATAAATCAAGCAAAACGAAGCCAACAAGTTTGAGATGCACATCTAAAAACTCAAGCAAACATGAATAATAATGGATCAAACATGGCCTACACGAGGTAGGGCTTCAGATGCAACCAATATGAACCTAGATCATGGCTTAGAATGAGAGAATTATGGAGAAGAAGCTTACTGAATGGAGACACTTTGTTAGTGCTTCAGATGCTTTCAAGCTTGCTTCCAACCGTCCAGATCCACTCCAAATTGCACAAGGAAGATGAATTGCACTTCAATTTGAGGTTATTTATAGAGGAAAATGAAAACCAATTTTTAATTTCTCGTGAGAATTTGAAAACTGAATTTGCTCTCCCTTGCTCCAATTTCCACTTCTAAGCTCTTGGAACAAATTTTGAACTTATATATGTTGGATATCTGATCAATTGGAGAGCCCATGAAGCCTTGTTTGGATGAATTTGAAAAAATGCCCAAAATGGAAATGATTCATGCACACGTGAAAATGCTTGCATACACTCATGAAAATCACTTGGTTTTGCAGCTGGTGAGTTGAATTTCACAATGGAATGGATTTGGGCTTTGTATGTGATCCAATTAACAAGTTTTGAAGTAAAACTTATTTGTGAAGAAATGCCAAAATGCACGTGTTTTTTGCCTCTTGGACCAAAACCAAATTGTGCCTTTTGCTTGTAAATGTGCCATGAAGAGAATTGAATCAAAATAGGACATGAAAATGGCCTATAATGCATTGAATCCAAATCACATTTTAAAGTCCATTTTTCAATGGAAATTTCCACTCAATGTCCACAACCATCCATAATTCACACAATCCTTGAGTTTCATTATGTAAAATAGGTCTTTAGGAGCAACTTTCATGTTGGTTGAAAGTTCATTTGAAGTACACAAGTGCATGAAAATGGCTTACGTAACAAATGACCTATAATCAAACTTCCCAAAATACCCTTGCCTTGTAAGGTCTATAACTTAAGTTCCCCAAATGATATCAAGAACTTATAGGACTTTTTGGAAAGCTAAGATCATGAGGAAAAACTTTCATGTTCACATAAAGTTGAAGAGAACATCATTCTAGGTCAAACGTGCCTTGGAAGTGAGTTGAATTTTGTTGACCAAAAAATAAGTTCATCTGAGACCTATAACTTGTTAGCATCAGAATGTGAGTTCCACAAACCCAATGGATGATTTCTAGTACTCAAAGAAAGATAAGAATATGCCCAACAAGTTTCATGTTTACAAGAAAGTGAGATTGAACTTGTATCATGATGTAAATTGTCCTTACAGTTGAGCACTAAAGAAGGGGATTTTACACTGAGATCCTCTGAAACCCTAATTTAGTAACTCTTAAACTCTTGATTCTTCTTTATTTGAACTTGAAATTACATCCTAGATGTATCAACATAACTCCCCATAGCTCCAATGACTTAAAACCAAGTCTCAAACTCCCCCAAGTCCATAGTTGACCTTGAGCTGACTAGATGAAACCCTAGGTGCAAACCTTTGACTATGACCTCTTGCAAGTGAAAGAAGTGTTTAGATGAGCTCTACAATGGCTTCTGGAGCATTCAATGAGCTTCTCGAACATCTCTTATCCATAACCATGAACTTATGAACCCCTGATGATCCTCAGTTGATCCCCAAGATAGGAGATAAACAACATACATCCAATCTTCTCTTCTAAAGAGCTATAACCACTTCCTGATGATTGTAAACACTTGATGACTTGAATAATCACTCTTGATTGAGCTTGAAACCTTGAAACTCTTATCTTGAATGAAACACCTCTCTTGATCCCCTGTAAAGGACAATGCTATGCAAATGCAAATGCTAAAAATGAAATGAAACATAAGCCAAGTAAAGAAAAAGGTGGTCAAATTTTGGGGTACAACAACCTTAAATTCTGAAATTCCACCAATTCAAACAATGTAATGAAGATTCTACACAAGGTGCACACATAAGTTAAGCAAGAAACGTGTAAAAATGTACCAGGTTGGAGATTTTAGGGTTCCGGCGAGGTTGTTATTCGCCTCTGGGGAAACGTTCAAGGTATTCCTTCTTCTTTGCTCTTTTAATCATTTTCTTCAATATTTTCCTCCATCTTATTTGCTAATCTTCTTCTCTTCTTTCTGGTTTGGTTAGTGCAATTTGGTTTCAGATTTTTGTTGTTGTTGGGTTTAAGAAGTGGATGGTTATGTTGGTGGTTGATGGATTGAAGAAAGTGGAGCTATGGAGGGGGACGCGCCCGTGAGGGGTCGTTTGTAGTTTATGATTTAAGTTATGAAGAATTATATAAATTGAAGGCTTGATTAAAGATTTCTTTTTTGCAGAAGTAAAATAGCAGAGAGGTGTGTTTAGTGAGTGAAGGGAAAAGTTTCAGAGAAGATGATGCTGGAAAGGGTTGAAGAAGATTGTTGAATAATGATGATTTTTTCGTTTTAAACCTCTCCCTTTCTATCATTTTTCTTCTTCTATGTAACTCAAACACTTTTGAAATCAGAAGGTCCCTAGCTGTTTTTGTTTTTGTACGGATTTACAACAATGATTTTGGTCTGGTATGTTTTGGCATATTGTGCACAGGTCTTGTCTAGAGTGGAGTTTTTGGTATTGGGCGACTTGTACGTAAAAGGTAGTGTATGGATCGCATTTGAATACACTAATCGTTTGTACAATTTTGCTGTTGGTTTGGGTGACTCACAGGTTTTTTCGTGGCTTTGGGGTCGTGGTAGCAATTTTGGTAACAGGTTTTGTCGCTTTTGTGCAGTGGGATGGTAGCAGGGATGGTATGGTTGGCAAGCTTGTGGTTGTGGTATATGCGTGTGGTGTATAGCAATTCTTTTGGGTTAGGTTTTGGCATTCTTTTGTCGTGACTTGGGTGTTGGCAGGTTGTACACGGCTTGTGGTAATTGTGGGGTCATGTCTTTTCTTTTTGTTTTCTTTGTACAAACTGGTGCCGGCTTTATCTTGAGGTTTGTACGTTGTTTTTGCAGGTGGCTGGGTGTTGTAGCAGCAATCCATATGGTGTGTATTGGCTTGTACTGGTAGAGCAGGCTTGGCGTGGCTGGAATATGGATCAGAACTTGAGGAAGGTTATTTGATGTTGGCCTTTGCATTAATTTTTTTTGAAGAAGCTCGTTTTGAGCTACAGGATATGTTTTTTTTTAATTTGTGAGAAAACAATTAAAGGGAATTTATTATGAATCAGTGGGAAAAGAAAAAGAATGCAAAATGATAACTTGAGGGTAAGGCTGTTTTGGTGGAAATTGTTTTGTGAATAACTTGTCTTCACCTTTTTTTGTAATGGAATGGGCTAATGGTTCTTTTAGAATGGAACCTTGAATATAGACTTTGTTGAACTTGAGGGTAAGGCTGTTTTGGTGGAAATTGTTTTGTGAATAACTTGTCTTCACCTCATTTTTTTTTGGTAATGGAATGCGCTAATGGTTCTTTTAGAATGGACCCTTGAATATAGACTTTGTTGAACCTTCTTTGAGAATGCATATGCCTTTGTTTCATTTGGAATCTTGTATCCTTATTTTTTTATTTATAATTTTTGGCCTTGTGTTATTGGGCTTTATGTGATTTGTAATGAACTTGGATATTGAATGAGATAAAATTGAATATTTCATAGAACTTTGTAACTTGAATGAGATGTAATTGGATTGAAATTGGACTTTTGAATGGTATTGAGACTTAAACTTGAAAATTGGAAACAAAACAGATTGAAATCGAAACGCTTGAATTTGGTTGAGAATTGATTTGGATTGAAATGTAATGAATTGAAAAAAATCGCTTTGAATTGAACGGAAATAGAAATTTAGTTTGAATTGAACTTGAAATTTTTTTGAATTGAAATGAGCTTGAATGAAATTATGAATTGAAATTGGAATTGGATTGGATTGAATTGAATTTTGGAACGAAACTTGAATGGGATAGAGTTTGAAAATTGAAATGGAATTGAATTGGATGAAATTTGGAACTCGAACTTGGAATTAGAAACTTGGATTAATTAGATAACTTGAACTGATACTATTTTCTCAATAATGAAATGTTTCAACTTTAATAAATCATCCAAAAAAATCTTTGAATTAACTCCAAGAAAAACTACTTGACACTATTCTTAACCATCTTTGAATTCTCCCTAAAATCAATCTGAAAATGAATTGAAATCTTGATTCAAAATCTTGAGAAATGAATACTAATGAACCACTTGAAACGAATCCTGAATAAGCGATACTCCTGACTTGAACCAACAAATTATTCTCGAAACCAGTTTTCAGCATCCTGAACTCTTCATTAAAATCGTTCCAAAATGCATTGAAACCTTGAAAGAATTTCATGAGACATAACACTACATCCTGATCCCCACCTTGAAACATTTTTTTTGACAAGAATGTGAACCACATAATCAGGACTTGTGAATGATTTGAAATTTTGACTAGATGTCTTGACTCTTGGCTCTGCAAATTAACTTCATCAGATAAACTTGAACTTTGTGGAAAACCTTGATCCGGATCCTCAAATACAAGTACTTGAATTCAATCCACACTTGCCTTGATGATTATCAACCTTGAAACAAACTGCCTTTGCCACAACCCGATATCTTGATGCTAAAACAAAACAACTGTTTAACTAAGATTAGGTCAAACTCCCCTCAAATTTCAAATCACACTGCACACACACCTGGCCTGAAACTGTATTGTACGTACATTGAACCGGCACTTGCTCATCTAAACGCGAAGGTTGAGAAACCCTAATTTTTGCCTTGAGATTTGATTGAAAGCATACTCACAATACAGTTTCAGGCCAGGTGTGGGTATAACGGAACTGTTCCAGGCCAGGTTTTATCTATTATTTGCATCTTATGCTTTATTTTTCAAATATTTACTTCTTGCCAATTCTGTTGATATGCGAAGATGGAGGGAGGATGACGAAAAAGTTATACCCATAACTGCTGTTAGTATGCTTTCAATCAAACTTTGTTGACAATGTAAGGCATTGTTTCAATCCCCAAACATTGTAGAAATAAGGAAGTTACTCCCCCTTTGAGCCTAGAAGTTGGAGTTTCTTTCTTTAAAACAAAAAAAAACCGCAATCTTAACCTGGGGCATGGGTAGTTCTCAGTTAACTTGGTTGTGCTTTCCTACAATACACCATTCATATAAAGGTTGCAGTCAGAATTTTCCTTCGCACACAGCAAGTAAGTGTCGAAGATGTTTTCCAATGTCAAAACGCTGATGATGGTTCACCGTGATCATTAAAGCTAGGCAGTCACTTCTTCAAAAAAAAATTTCAAAATAATCAAAAGAAAAAGCCCGCTAAGTCAAAACCTATGAAGGAGACTTAGGCAAAAATGGGGCATCCCGCTGTCTGTAATCGTTAAAAGAACAGCTCAGGCAAAATTTAGGGATAATAAAAAGAGGAGATATTTCAATCATTATCCTGAAAATCCTCAATGTCAAAATAACCAAATGTTATAAGGAAGTAGTGGCTTCCTTTTCATAGGTCCCTTGACTTCTGAACATCATTTGCTACCGTCAGTGCTATTCCTAACCTATAGGGATCTGAATGCATAATATGAGTTAACTGAGCATAGGACTGAAGTCATCACGTAGATGGGGTGGGTACAAATAAATTTTGAGCCTTTATCCTTTGTTTCATAAACCGTGAACCAGGCCATGTTAGAACACTCAAAAGACCTAATTGAAGCAAGGTTATTTTGAAAGCATACTACAGCAGGGTTGCGTAAGCTGACTCCTAAAGCTCTTTGTGAATCATTTATTTTGGCAGTACACCTTTCTTTTAAACTTTGAGCGTCTTGAACCTCCGTGTTCTGACCCACGACTCATTTACTCTTCATCTTTCAAAAACAATTTTGATTTCAAACATTGTATGAACTTTGCATTACCATGTTTGTATGAATATTTTTGTTTGCGAACTGGATTTCCTCTAAGGAATTTTCAAACAATGAGAAACTTGGTCGGTGATCCTACCAGGGGCAGGTTCCATTTACATCCTGTCTAAGAATCAATTCAAGATTTGTTCAAGGCAGGGTATTCTTAGATGTGGTTTATGCAGAAGTTTTTTTTTAGATTCAGACTGAGGCAATGAAACTGTATTGTCACAATACACTTTCTCAGACTGTTTGACCAAGATTTGATTGAGCAATACAATTTTAGGATGAGCAATACACTTTTTCAGAATACCTTGTTGAACAATACACTTTCTCAGACTATTGGACCAAGATTTGATTGAAATCATACTGACAACAGTTATGGGTATAGCATTTTCGTCATCCTCCCTCCAATCTTCGCATATCAACAGAATTGTCAAGAAGTAAATATTTGAAAAATAAAGCCCAAAGATGCAAATAATAGATAAAATGGATTAAATCAAAAGTTGCAATGCCCGGTTCATTAATGTAAAAGTACAAACATAGTTTCGAAAGCAAACAGCTAATAAAATAAGGAAAGTACAAACAACGAGAGACAAAAGCCTAGTGACTAAATCAGAACCGACTGAAACTTCATTTCTGATACTCTGGCAAGGGATTCTTCTGGACATTTGGAGGATTATCCGAAAAATCAAGTATTCCATCTCGAATCAACCCACGCACTCTGGCTTTCAGTGCAAAACAATGCTCAAAGTCATGGCCCGGGGCACCCTCATGAAAATCAAAATGGAGATCAACCGTAAATCCAGCTGGAGAAGGATTAGGAGGAGGTGGAAAAGCCTTTCTAGTGATCAGCCCTTGTCGAACCAGATCAGGATAAAGTTTTGTGTAAGTCATGGGAATAGGATCAAATTGGTTCCTATTTCGAGACTGGTCTGGTCTAATAACTGGACGTTGAGAATTCTGAGCCGGTTGTGGAGCAACGACAGGTTGAGATCCCTGGCGAGGCTTTCTTGATTCAGACGTAACAACATTGATCTGCTCATCCTTCTTCTTCTGGAAATTCCCATAGGTCTCCATATGGTTGGCAAGCTTCTGATTATTTCTTGACATGATCTGCTGTAGAGTAACCCTTGTCCAGAACCTTTAGGCCAGCAGTGAGAATCTGGAATCTGGAAAACATTGCTTCAATAGATTCAGATTCTTCCATCTTGAAAGCTTCATACTTCTGGATCAGCGCCAGAGCCTTGGTTTCTTTGACTTGAGAGTTCCCTTCATGAGTCAGCTTCAGGGATTCAAATATATCAAAGGCAGTTTCTCTGTTGGTTATTTTCTCATACTCAGTATGAGATATAGCATTTAGCAATATAGTTCTAGCCTTGTGGTGATTTCTGAATTCCTTCTTTTGCTCCTCAGTCATTGATTTTCTGTCAAATTTCTTGCCATTCCCATCAGTGGGATGAACATATCCATCAATGACTAAGTCCCAAAGATCAGCATCAAATCCTAGAAAGAAACTTTCCAGTCTACCTTTCCAGTAATCAAACTTCTCTCCATCAAACATGGGAGGTTTTGTGCTGACTCTTTCTTCATATTTGTTGTTGTTGGGTGTTTGAGTTTCAGCAGCCATAATGTATATCAACCAGAAGTATCAAGAGTTTTTCTCGCTGGATCTTTTCTGCTCACGGTTAAGTGATAGCACAAACAGAACCGGAGCTCTGATACCAACTGAAGGTGAGAAAAACACTTAGAAGGGGGGTTGAATAAGAGTTTTTAGAAAATATGATAATAAAAAGAACTCAATGTTTTTATTCGGGTTCGTTGAACTCAAATACTCCAGTCCACCTTATCAAAGATGATTTGCCTCAATGTTTTTTATTCGGGTTCGTTGAACTCAAATACTCCAGTCCACCTTATCAAAGATGATTTGCCTTTCTCTGCAAGGACTTAATCCACTATTGATCAACTGATTACAATAGAAAGCACTAAGAACAACTGTCTTAGTCTTCTCAAGAAATACCGACCATACCTTGGTCTTCTTAAGGAACTTCTTACAATTTAATGTAAACTAACAAGTGTTTGAATGCTTCTAATAAGCTGTATCACAACTGTGATGTTTACACTTAAGATTAAGTACAACAAAAACTATGTGGTTTTATGAAAGATCAAAATGAGTAAGATCTTGAGAGATTTTTCTCTTTTATGAATCAAGCGTGTGTTTCTTTCTGAGTGATCTAGCAATGAGCAAAAAGTGAGTAGTGAATTAGCAGCCTCAAACTGTTGAAGTAGTTCTCCTTTTATAGCTTTTTCAAATGCCTTGAGTGATGTGCAGCTGAATATAATATTTGATTGTATGACTTTTCATCACCAAAAGTATGGGCAGAGATATGCTTTCTGCAGAAAGGTATGGTTGTAGAAGCCTTGGGATTTTGCACCACGTCACTTGTTTGGACAAATTAACCGTTAGTTACTTTGGAAGTAGCACCACGTCTAATCAAGTTTACAGCTTCTTCAACAAGCTTCCTTCAAGATGAAGTCTTCACAATCTTCACTTTAGGAATTGTAGTAAGCTTAAAAGGTATGAAATGCTTTAAGATGATCAGAGCTTAAGATGAATGATAAGTCCAGAGTCTTGATAGATGATCAGATCTTTAATGTATCAGAGTTTCAGTCTTGATCAGAGTCTTCATCAGAGTATGCAGCAGTATGTGCTTTGAGCGTGAATATTAATGATAAGAGTCTGGTTATAAAAGCCTCTGAGTTTGTAGTGAAAAGAACTTCAGAGTCTGATAAGATCAGAGCTTTCAGCTTTTGTATACTTCTTTCAGTAACGCTTCAGATCATTCTGTAGCTTCTGCTTCAGATCCTTCTGGCAGCACTTCAGAATCTTCTGATAGTCTTGCATCTGATGCTTCAGATCTTTGCATAGTTTCTTTGTACTTATTTGCTTCTTTGAAGAGTATTTAATTTTATACCTGAAATAATAATACTTGAACAAACTTTAGAGTGTATATTTGCTCATTACAAAATTCCATAAAAGTTATCATCAAAACATAGAGATATAAGAAACACCAATCTGTGTTCTAACAATCTCCCCCTTTTTGATGATGACAAAACATAGGGAATTTTGTTCAATGAAAAGAAATAAAATAAATAACTCCCTCTGAGATTAAGAATCTCCCCCTGAAATGAATACTCTAATAGAAGAGAACACTTCCCTTTTTGCTTGAGTATATTTCAGAACCTGGTAGGAATCCTTGATGAGAGAAAAACTCAACTTGGATGCTTTCCAGAATCAAACTCTCCAGAATTTGCTTTCAAGGATCAGAGCCTGATTGGATAATTCTCAGGGTAACTTCAGATCATTTTGTTAGATGAGATAATGAGATCTGAAATTCTTAAGATTCAATGTTAGATTAAAACAATGTCTGAATTTCATTTTTAGTATTTGCTTATGTTGAACAATCAAATTCTCTTTCTCTTTCTCCCCCTTTTTGTCATAATCAAAAAGAACTTTAAAGACAGAAAAGATAACAGAAGAAGAATATGACATACGCATGGAAGACAAAATAGCTAGGTTTAATCAGATCAGAAAATCACAAAACATAAGAAGTTCGTAGAGCAGATGATAAAAAACAAACAAAAAACACGTGCAAACATGAGAATGCAAAGACATGAAAAAGAAAACTAGGGCTGGCGAGAAGCAATCAGTGTTAGAAGATCCATAATCTTAGCAGTGGACTCTTCTTGCTTGGCCATCCAACTCTTGATTTCTTCAGTAGTCTGTTCCTGTTTTATCATCCATGTTCTGATTTCCTTGACTTCTTGGACAACATCTGGAATCTCAGTCTTCATCTCAGATTCAGAAGGTTCAGAAGCAGATGCAGTTGCCATTAGATGATCAATCTCCATGTCAGATGCAGGAGTATCTTCTATTATTGCAGAATTTTCAGCAAGAGCATCTTCTAGAAGAAGCACTGGAGTTGTGATAATGTTCAGCAGAGTTTGTCTGACCATTTCAGCAAACTTAGCCTTTGCATCATCAGCACAAAGTGTTCTGAGGTCAGATGCAGTAGAGTTGAATTTTGATATGAATCTGTTCCAAGAGGCTTCAGATTTAGCAGGATCCAAACTAGCCATGCACTCTTTCTCTACAGAAGCAATTCCCATACGT
Source organism: Lathyrus sativus (assembly GCA_963859935.3). NCBI lineage: Eukaryota > Viridiplantae > Streptophyta > Magnoliopsida > Fabales > Fabaceae > Lathyrus > Lathyrus sativus. The sequence goes on from OZ012741.1 coordinate 265,762,237, forward strand.
AGTTCCTTCTTGAAAAATTTTAACAGAGTAGAAATGTCTGATCTGGGTTTTGGGTTGAGAAAGTCTTCTATGGTGACTGGTTGTGATGGTTCAGGAGGTGTTTGAGTTTGTTCAGGAGGTGGATGATCAGATGATGGATGTTCAGATGATTGGGGTATGGATGTTTGTGGTATGGTAAGTTGAGGAATGGAGGTGTCAATATCAGATGGTGTTGATATAACAACATCAGATGAGGATTACATAAAATCTGTGAAGTTGAATTTGAAGCGAAGAGGGTTTTCAGATGCAGGGAGATCAGATGATAGTTGTTTATAGGGATCAGGAATTTGTAAGCTAGTTGGTGAGGGGACTTCAGATTCATCAGAATCAGATGATTCAGTTGAATGACATGAATTTGAAGAGAGGACATACAAAGTTGCAAGTGGTGATATATCCAGAATGTTTTCAGACGGTTGTTGGACAGATGGTTGAGGATTTTTGATGGTTGGTTCTTCTGGTGGTTGAGTAGATGAGAGTGGTTCAGATTGTTTTTGTTGTTATGATTGTGTTTGTTGTTTAGAGGATTGTTGTTTTTGTGATTGAGATGATGGTTGTTGTTGTGTTTCAGATTTGTTTGGTTAAGGAGGTTGATGTTCAGACGATTTCAGTTGAGGGGTTTCAGATGGTAGTTGAACAAAAGATGGTTGAGAATGTTTGTTAGGAGATGAAATGGGTTCAGATGATTTAAGAGGAGATGGTGGAGGTGAAGGTGAGGAGGAAGGTACATATGGTTTGGGATCAGATGTTAATACCTGGTGAATTGTTTCTCTGATTTCTTCCATAGTAGCTTCTGGAGGATTTTCCTTTTGCTTCTTGTCCTTTTCAGGCTTGTCACCAGCATCAGAGGCTTTCCTCTTGGGCTGTGCAAAAGATCCTTCCTCAGCCTTTCTTTTCCTGCGCCTTTCTCTCATAAGATTTGGCAATACTTCTCCTTCCTTCTGTACTATGTTAGCAGGCAGAGGAATACCATCTCTTAAACATTCAGCAATGAATGTCAAAATGATGTGCCTAGGTTCATCAGCACTAAACATAGGAAAATATGATAAAGGAATTCTCCTTCTGCTGACGTCTTCAGATTGAAATTTCTTGGGTTTTCCAGCAAGCTCTGAAATAACCTTCATTCTTTTTAGAGTGTTCCCATTTATGACAGATCCTACAACATAGGACAGATCCTCTGTCACCCCAGCATCAAACAGATGTTTCACAAGACCATTCTCTGTTAGAATGTCTGATATCAGTCTTCCCATAGGGATCCAAGTTCTGATTTTTCCAGCTTTAACCCTAACTTCTTCTCTTGTTTCTTTGATATGGTTCAGAAGATGACTGAATAGAAGATTAGGTAAATCTACCTTCTTTCCTTTCCTCATACAGTACATGAAGTACATTTGTTCTGAATTTACATAATCTGGTGAGTTAGAAGATTTCCTATGAAAGATTGAACTCATGAAGATCTTAGCCCAAATTCTGTAAACAGGTTTCAGATCTCTGACCTTGTTAGATGGTTCCCCAGAAACACAAACTTCTTGAAAAATGTCAGCCAAATCCACACGATCAATAACCATACTTGTGATTCCCTCAGTTTCCTTATACTCAAGTAATTGTCTGATTAATTTTTCAGTAATGACAATTTCCTTTCCAAGAACAGATGAATGAATAAACTTAGGGCATACTTGAGCGTGTATCCAAAATTCTTTTACCAAAGCTGGATAAACAGGACCCATCATCCTGTCAAAATATTTTCCCCAGTTCTGAGCTTTGATAGTTGAAAGGAGATCAAAACCATTTTCTTTGATGGATTCAAAATCCACAAAGTTCTCACACAGAACCTCAAGTTCTTTGATTGGAGTGAGAAGAGTTCTTACTGGTGCTTTGTACACAACAGCAGTTTGGGATGAACCAGCAGCATTTGGAGAAGATGCAGAAACAGTTGAAGTTTTCATCTGAGCGGATGTTGATGAAGGTGAAGCCATTGAAGTTCTTGAGATGCGTCTGGGTTTACGAGGATTTTTGGGTTTTGAGATAAGATGGAAACAATAGAGAAGGCAGAAATGCATATGTAAAGTGTGATTTGTGAAGAGTTGGAGAGAATTTATAGGAAAACAATTTTAGGTCATGCAAAAACACACATACACTCAAGCGTGCACACATAATCAAATCAAGCAATTAATGCAAGGAATAAAATTATATCAAGCATTTAAGATTCTGACAGAAGCGCGAAGAGATTTTGGATTTTCAAAGCAATACCTCAAATGTCACTTCAGTATGGTGCACTCTACCTTTCCAAATTCTGAGCTACACGTGTTTGCTTGCATGTGCCTCTGAAACTCTTTGAGAAATGACACGTTAGGCAACGTTCAGATCCTCTGAGCCTTGTTAGTTCAGATTTACACACAAAGAAATAAACACAGAATTCAACAAACGAAATACTTCAGAGTTTAGACATTTATCATCTGAAAGAAATTTCATCTAATGAATATTCTATTCTGGACAGAAGTCCATACTAATATTTTTCAGAATAACTTTAAATCTATCTTCAGCAAGGGGTTTTATAAAGATATCAGCCCACTGATGATCTGTATCTACAACGTTTAAATTGATAATTCCCTTTTGAACATAGTCTCTGATGAAATGATGTTTAATCTCTATATGCTTAGCTTTAGAATGTAAAATGGGGTTTTTAGATAAGCATATAGTGTTAGACTATGGCACGGATCTAGAAGGGGGGTTGAATAGATCCCCAATTAAAATTTGAGTCGGCGCTACCAATTTAAAATTGGTTTTAAAAATGTTTTAAGTGCGGAAGCGGCCGAGGAACAATATAGTCTAAAACGAACGGTTATTGGAAAACCGGATATACGTAAGCCTTTGGATTAATGACAATTTGGAAAAAATAGAATCACAACACTAATTCCACTTATCAATTATTTACTTCAGTTGTAAGGATTCCTAGTTCTAATGATTCAAAATCAAACCAAAACTAGATACACAAGTATGATAATTTTGGTTCAAGCAATATGTCAAACACTTGGTGTGCAAAAACACTCCAAGTGATATTTATGTTGAGTAAGTGATTTCAACCAGCCTAGTACAATGTCTTGTTGTACTTTAGAGTTAAAAACAGAGTTTTAACCTCTTACTCAATTGATATCACAATTTTGATAATAGAGCTTACACAAAAATTACTTATTTTGAGCTATAACGTAAATGCTGAAAATAGAGAAGACGAGTAATTTGGTGAGGCAGTTCCCCCATCGTCCTCGCTTCGGGGTACGTCTGCCCTCAATTCTAAAACTAGAATTGAGATATATTTTATAGATATCACCTGTTTGAATGAACAGTTTATACAACGATTGAGCAGCAAATATACAACAGAAATCTCAATGTGTTGAAAGTTGCCTTCACTCCTTGCCCCTTGATTCAAGCAGAATCAAGTACTTCGATTTGTGTTGATGGACCTCCAACTCCAGCCACCTTATTGAATAACACGTTGTTGTTCAAAGCTTTGGCTCCGGTTGATCTCAATAGCACCAAATCGAACCCGAGATCTTCCCTTCAAAATCACTGAATCCGCTACTAGACTTGTGAAGACCACCTTTTCACAATCACCTTCGCTCGATTGATCGTTGATGAAGAATCTCGTCCAAAAACCCCCAAAATTTGAACCAATCTTGGAGGGTAAAACCCCAATGGTTTTATTCAAGAAAGAACCTGTCACAATCTTCAACCCGAGCTTGATTCTCCAATCTAAGCCTCGAACCTTATCACCTTGAATCTCTCACAAATGCATTTCAAAAATGATTGTGTGTAATTGAAATGTTGTGAGATGTTGAAGATGAAGATGATGAATCTTGGACACCTATTTCACTCTTTCTCGTTTTTGAACACATGAATCAAAAGAATATCAAATGTTGGTAGACACAAGTGTTTAAACAAGTATATATAGTGCCAACATAACTCAGGACATAACAATATTTCAAATATGAGAGGGAAGTAGTTTAAAACAAATTTTCCGCGTGAACGGTCGACGATAACAGGTTTGTGCGCCGACGCATGGCCTGTGCTGTTTTGGAATTCTGGAAATTTCATCAGTATGCGTCGATCATATAGTCGGCGTGCGCTGACCCGTTGAAATCTATTTCCTTTGTGCGCCGACCCTATGGTCGACCCATGCCTTTACGCGATGACCCGCTGGAATGTTGTTCCTTCATGCACTGACCCTATGGTCGACGCATGCTTTGTGCGCTGACTGGTTTAGACTTTTTCTGATGCATACGCCGACCCTATGGTCGACCCATGTCCTGCAAGCCTGCAAAAATTCATTAGTTGAAGTCTTTCATGCCATTGGTCATGATCCCATTTTGTCAACACAAAGTATATTCATTTCAGAAGTTTTAAGACAAACGTAAAAGGATATGGTGGGTGATACGTTGCATCTGGTTTAGTAAATCTGGAATTCATAGTTTCCAATCTATCCAGGGAATTTGTCATCATCGAAACCTGCATTAACCAATGTCTTGCAGACTTGTGTGATATGTGGCGATTTGCCTCCACAATCTCCCCCTTTTTGATGATGACAACCTGTATACAACTAAAACACCAAATATGCAATGTATACACACAAGTGTACACAAGCTCCCCCTTTCTTTCGTACTATAAGGCTGTAGAACAACCAGCCATCAAAAGTTGTTGATATCATGAACTGTTAATATCCTGACTTGGCTTTGGTGTTTGATTGCTACATTGTCTTCTCCCCCTTTGACACCATCAAAAAGAGAAGGATAACACATCAATTAACAAAGAACAGACAATAGGTGATAGTTAATTACCAAACTTCACACATAAGCATGATAATAAACAAAAATATCTTGAATTAATAGATAATGACGAAAACATGTAATGAAAGTTCAGGCACACATAATACAGAAAAAAAGGACACAGACGAAAACACATAAGCAAATATGAAATATGAAACTATGAATCTAATATCCGCGGCCCCGTCCTCGGCCTCTCCCTCGGTATGCAGCATTTGGATTGTGGTATTGATCCGAGAAGTCCAGAAAGGCTTCTATGGTCATGTTGAGATGACTAAGAGAGTTGGTGATTTCCCAATCTTGTCGCTCATGTGATTCAACCAGAGATTCAATACGGGCGTCCATCCGAGTAGAAAATGAATTGAACCTTTCATTTTGGGCATGGAGCTCAGCTATAATCTGCTCCAGTTGAGTGTCTTGACGCCTCATGAAGTTTTGCTGTTCTAACTGCATTGACTGCATCATATGAATGACTTCAGAGTTGTCCGAAGGCGGAGGAGGTGATGAGTGCTGAGAGGGTTGATAGTCTTGAGGGTAGCCGTGATATGGGTCATAGAATCTACCCAGGGTAGTCCAGCCTGTATATTGCCAATCGCCCCATCCTTGATTTATAGAATCGCCTTCTTGTTCTTCTGATGGATATGAATACTGGACCCATTCGGTATTTGTAGCCGTATCTTGGACTGGAGATTGATGATAATCTTGAGTCCCATAGATAGGTTCTTGTATCTCTGCATCTGTGTCGTCTTCTGCATTGCCGTCTTCACCTTCCTCTTCACTTTCTTCTTCACCTTGTTCTTCACTTTCTTCTTCATCAGAATGGTTACGAGGCACCGGAGGAATATTGGCCCGTCGAACGAATGTGTATGAACGTCGTTCAGCACACCAAAAATACCCCATCATTGCAAGGGTTTTGGTGCTAAATTCTTTATCCGAGGGGACTGAGACACACATAAATGTTGGGTATACAACATTCGCAGCAGCAAGAATTTTTGAAATGAACGACCCATAGGCTAAAGCAGTGCCTCTACTTGAGTCTCTCAGAGCAAACATCCTGCTAGCAATATAGTATGGCCAATTTATTTTGATCCTGTTTTGCAGTATATAGATGAGATGTACCTCAGCTTGTTCGACACGAGACATTCAACCCTTTTTCGGTCGTAGTATACGAGCGACGATCCACTGAAGGATGCGCTCCCCTGTATTGAGTTTCCCGGCTGTGACCGATCGAGGAAAAGCATCGCTGTTGACAATTGCATCTAGATAGGGTCGTTTGAGCATGCCATTAAGAGCGCTCTTAAATTCATAACCCGGCACCGTACGAGTGTCAGTTACCTCATGAAGAGGTGGTGCATCAGCATCAACAGTCATATCAAAATATTTGTTCCATACTTCAGAATTTATATTAACCAGTCTATTTCCTACAGAAGTGTGAAAGTGCTGATCTTGAAAGTTACCTCGCAAATTTGTGTAAAACACCCTGACCAAATCCTCATTGTACTTTGTATTACACTCCAGGAAATTGATGAACCCTTGGAAGTCCAACAGGGACAGAATTCGGGTGAGATGCAAGCGCTCACTTGTTGCATGGTAGAAAGCATGTTGTGGAACTATGGCCCTTTTGCTGAGACTTTTGTTGAAGTTTTCAACAGCAGGAGGATGAACAAGTGAAACAGCAGTAACAGGAACTGAAGCAGAGGATGAAGAGGCTCTTGATCTCTTACTGGTAGTTTTGCAGAGAGAAGAAGCCATTGATGATGATTTTTGGAGGAGTTTGTAAAGATGAACTTTGAACTTTGAAGAGAGTCATTGGGAATAATGTTGGAGAAGAAGAAGACTTAGGTCTTTAATAGAGAGAGGTTTTAGGGTTTTTGGGAAGAGGGAGGAGACAAGAGGACATACTAGGTGTGTAGATGCAATTCACAAGATAAATGTCATATCAAATCATCACAAGAATTGACTGCATATTAAATGTAGGGGAGTGGGATCTTGGAACGTTTTTCAAAAGAGAAAAATTCTGGGTTTTTAAGCGAGCCGTCGACCATAGCCCCTGCATGCATCGACGCATACTGTACAGTTTTTGATAATTTTGAAAGTTTACAGCATGCGTCGACCATTGTCCTGTTTAGGTCGACTCAAACCTTCAAAAAACTCAAAATTTTCAGTTTTATGTTATGCAGAATGTCACACTTGCCTATTTATCATGCCTATTCATCTTTTCACAATATGACTTGCATTCAACACACATAGTATCAACCAGCAACAGTCATATACATATATAAGTACCATGATTGTAGAACGATATAGTTATTTTCAAGTCACGAATGCTAAGAGAGAGAGAAGAAAAAGAAGGAGAAAGGAGCAATATCACCTCTATACCGACCACTTTTGTTAATCAAAGATTTGTGCTTGCAACAGGCTCAAAAAAATTGTTAGTGGTACAAAATCACAGTTGTAAATACATTAAATTTGAACGTAGTCATTTTTAAACCGATCAGAAATATCGAGAATAACCAAGTTCTCGACGGATATGAAAGAAGGGCTCATTGGCTAGCGGCTTTGTGAAAATGTCCGCTAGTTGGTTTTTAGTATCAACGTGTTCAAAGACAACGTCACCCTTCTCTACATGGTCCCTAAGAAAATGGTGTCGAATTTCTATGTTGTTGGTACGTGAGTGTAACACCGGATTCTTGGTAAGATTTATAGCACTGGTGTTGTCAGAAAATATTGGAACACGTTCTAGTTTCAAATTGAAGTCCAATAGTTGTTGTTTAAGCCATAGGACTTGCGCACAACAACTACCGGCGGCTACGTATTCCGCTTTGGCGGTTGACAGAGCAACATACACTTGTTTCTTGCTGTGCCAACTAACCAAGGAATTTGAAAATAAGTGACATGTACCACTGGTGCTTTTCCTATCCGATTTACAACCGGCAAAATCGGAATCGGAGAAGCCCACCAATGAACAATCATTACCCTTAGAATACTATAATCCATACTTCAGAGTACCCGATAGGTATCAAAGTATGCGTTTGACAGATTTTAGGTGGGATTCCTTAGGACATGATTGGTATCTGGCGTACATACACACGCTAAACATAATGTCGGGACGCGAAGCAGTAAGATAGAGAAGCGAGCCAATCATACCTCTGTACCTTTTTACCTCAACATCTTTGCCACTTTCATCTTTACTCATATTTGCACATGTTGGCATATGGGTGTCTATGGCTTTTGCATTTGCCATGTCAAATCTCTTGAGAAGATCCAAACAATATTTTGTTTGGCTCACAAATGTTCCTTCCTTCAGTTGCTTGATTTGTAACCCGAGAAAATATGTGAGTTCATCCATCATACTCATCTCGAATTCACCCTGCATAAGCTTAGCAAACTCTCTTATAAGATTCATGTTAGTGGATCCAAATATGATATCGTGAACATAAATTTGTACAAGAATTAAGTGTTTTCCTTGACGTTTAATGAAGAGAGTAGTATCAACCTTTCCTCTTGAGTAGCCTTGATCAAGTAAGAATTTGCTTAGTCTCTCATACCAAGCTCTAGGAGCTTGTTTGAGACCGTACAAAACTCTTTTCAGTTTATAGACATGATCAGGATACTCATGAGACTCAAAACCAGATGGTTGAGCAACATAGACTTCTTCATTTATAAACCCGTTAAGGAATGCACTTTTGACGTCCATTTGAAATAACTTAAAATCTTTCGCACATGTGAAAGCAAGTAGAAGGTGTATAGCCTCGAGTCGGGCAACTGGCGCATAAGTTTCCTCATAGTCAATGCCTTCCTCTTGGTTATACCCTTGCGCGACTAAACGCCTTTGTTACGAGTTATTACTCCATTCTCGTCTAGGTTATTTCTAAACACCCATCGGGTGCCGATTACTCGATGACCTCGTGGAGGAGGGACAAGGTCCCAAACCTCATTTCTAGTAAACTGATTCAGTTCCTCCTGCATTGACAAATACCAATGTTCATCGAGTAGGGCTTCCTTAGGGTTTTTAGGTTCCATCTGTGACACGAAAGCGAAGTGATAACAGAAATTACTTAGCTTAGCTCGAGTTGTTACACCCTTTGTGATGTCTCCAATAATGTTTTCAATTGGATGGTCTTTAGATGACTTCCACTCTTGAGGAAGATCGTTGTTTGAAGGCGGATGAACTTCCTCTGTTGCATCATGGTGTGCATCCTTATCCTCCGCAATTTTGGCTTTGTCAGGTTGATCAATCCCTGTCTCGCCACTTTTGAGTATGTCTTCAGTGGATGTACCTGCACCATGAACAACACTATCCTTTCTGACATTTCTCGGGTAGGACTCATCAAAGGTAAAGTGCACAGACTCTTCTACAGCAAGTAATCGTTTATTATATATTCTATATGCTTTACTCGAGTGAGAGTATCCGAGAAATATACCTTCATCGGCTTTGGAATCAAATTTGCCCAAGTTTTCCTTTCCATTGTTTAATATAAAGCATTTGCATCCAAACACGTGCAAGTGAGAAACATTTGGCTTTCGCCCTTTTAAAAGTCCGTACGGTGTTTTGTTTAGAATGGGGCGAATAAGCACCCTATTCAAAACATAGCACGCCGTACTAATGGCGTCGGCCCAAAAATATTTAGGTAAACCACTTTCGTTAATCATTGTTCTTCCCAATTCTTCTAAAATACGGTTTTTGCGCTCCACAACCCCGTTTTGTTGAGGAGTGCGTGGAGCGGAGAAGTTATGATATATACCATGGTTACCGCAATATTCTTCAAATAAGTGATTTTCAAACTCACCTCCATGGTCGCTCCTAATGGACACTATGTTTGTATTTAACTTATTTTGGGAAAGCTTAGCAAACTTTTCAAAAGCGGCGAATGTATCACTTTTACTTACTAAGAAGATGGTCCAACAAAACCTAGAAAAGTCGTCCACTATTACGAACCCGTAATAGTTTCCTCCTAGACTTTTGATCCTAGACGGCCCAAGCAAGTCCATGTGTAGAAGTTCAAGAGGTCTCGTTGTTGAAGTTATCTTTTTGTACTTAAATGAGATCCTCGTTTGCTTCCCTTTTTGACAAGCATCACAAAGGTGATCCTTGGTGAACTTTATTTTGGGAAATCCTAAGACTAGGTCTTTTGAGACTACCTTATTGAGTAAGTCAAAATTAACATGCGCTAAACGCCTATGCCATAGCCATGAGTCTTCACTCATAGTTATGAGGCATTTGTCGCTTGTTAATGATACTTCATTTAAGTCAAGCATATATACATTGTTTACTCTAAAACCATTAAACATATTCTTCTTATCATTTTCATGCACAATTTTGCAACAATCTTTTGAAAAGGATACATTGTATCCTTTGTCGCACAATTGGCTAATGCTAAGCAGGTTGTGTTTAAGGTTTTCGACAAGCAATACGTCGGAAATCATAGTAGAGGCGGGATTACCTACACTACCTTTACCTAGTATTGCTCCGCGGTTGTTATCACCATAAGTTACATACCCTTTCTTCTTAGCCACAAAGTCTATGAATAAGGATATGTCTCCAGACATGTGTCTTGAGCACCGACTATCGAGAACCCATCTTCTCTCGGTGGTCTCGACACATTTCACCTGTCAAAACATAATTAGCACAAGGAGGTACCCAATGGCATATTGGGTCCTAATAGGTTAGCGACAAAATGGTTGCGTTTGGGCAACCATTGGTAGATGCCTTTAGGAACAAGAAATCTCCTAAACCGGCATTTACCAATGGAGTGGCCTTTCTTGCATCAATATAAGCAAGAAAAATCAACTTTAGAGACACTTTCACTTGCTTGATCCCTAATTACATATGCATATTTTTGGTATGGGTTAATCATACTTTTTCTAAAATCCTTTTTATCAATAGCAAATGTAATTTTAGGCTCAAGTGCCTTGTTTAATTTGGCCTTGAGGTTTCTAACCTCACCTTGCCAAATATGATAAGTACCACACCCAAAGTTGAAAGGATTTCTATTGTCTTTACAATCCGATTCATTGCCTTTCACAATGGAAGCCTTAAGGTCCTCTAATTTCTTTTCGGACTCTTTAACTTTGTGTTCTAAATACGTAAAAAATTTCTTATTAGAAGCAAGTTTCTTGAAGGCTTCAACTGCTTCATTATGTAAGGCATTAAATGCAGTTTGTAATTCTGAATGCGACATATTTGAGGACTTATCATATTTAGAGTGACGTACTTGTTTTTTCTTATTTTTCTGATTGGCGGAGAGGCATAGATTCACGTACTCTTCTTCATCACTAGAACTTTCATCATAGGAGGAAGAGTCGCTGTCACTTTCCCACGCTATGTACACTCTCCTAGGCTTTGATGATTTCTTGTGTGACTTTGATGATTCCTTGTCCTTTCCCTTTTTATTCATCGGACAGTCCGGTTTGTAGTGACCGGGCTTTCCACACTTGTAGCACGTCCCTCTAGTCTTTTTATCTTTCGAGTCATCATCCTTGGAGTACCTCGATTGTTTCCGGAAGTTTACCAAGCTCTTCTCTGAATGTTGGATGCCGTTCTTTCTCACGTAACGGTTATACCGTTTAACAAACAACCCCGTATCTTTGCTTTTATCCTCTTCTTCGTCGCTTGAGGAATAATCACTTTGCTCTTTTGCTTGAGACTTCGAGGAGGAAGTCTTGAGAGCTATTGATTTCTTTTCACTCACCTTTGTTTTGTATTTCTTTTCCATCTTTTCATGTTGGTCTAAGCTCAAGAGTACCTGTTCATGCTCTTGTAGTTTGCCAAACAATGTTGTTAAATCTAATAAGGTAAGATCATGTGCTTCTTTGATGGCGGTCACTTTAGGCTGCCATTCCCTGTTAAGACATCTTAAGATCTTATTAGTAGCAATATCATTGGAAACAGGCCTGCCTAATGAATGTAAACGATTGATGAGATGAGTAAATCTCTTTTGCATGTCAGCAATGGTTTCCCCTTGCTCCATGAAAAAGAGATCAAACTCTTGAGTTAATGTATTGATTCTAGCCAACTTAACATCGTTTGTCCCCTCATGGGCTATTTGTAGTGAATCCCACATGGCCTTAGCGGTAGGACAATGGGATACACGATAATATTCATCTACACCTAATTAGGAGATTAAGATGTTTTTAGCTTTCCAATCATAATTGTATTTTTTTGTCATCGTCATCGGTCCATTGTGCTTCAGGCTTTGGCACAACTACGTTATCCGCATTAGTCATAGTAATTT
>OZ012741.1:265774821-265812603 GCA_963859935.3 Lathyrus sativus
ATTGTATTTTTTTGTCATCGTCATCGGTCCATTGTGCTTCAGGCTTTGGCACAACTACGTTATCCGCATTAGTCATAGTAATTTCTATTGGACCATTAAGGATAACGTTCCATATTTTTCTGTCTACGGAGTTTATATGCACACGCATACAGTCTTTCCAATAACTATAATTTTCACCGTTGAAAACGAGAGCCCTATTGTACGCCCCTTTTGGTTCGTTAGCCATTTTCTATCTACGTTGTATTTGAAGCACCGAATAACCGGAGCTCTAGATACCACTTGTTAGACTATGGCACGGATCTAGAATGGGGGGTTGAATAGATCCCCAATTAAAATTTGAGTCGGCGCTACCAATTTAAAATTGGTTTTAAAAATGTTTTAAGTGCGGAAGCGGCCGAGGAAAAATATATTCTAAAACAAACGGTTAATGGAAAACCGGATATACGTAAGCCTTTGGATTAATGACAATTTGGAAAAAATAGAATCACAACGCTAATTCCACTTATCAATTATTTACTTCAGTTGTAAGGATTCCTAGTTCCAATGATTCAAAATCAAACCAAAACTAGATACACAAGTAAGATAATTTTGGTTCAAGCAATATGTCAAACACTTGGTGTGCAAAAACACTCCAAGTGACATTTATGTTGAGTAAGTGATTTCAACCAGCCTAGTACAATGTCTTGTTGTACTTTAGAGTTAAAAACAGAGTTTTAACCTCTTACTCAATTGATATCACAATTTTGACAATAGAGCTTACCCAAAAATTACTTATTTTGAGCTATAACGTAAATGCTGAAAATAGAGAAGACAAGTAATTTGGTGAGGCAGTTCCCCCGTCGTCCTCACTTCGGGGTACGTCTGCCCTCAATTCTAAAACTAGAATTGAGATATATTTTATAGATATCACCTGTTTGAATGAACAGTTTATACAAGGATTGAGCAGCAAATATACAACAGAAATCTCAATTTGTTGAAAGTTGCTTTCACTCCTTGCCCCTTGATTCAAGCTGAATCAAGTACTTCGATTTGTGTTGATGGACCTCTGACTCCAGCCACCTTATTGAATAACACGTTGTTCAAACCTTTGGCTCCGGCAGATCTCAACAGCACCAAATCGAACCCGAGATCTTCCCTTCAAAATCACCGAATCCGCTACTAGACTTGTGAAGACCACCTTTTCACAATCACCTTCGCTCGATTGATCGTTGATGAAGAATCTCGTCCAAAAACCCCCAATATTTGAACCAATCTTGGAGGGTAAAACCCCAATGGTTTTATTCAAGAAAGAACCTGTCACAATCTTCAACCCGAGCTTGATTCTCCAATCTAAGCCTCGAACCTTATCACCTTGAATCTCTCACAAATGCATTTCAAAAATGATTGTGTGTAATTGAAATGTTGTGAGATGTTGAAGATGAAGATGATGAATCTTGGACACCTATTTCACTCTTTCTTATTTTCGAACACATGAATCAAAAGAATATCAAATGTTGGTAGACACAAGTGTTTAAACAAGTATATAGTGCCAACATAACTCAGGACATAACAGTATTTCAAATATGAGAGGGAAGTATTTTAAAACAGATTTTCTGCGCGAACGGTCGACCATAACAGGTCTGTGCGTCGACGCATGGCCTCTGCTGTTTTGGAATTCTGGAAATTTCATCAGTATGCGTCGACCCATATAGTCGGCGTGCGCTGACCCGTTGAAATCTATTTCCTTTGTGCGCCGACCCTATGGTCGACCCATGCCTTTACGCGCTGACCCGCTGGAATGTTTTTCCTTTATGCGCTGACCCTATGGTCGACGCATGCTTTGTGCGCTGACTGGTTTAGACTTTTTCTGATGCATACGCCGACCCTATGGTCGACCCATGTCCTGCAAGCCTGCAAAAATTCATTAGTTGAAGTCTTTCATGCCATTGGTCATGATCCCATTTTGTCAACACAAAGTATATTCATTTCAGAAGTTTTAAGACAAGCGTAAAAGGATATGGTGGGTGATACATTGCATCTGGTTTAGTAAATCTGGAATTCATAGTTTCCAATCTATCCAGGGAATTTGTCATCATCGAAACCTGCATTAACCAATGTCTTGCAGACTTGTGTGATATGTGGCGATTTGCCTCCACAATCTCCCCCTTTTTGATGATGACAACCTGTATACAACTAAAACACCAAATATGCAATGTATATACACAAGTGTACACAAGCTCCCCCTTTCTTTCGTACTATAAGGCTGTAGAACAACCAGCCATCAAAAGTTGTTGATATCCTGAACTGTTAATATACTGACTTGGCTTTGGTGTTTGCTTGCTACATTGTCTTCTCCCCCTTTGACACCATCAAAAAGAGAAGGATAACACATCAATTAACAAAGAACAGACAATAGGTGATAGTTAATTACCAAACTTCACACATAAGCATGATAATGAACAAAAATATCTTGAATTAATAGATAATGACGAAAACATGTAATGAAAGTTCAGGCACACATAATACAGAAAAAAGGACACAGACGAAAACACATAAGCAAATATGAAATATGAAACTATGAATCTAATATCCGCGGCCCCGTCCTCGGCCTCTCCCTCGGTATGCAACATCTGGATTGTGGTAAGGATCCGAGAAGTCCAGAAAGGCTTCTACGGACATGTTGAGATGACTAAGAGAGTTGGTGATTTCCCAATCTTGTCGCTCATGTGATTCAACCAGAGATTCAATACGGGCGTCCATCCGAGTAGAAAATGAATTGAACCTTTCATTTTGGGCATGGAGCTCAGCTCTAATCTGCTCCAGTTGAGTGTCTTGACGCCTCATGAAGTTTTGATGTTCTAACTGCATTGACTGCATCATATGAATGACTTCAGAGTTGTCCGAAGGCGGAGGAGGTGATGAGTGCTGAGAGGGTTGATAGTCTTGAGGGTAGCCGTGATATGGGTCATAGAATCTACCCAGGGTAGTCCAGCCTGTATATTGCCAATCTCCCCATCCTTGATTTATAGAATCGCCTTCTTGTTCTTCTGATGGATATGAATACTGGACCCATTCGGTATTTGTAGCCGTATCTTGGACTGGAGATTGATGATAATCTTGAGTCCCATAGATAGGTTCTTGTATCTCTGCATCTTTGTCGTCTTCTGCATTGCCGTCTTCACCTTCCTCTTCACTTTCTTCTTCACCTTGTTCTTCACTTTCTTCTTCACCCTGCTCTTCACTTTCTTCTTCATCAGAATGGTTACGAGGCACCGGAGGAATATTGGCCCGTCGAACGAATTTGTATGAACGTCGTTCAGCACACCAAAAATACCCCATCATTGCAAGGGTTTTGGTGCTAAATTCTTTATCCGAGGGGACTGAGACACACGGAAATGTTGGGTATACAACATTCGCAGCAGCAAGAATTTCCGAAATGAACGACCCATTGGCTAAAGCAGTGCCTCTACTTGAGTCTCTCAGAGCAAACATTCTACTAGCAATATAGTATGGCTAATTTATTTTGATCCTGTTTTGCAGTATATAGATGAGATGTACCTCAGCTTGTTCGACACGAGACAGTCCACCCTTTTTTGGTCGTAGTATACGAGCGACGATCCACTGAAGGATGCGCTCCCCTGTATTGAGTTTCCCGGCTGTGACCGATCGAGGAAAAGCATCGTTGTTGACAATTGCATCTGGATAGGGTCGTTTGAGCATGCCATTAGGAGTGCTCTTAAATTCATAACCCGACACTGTACGAGTGTCAGTTACCTCATGAAGAGGTGGTGCATCAGCATCAACAGTCATATCAAAATATTTGTTCCATACTTCAGAATTTATATTAACCAGTCTATTTCCTACAAAAGTGTGAAAGTGCTGATCTTGAAAGTTACCTCGCAAATTTGTGTAAAACACCCTGACCAAATCCTCACTGTACTTTGTATTACACTCCAGGAAATTGACGAACCCTTGGAAGTCCAACAGGGACAGAATTCGGGTGAGATGCAAGCGCTCACTTGTTGCATGGTAGAAAGCATGTTATGGAACTATGGCCCTGTTGCTGAGACTTTTGTTGAAGTTTTTAACAGAAGGAGGATGAACAAGTGAAACAGCAGTAACAGGAACTGAAGCAGAGGATGAAGAGGCTCTTGATCTCTTACCGGTAGTTTTGCGGAGAGAAGAAGCCATTGATGATGATTTTTGGAGGAGTTTGTAAAGATGAACTTTGAACATTGAAGAGAGTGATTGTGAATAATGTTGGAGAAGAAGAAGACTTAGGTCTTTAATAGAGAGAGGTTTTAGGGTTTTTGGGAAGAGGGAGGAGACAAGAGGACATACTAGGTGTGTAGATGCAATTCACAAGATAAATGTCATACCAAATCATCACAAGAATTGACTGCATATTAAATGTAGGGGAGTGGGAACTTGGGACGTTTTTCAAAAGAGAAAAATTCTGGGTTTTTAAGCGAGCCGTCGACCATAGCCCCTACATGCGTCGACGCATACTGTACAGTTTTTGATAATTTTGAAAGTTTACAGCATGCGTTGACCATTGTCCTATTTAGGTCGACCCAAGCCTTCAAAAAACTCAAAATTTTCAGTTTTATGTTATGCAGAATGTCACACTTGCCTATTTATCATGCCTATTCATCTTTTCACAATATGACTTGCATTCAACACACATAGTATCAACCAGCAACAGTCATATACATATATAAGTACCATGATTGTAGAACGATATAGTTATTTTCAAGTCACAAATGCTAAGAGAGAGAGAGAAGAAAAAGAAGGAGAAAGGAGCAATATCACCTCTATACCGACCACTTTTGTTAATCAAAGATTTGTGCTTGCAACAGGCTCAAAAAAATTGTTAGTGGTACAAAATCACAGTTGTAAATACATTAAATTTGAAAGTAGTAATTTTTAAACCCGATCAGAAATATCGAGAATACCAAGTTCTCGACAGATATGAAAGAAGGGCTCATTGGATTCCCAGAAAGAATCTAAGTTCTCCCATCATGCTGTCGCTACTGCGAAAATCGGCGCCGGCTGACAGAAGAGTCGCCACCGTGCGTTATTTATCCCTCAGAGCGGGAAAGGAAACGCTCGAAGTAAACCTCGCAAAAAACGGGGAAAAGGTATGGTCATCGCAACCATAGCCTGGGTTCGGGAGTCGGTTACGCAAGGGGAAGGTATTAGCACCCCTCACGTCCGTCGTACTCGACGGGATCCACGCTTGCTTGGGTTGTCTACTGGATGCAAAACAATCTATCTACGGCTGCTAAATCTAGACGGAAGGGAATTGACTCGATAGAGCGTCGCACTCTATGCCTACGTATTCTCCAGAGAGAAAGTCAGAGTCAACGTAGTTCGGGACTACGGGGAGATTGGCTCGCCAAGACCTCGCGTCTTGTGCCTACGTACTTCCACTGCATGGAAGATCAGAGCTTTACGTAGTTCAGACTAACTACGGCTAAACAAACATTCTCACACAGTGGTGAGAAAAACAACTGGTTTCACAGGGTCGGGAACCTATGGGCAAAACTATGGTTTGGTCTCAAGCCCACTATGCCAAAAACGTGAGGGGAGGCATTTCCCCAAAAAAACTATTGGGCCTGGCCCAATCCCAACCTTCTCCTCCCTCTCTTCACTCTGAGAACCACTGAGGAAACCCTAACTCTATCTTCTTCCTCATCAGCGTCGCCGCCGTCACAACCTTTCTGACTTCTCTCCGTTCATAGTATCACCACAAAAATTGATATACTAATCCAACCTGTTTCCTCCTCGTTTTCGTTTCCAAATCCTTCCCCAAATTTCGAAGAACAAATCAAGTAAATCTGGAGATCTGAGCATGTAGGATGAAGAACAAGGTGCTCAAATGAAGCCTTCTGGAGATTTGAAGTGTTGGTGAATGTTTGAGCGTGATTGCAAGTTCTCGATGCGTGGCGGAGCTCCGAATCTGGGGAACGGTTATTGTTGATGAAGACTGGAGGCGATCATGGATGTTCGTTGATGATTTCTTGAAGACGATGAAGTTCGTGATAACTTGGGGATGAATTTCTGGAGATGTTGGACGAAGACGTTGTTGAAGTTCTAGAACGAACACCTTGAGTACTTGATGAAGGCGTTCGGAGGATCTGTTTGAAGATCGAGGAATTCACGATGGATGTTGATGAAAGGTTGTTGAAGTTCGTTGGAGAGGATGAACGGTGGTTGAAGATCTGGAGATCTGGAGCGTGATGTTCTTGTTGCTCTTCTGGGGATGAAGATCGGAGGCGCTTTCTGGAGTTTCCGGTGATGATGAATCTGGAAATTGGTTGAGCGTTGAATCTTGAAGTTTGAACGGTTGGATCTGGGCTTTAGGGCGTTTCTGGGTTTATGAGGTGTTTTAGGGTCTCCGGCGACGTTGATGGTGGTGGTCGGAGTAGGCAGGGGATGGTGGTTGAGAGGAAGATGGAGGTAGGAGATGAAGATTGTTGGAGGTTGTTGATCGGAATCTGGAAAATGGTGATTCTGGAGATTAGTTGAGTGTGGCCGGAAGTCGGGTGAGGAAGATGAATGATGATGATCGGAGGAAGGAGATGAAGGTGGCGGTTTCTGGGATTGGTGGTGGCCGGAGGGATTCAGGCGCGGCGGCTGCATGGCCGCCGGCCATGCAACAGGGGAGCCTTCAGGGGGCGACGCGTGGCTGCGTCAGTGGAGGAGTTTGCTACATGATTGCCACGTATTGGCTTGGCGTGGCGTGCTGAGATCGTGGCAGAGTGGGAAGCGTAACGTGGGGCTACGTGGCGTGCTGTGATGAAGAAATGTGGGCCAGCCTTTCGTCTACACGTGGCTTCTGATGTTATATAGCTCTGAGACTTGCTGGAAGCTTCTAGAATGTTCTGGACACAACTGGATTTTTCTGGCAGATGCTAGGCCCTTTTTTGGACTGAACTGGACTTGGACGAAAAAAATACATTCTGGGCCTTTCATGATAACTGGGCCTGCGAAAATGAATTAAAAAAACTCTAAAAACTGCATTAAAAGAATTAACTCTAATTAATCCCTAATCAAACATTAAATCTAATTAACTCCTAACTAATAAAATCCTAATAAAACCTATATTAAATTCTAAAAAAGACTATTATTTATTTAAATTCTATAAAAGAAGAAAAATCTATTTAAATCTAATAATATCCTATATCATTCTAAAATGAAAAATGCTATTTAAATTCTATTAAAAATTCTAAAAACTATTTAAAAGAAAATGTTCAAAAAATCAATTAATATTCTAAAAATCTATATTATCTATCTAAAATCTATTAAATCCTAAAATGATTAAAATCTATTAAAAAAGAATTAAAACTATTAAAAAATCCTATTACCTAAAAATGATTTAAAAATCTATTTAAAAAATCCTAGTAAATCCCAAAAATGATTTAAAAGCTATTTAAACCCTAAAAAATGCCAACAAAATCCAGAAAAATCACGATAATTCCCGAGGGAACAAAATAAGCACCGGACGACACAAAAAATAATCGGTAAAAATAAACGGGCACCGAAATATCCCAAAAATCGATTCTACCTATTAAACTGATTAAAAACACCCGAAACACGAGACGAGAGCTGTGATCCCAATAAAATCAAACAAAAATGAAAAATGCACTGTAGGCAATATGCAGATGCGAATGCGATTATGCGTCGAAACATCGAGCCAAATGCGAGACCCGGTTGGTCAAATTTTGGGGTGCAACAGCTGCCCCTATTCAAGCGGCTTCGACCTGAGGGGTTTGAAGAGCGCTTAGCCTTCAAACATTCAAGGTAGATGACGGTTGAATACAAATGGAACCCTGAAATTTGCCAACCGCGGGAATATACTGCAAAACTGCTTGAGGAAAAGCTTCCAATAGACTGAAGTTTGGTTGTCACGGCAACAACTGATCAATTTTCTGATAAATTTTCTTCTCCTTTTCAACACCTGTGTAACGCCACAAGTATTGAAATAATGCTTCGGAAAAGCAAACGACTCGATTCCCCTCTCTCTCAGGGGATCAAATCTGGTCAACTCACAGTTCACTGCGAACTTGACGAAGGCGGCAGCTTCAGAAAAGCTTGATATATGTCAATCTCCGTTGTTGTTGTTTTTTGCCTGATGCTGACGTAACAACCAAATATAGAATCACTCCGCTGGGGGAGTCGAGAAGCTTAACCACACCACTCTGCAGGTGAACAAATTCGAAATCCAATAGGTAACCATTCTGGTCCATGTTTCGACATGCGTATGCTTGATAATGATGCAATGTCCTATATGACATGTAAATGCTATGCGTTTTGTTTGAAAATGTGATGCCCAGACGGCGTGGAAATATGATAGATGCAATGACTATATATGCAAATGCTAATGCAAGCTCTAGCTGCCAGAGAACACCAGGTCTGAAAACCACTTGGCAAAATAAATGCCGAAGATAACGCCAACTCTACTGGGGATGAACTGAAGTCACAGGATCATCTCAGCAAAATAAATGCTGGAAACGGGAAATCAAATCCGCTGGGGATAATCATCCTGCTGGAGAAAAAGGCAACCCTGCTTGGCGACTTCACTGGGGAAAGAGAACAACTCTGCTCGGGGATGCTTTCTTCAAACCATTGGCAACTGATTGTACTCTGCGGGGACTGACCCAAACTGAGGTTGATCGTATGCAGCACACTGCTGGAAATGCCCCTACCATCACGGATATCAATCCTAATCTGCTGAGGATCCTCCTGATCCTACTCTGATACGGGGTAAAAGACAATCTCGACTCTTCCGGGGATAATACGCAACTGTCATCTGTTGAAGAGCAGCAATTCTGATTTAACAACATCTGCGAGGAATTCAAACATTACTCGGGGCACAGGTATCCATCGAGCTTCGTATCGGGGAACATGACAACATGCGGGTCATTGGAAAATACTGCGTCAGATACCTTCAGGTTTTTGTCTTTCTGGTTTAGAATAAACATGGATTATGTACACAGTGGAAGATATAAGAAATACTAGACGAGAACTAGCATTCAAAGGTAGACTACCAGGCGAGAACTGATAGGAAAATTGATTATCGGACGAGAATTGATTTTGTGTTTTTGACCATCAGACGGGCTGACTGGATAACAGACTAAGGTATAGACAACCAGGCGAGAACTGGCTGAAAGCTGACGTACACCAGACGAGAACTGGTATAACACATAGGGTAAAACACACGAGAACTGATTATGCGACGACATGTACCAGGCGAGAACTGATACAACACTCGAAGAAACGGTGACCAAACGAGAATTGGTTACCAATAAACTGCACCAGGACGGGAACTGCTGCTTACAATAAACTGCACCAGGACGGGAACTGCTGCTTACAATAAACTGCACCAGGACGGGAACTGCTGCTTACAATAAACTGTATCAGACGGGAACTGATACTTACGGAAGGGTGGGCCAGACGAGAACTAGTTACCGATTTGCCAGGCGAGAACTGGACTTTGGAAACGACTGGTTACTGACACGCAACAGGTTTAAACCGTAGGATAATGATCCAAAGACCTTCTTATTTGAAAGGTTCAGGTTTTTTGATAAGGGTATTGACATGATTCCCCGATACTCAACTCCGGCTGGGGATAAACAAACTGGCTTGAACAACTTGCCCCAGTACACTCAGCTGGGGATAAAAAGACTGGCTTGCAAAACTTGCTCTCAGTACAATTCAACTTGCCCCAATCTAACTCTTGGGAGTACTTGCTCTGAACAGCTTGCTACGGGAAGACTTCGAGAGTATTCGCCCCGACATCTGCACGACAACAGAATTCAATCTCCAATTAAACACCTATCAACCCAGTTGATTTCAACATTCTCTGCGATGACTTGCCCCTGAATGAGCGTTCTAGCGACTTAACCTGATCTGATTATCCACTGGAAGTATCCGCTTTCAAATCTCAATGCTCTGAATAGCTGCCCCTGATTGGCTCTCGAGAAGACTCACTTCTGATCAACTGCTTCTCAAACAAACTGCCCCTGCTCAACTGAAGCTTCGGGACTGGTCCTCAGACTGACTGATACTGAACTTACGGGAAGTCAATGCCCCTGATTCACAGGTCTTTACAGCGTACACCATTCTGGTTCAGACTGCTGAATTACTCAGTCCTGCTCGACTATTCCTGCTGGAATTTCTTTCATGTCAACTACTAACCTGCAATTAGAAGCGTCTGTTTACGAATGGTAATCTTAATGCAATGGTTATGCATATTTTGAAAAAATTTGAGCTGTCACTCATTTACATGCAATGATTGAGTGACGAATGAACCAAAGTTCCAACGTAGCGCTTACGTGGTCAGTGAAAAATACAACAAGGATGTGACTAGCGAGTCAAGAAGGAGTCAGGTTACTCGACCTTATCGTAATGCGCTTCAGATTTACCCTACCTCAATTAGGTCTTTTGAGGGTTGTATCGTGGTCGGGTTCACGGTTCGTGAAACAAAGGATATTTGGCTCAAATTTGATTTGTACCCACCCCTTCTACGTGATGATCTCCGATCCTAAGGTTCAGTTAACCTGGCACAAGCGCTCGCCTCTTCGAGAGGTATGTTGAATGGTAAAGACCATAGCTAAGGAATTCACAATGCTTCGGAGTGATAGTTACTCCTTCTTCACTTTCGGTGCCTGCGTACACGACTTTGTGATTTGCTGGGGAAAAATTTCTTTTTTTCTTTATCCCCTCTTTTTCGTTCTTTTGATTCCCTAATTTTTGCCTGGACTGACTCATTTTGAGTTCTTTTCGATTTTTTCGATTTCTTTTGAAGTCCAGCGGGATGCCCTAATTTTTGCCTAAGTATTAGCTTTCCAGCTTTTTTTTCTTTTTACTTGGCAGGCTTTCTTTCTTCTTTCTTTTGGAACAAAGTCGTGCGACACTGGTTGTCTTGATTGCTCCGAAAGGATTGTAACTGTCTCACTTCTGATTGGTGAGATTTGACCTCTTGAAAGGTGTAAACTGATTGGTCCTCGAAAGACAACACTCCTCTGTAAGACTTGAATGCTCGGTCAAGCTAACTGACAACTACCCTGCCCCGGGTTAAGATGTGAGGGTTTAAAAGTCCGAAAAACTTCTACTTCCTGGCTCGAAGTGGTTAACAAGGGACTAACTCCTTATATCTCCAGTGTTTGGGGAATTTGAAACAATGCCTTGTACGTCATCGGTACGGTCTTATCTGAAGGCATACGATCATCGGTTATGAGTTTCAGTCTCATCATCCTCCCTCCTAACTTTGCTAGTCACGGTGAAAAAGTGGAGTGAAAAAAATTGCAAGCGTCAGTGCAATGCAATAAATGAGCGACAGCGACATGACTAATTCAGAAAAATGCATAGTCACTTTATTATCATCACCATTCGGAACATACAATGTTTTAAGCAGGTAGTAACTAACAGAAGAAGAAACTACAAATGCAAATGATACATAAAAGCTTGAGGACTGCCAATGCTGAGGCGCCTGCCTGTCTGAACCACTGGCTTTTGCTGGGGAATGCCTTCCGAGTCTACGAGCTTAGACAGCTGAGCGGTTGGGATGAACAAACAGAAATCCCTCTCGGAAGGAAATGTGATCCTGATCAATCAACTGCTGTACCTTCGCCTGAAATGCTTTACAATCTTCCGTCGAATGCCCCGGTGAGCCACCATGATAACCACACTGAACGTGGGGATTGTACCCAGGAGGGTAAGGTTCTGGAACTGGCTTGAGAGCTTTCGGCTCCACCAAAGACTTCTGGATCAAAGATGGTAGCAACTGGCTATACGGCATCGGCACTGGGTGAAAAGGAGCATTCCTTCGTTCCAAGTTGTTGCAAGGTCGATTCTGATTCTGACGCTGATTCTGATAACCTCGGCCACGGGCTCGCTGATTTGCAATGGAAGCGGCATAAGGTTCCTGATATGGTGCCCCAGGCACGGCTGTCTGTTCAGAATAACGAGACACAGAAGATACTGATCGCTGAGAAGACGGAGAACCATCAGATTTCACCGATTCGACTTGAGGATATCCAACATCTGTCAGAACTGCATTGATCATAGCTTCATCTTCAGATTGAGAGCTACAGAGAGATTCAGTTTCACCGGCCTGACCTCTTGAAACATACGGGATCCTTCCAGTTTTTACACCATACTCGATGTGCTCTCCCATCCTTACCAACTCAGTGAAATTTGGTGCAGTTCCAAGCATTCTTTCGAAGTACGGGCTCTGCAAGGAGTTTACGAACATTCCTTTCAGCTCTTGATCTAGGAGCGGGTGGTTGCACTCTACCAGCAAATTCTCTCCATCTCTGAGCATACTTCCTGATAGGTTCATTGTCCCCTTGAGACAATTCTTGCAGTTGCATTGCGAATAGGAGCTTCGTCAAGATTATAGTCATACTGCTTCAGAAAGGCATTGGCTAAGTCCATCCATGATCGGATCTGATCACGCTCTAACTGCATATACCAACTCAGAGGTGCCCCAGTCAGACTATCTTGAAAGCAATGAATCATCAGCTTGTCGTTGTGCACAAACGAAGTCATTCTTCGGCAGAACATCACCAAATGTCGCTTCGGGAAACTATCTCCTTTGTACCTTTCAAACCTCGGCATTCTGAACTTCGGAGGTAACACTAGGCCAGGAACCAGACACATATCTGCAGCACTAGGAGTAACAGCGTCCTTACCTTTCAAGGCTTTGAATCTCTCCTCTAATGCACGAAACCTTTCAGCATACACGGGAGCTAATGGGTCTTCATTCTTTGCTGTCGGGACTTCCCTTCGGGGCTTTGGCACAGGGAAGGCAAAACCCTGGTAGTCTGAGACATTAACAGAAGGAGAACGTTCACCTCGGACAACAAACTGCTCACGCAGACCTTGGTCTTCAACAGATGGCTGCACAGGCTGAGCTGCAGTAAGGTTGCTCACTTGCGGAAAGCCTTCGTCGTGCGGAGATCCATACAGAGGATTGGACGTCACGGTGAAACCTGACAAGGTATCAACAAACTGGAAGCTGCTCTTTGACATGACTACCAATGGTCTTCAGCTGACTTCGCTGCTCGATTCTGATCAAATCTGCTTTGAATCTGCTCCAACCCCTTGGTCGTCTTCAATATTCACCTTCAGAATCAAAATAACGGCTGGATAAGAGCTCTGACTAGCTGGCGAATGGTATGCAATATGATGCGAAGATGTTCATGCAAATGCAATGCAATGCAACAAACACGGGATCATAGCCCCCACACAATCTAAATACTGCTGCACTGCTGACGGAGCACGGTTGCCCTGAAGAGAAGACCAGAATAACAGGTAGGTTGGAAGTCAAGTTTCCTGCACAAAAAAAACCCCCCCACTCACAGGTGTGGACCTATATCTGATAAGGTACGGCATCCTATGCGGTCGTCAGCGTCACAGACTTTCAAGACTGACGATACGATTCCCAGGAGGAGTGGCATCATCGAGTCCTGAAGAGGCCTCACTTAGCTAACTTCCAAATGATCGGTTCCCAGAGTCGACAATTCACCAAACCAGCAACCGTCTCAACCCAAAGGGTTGAAAGTGAAGCCAACCGGATGAATCTCGTCTGAGCGTGGATTTCATGAGACACTAGTGCCTACAAAGCAAGCACGCGCCCACTAATTTCCACTCTAAGTCTAGGGTGCACTCAAGCCCAGGTCCGGCTTCTCTCAATCATAGAACACCTGTCACACCCCAACAGCAACATATAATATTGATAAATAAGCCCCAATAGACAAGCAAACGAGCGCTAGGATTGACTCTCTCTTAGGGGACGTTGGATCCCCAAAACTGACTCGCTTTCGGGATGTTGGATCCCTAGGAAACTATCAAGTCCCCAGCAGAGTCGCCAGCTGTCGCTACTGCGAAAATCGGCGCCGGCTGACAGAAGAGTCGCCACCGTGCGTTATTTATCCCTCAGAGCGGGAAAGGAAACGCTCGAAGTAAACCTCGCAAAAAACGGGGAAAAGGTATGGTCATCGCAACCATAGCCTGGGTTCGGGAGTCGGTTACGCAAGGGGAAGGTATTAGCACCCCTCACGTCCGTCGTACTCGACGGGATCCACGCTTGCTTGGGTTGTCTACTGGATGCAAAACAATCTATCTACGACTGCTAAATCTAGACGGAAGGGAATTGACTCGATAGAGCGTCACACTCTATGCCTACGTATTCTCCAGAGAGAAAGTCAGAGTCAACGTAGTTCGGGACTACGGGGAGATTGGCTCGCCAAGACCTCGCGTCTTGTGCCTACGTACTTCCACTGCATGGAAGATCAGAGCTTTACGTAGTTCAGACTAACTACGGCTAAACAAACATTCTCACACAGCGGTGAGAAAAACAACTGGTTTCACAGGGTCGGGAACCTATGGGCAAAACTATGGTTTGGTCTCAAATGCACTCGGGCAAGAGAGAAAAAGGGTATCAATTAGTCGTCAGCGGGAAAGTCTCGATCGCACAGCTGCGAGAGAACAACAAGTTAGTCGTTAGTGTGCTCGCTAGGATATCGCATCCTATGCCTACATATCTTCGTCTGGTACGAAGAATCAGAGCAGCTGTAGTTCGGCTACTATCGGGACCACAGCTCAAATCTCGTTTTATTAATCTCTGAAAAATGATTACAACTGAGTGAATACTGAAAATAAATCTTCTAGGAAACGCTATCCTATTCTATCCTAAAAAATCGAATGAAAAATGGCCCCCTAACAAATGGGCTTCTAAACTATCCTAAAATCGTAAAATAATCTCTATGAAAAAATCCCTAAAAGAAAATGTACTCTAAAAATATTAAATTGACACTTTAATATTTTTCCATTTTTCTTCTTTTCTTTTCAACATATTGTCCCTCATATTTTCTTTCTCAATACTTTTCTCTATATTTTTTTTTCAATATTTTTCTCCATATTTTTCACAATATTTTTCTCCATATTTTTTTTCTATATTTCTTTTCTATTTTCTTTTTCACAATTTTCATAATATTCTTTTCTATTTGTTTTTTTTTCTTTTTCTATATTTCTTTTTCTCTTTCTTTTAATATTTTTTTTTCATTCTAAACAAAATACAAAGGGAGGGGGGTGTTACAGTTACAGGGGGTATGTACAAGAAAAAAAATGAAAAAGACACAAAGGAATTGGGCCCAGCCCAGGTTCCTTCAGCAAACACGGGGGGGGGGGGGGGGGGGGGGGGGGGGGGGGGGGGGTGAAACTGAACTGGGGATGGAGTGTGCCTGGTAGCAGCGTTGGGCTTAAGCCCACTATGCCAAAAACGTGAGGGGAGGCATTTCCCCAAAAAAACTATTGGGCCTGGCCCAATCCCAACCTTCTCCTCCCTCTCTTCACTCTGAGAACCACTGAGGAAACCCTAACTCTATCTTCTTCCTCATCAGCGCCGCAGCCGTCACAACCTTTCTGACTTCTCTCCGTTCATAGTATCACCACAAAAATTGATATACTAATCCAACCTGTTTCCTCCTCGTTTTCGTTTCCAAATCCTTCCCCAAATTTCGAAGAACAAATCAAGTAAATCTGGAGATCTGAGCATGTAGGATGAATAACAAGGTGCTCAAATGAAGCCTTCTGGAGATTTGAAGTGTTGGTGAATGTTTGAGCGTGATTGCAAGTTCTCGATGCGTGGCGGAGCTCCGAATCTGGGGAACGGTTATTGTTGATGAAGACTGGAGGCGATCATGGATGTTCGTTGATGATTTCTTGAAGACGATGAAGTTCGTGATAACTTGGGGATGAATTTCTGGAGATGTTGGACGAAGACGTTGTTGAAGTTCTAGAACGAACACCTTGAGTACTTGATGAAGGCGTTCGGAGGATCTGTTTGAAGATCGAGGAATTCACGATGGATGTTGATGAAAGGTTGTTGAAGTTCGTTGGAGAGGATGAACGGTGGTTGAAGATCTGGAGATCTGGAGCGTGATGTTCTTGTTGCTCTTCTGGGGATGAAGATCGGAGGCGCTTTCTGGAGTTTCCGGTGATGATGAATCTGGAAATTGGTTGAGCGTTGAATCTTGAAGTTTGAACGGTTGGATCTGGGCTTTAGGGCGTTTCTGGGTTTGTGAGGTGTTTTAGGGTCTCCGGCGACGTTGATGGTGGTGGTCGGAGTAGGCAGGGGATGGTGGTTGAGAGGAAGATGGAGGTAGGAGATGAAGATTGTTGGAGGTTGTTGATCAGAATCTGGAAAATGGTGATTCTGGAGATTAGTTGAGTGTGGCCGGAAGTCGGGTGAGGAAGATGAATGATGATGATCGGAGGAAGGAGATGAAGGTGGCGGTTTCTGGGATTGGTGGTGGCCGGAGGGATTCAGGCGCGGCGGCTGCATGGCCGCCGGCCATGCAACAGGGGAGCCTTCAGGGGGCGACGCGTGGCTGCGTCAGTGGAGGAGTTTGCTGCATGATTGCCACGTATTGGCTTGGCGTGGTGTGCTGAGATCGTGGCAGAGTGGGAAGCGTAACGTGGGGCTACGTGGCGTGCTGTGATGAAGAAATGTGGGCCAGCCTTTCGTCTACACGTGGCTTCTGATGTTATATAGCTCTGAGACTTGCTGGAAGCTTCTAGAATGTTCTGGACACAACTGGATTTTTCTGGCAGATGCTAGGCCCTTTTTTGGACTGAACTGGACTTGGACGAAAAAAATACATTCTGGGCCTTTCATGATAACTGGGCCTGCGAAAATGAATTAAAAAAACTCTAAAAACTGCATTAAAAGAATTAACTCTAATTAATCCCTAATCAAACATTAAATCTAATTAACTCCTAACTAATAAAATCCTAATAAAACCTATATTAAATTCTAAAAAAGACTATTATTTATTTAAATTCTATAAAAGAAGAAAAATCTATTTAAATCTAATAATATCCTATATCATTCTAAAATGAAAAATGCTATTTAAATTCTATTAAAAATTCTAAAAACTATTTAAAAGAAAATGTTCAAAAAATCAATTAATATTCTAAAAATCTATATTATCTATCTAAAATCTATTAAATCCTAAAATGATTAAAATCTATTAAAAAAGAATTAAAACTATTAAAAAATCCTATTACCTAAAAATGATTTAAAAATCTATTTAAAAAATCCTAGTAAATCCCAAAAATGATTTAAAAGCTATTTAAACCCTAAAAAATGCCAACAAAATCCAGAAAAATCACGATAATTCCCGAGGGAACAAAATAAGCACCGGACGACACAAAAAATAATCGGTAAAAATAAACGGGCACCGAAATATCCCAAAAATCGATTCTACCTATTAAACTGATTAAAAACACCCGAAACACGAGACGAGAGCTGTGATCCCAATAAAATCAAACAAAAATGAAAAATGCACTGTAGGCAATATGCAGATGCGAATGCGATTATGCGTCGAAACATCGAGCCAAATGCGAGACCCGGTTGGTCAAATTTTGGGGTGCAACACATGCTCATTTCAAATTCAGCCTGCATAGACAAAGCAAACTCCTTTCCCAGCATAATATTGGTAGATCCAAAAATAATATCATCCACATAAATTTGACAAACTAGTAAATCTTTCTTAATTGTTTTACAGAAAAGAGTTGTGTCCACTTTGCCTCTGATAAAGTTCTTTTCCAGAAGAAAATTACTTAATCTTTCCTACCAAGCTCTGGGAGCTTGTTTCAAACCATAAAGAGATTTTTTGAGTTTGAAAACATGATCTGGAAATTCATCACTTTCAAAACCAGGAGGTTGATGGACATAAACTTCTTCTTCTATAATACCATTTAAGAAGGCACTCTTAACATCCATCTGATATAGAGTGATGTTATGTTGTGCAGCAAATGAAATAAGAAGGCGTATAGATTCTAACCTTGCCACTGGAGCATAAGTTTCAGTGTAATCAATACCTTCTTGTTGACTGTACCCTTGAGCTACCAGCCTTGCCTTGTTCCTTACAACTTCTCCTTGCTCATTTAGTTTATTTCTGAATACCCACTTTGTTCCAATAATGTTGAAACCTTTTGGTCTAGGAACCAGATCCCACACATCATTTCTTGTAAATTGATTTAGCTCATCTTGCATTATAAGTATCCAATCATTGTCACTCAGAGCTTCATCCACAGATTTTGGTTCAATAATAGATACCAACCCAAGAAGTGATGTTCCAGATGATCTGATAAACGACCTTGTTCTTATAGGGTCATCTTTCTTTCCAATAATCATTTCTTCTGGATGAGAAGCCTTGATTCTGGATGATCCTTTAACTGTTGATTCTTCAGAAATATTCATGTTGTTCATCTGAGCAGCTAATGGAGTAGCATCTGGCGTAGCTTCTTCTTGAGCTTTCTCTACCTCTGGTTTCTCAGATTCTATGAGAATAACTTCTCCATCTGCAGAGTTTTCAATCTGCTTTGGCTTTTGATTGCCAAGCTTATCATCAAATCTAACATGTATAGATTCCTCCACAATCTGTGTCTCATTATTGTATACTCTGTAGCCTTTAGAGCGTTCAGAATATCCAAGCATGAAACACTTTTGTGCTTTAGAATCAAACTTGTTAAGATTCTCTTTAGTGTTTAATATAAAACAGATACACCCAAAATGATGGAAATAAGAAATGTTTGGCTTTCTATTCCTTCACAATTCATAAGGAGTCTTTTCCAGAAGAGGTCTAATTGACACTCTGTTCTGAATGTAACATGTTGTGTTAATTGCCTCTGCCCAAAAATGTTTTGCCATGTTAGTCTCATTGATCATGGTATTGGCCATCTCTTGCAAAGTTCTATTTTTCCTTTCTACAACTCCATTCTGTTGTGGAGTTCTAGGACAGGAGAAATCATGAGCAATGCCATTTTCATTAAAATATTTTTCAAAATGTTTGTTTTCAAATTCACCACCATGATCACTTCTGACTTTAACAATTTTGAGATCTTTTTCAGTTTGGACTTGTTTGCAGAAGTCAAAGAACACAGAGTGTGACTCATCCTTGTGTTTTAGGAATTTTACCCATGTCTATCTGCTGTAGTCATCAACAATGACTAATCCATACTTCTTGCCTCTGACGGATGCAGTTTTCACTGGTCCAAACAGATCAATGTGAAGTAACTCTAATGGTTTTGAAGTTGAAACAACACTTTTAGATTTAAAAGATGATTTTGAAAATTTTCCTTTCTGACATGCTTCACAAAGAACATCTGAGTTGAACTTTAGATTAGGAAGTCCTCTGACCAGATTAAGCTTATTAATCTGAGATATACATCTCATATTAATATGACCCAATCTTCTGTGCCAGACCCATTGCTCCTCATTAACAGACATAAGGCATTTAACATTTTGAACCTTAAGTTCTGAAAGACTAATTTTATAAATGTTGTTTTTCCTTTTACCATTAAAGAGGATTGAGCCATCCTTTTGACTAATAGCTTTGCAACACTTTTGATTAAAGATAATGTCATAACCATTGTCACTTAATTGACTTATGGACAATAGATTATGAGCTAACCCTTCAACAAGCAATACATTAGTTATGGAAGGAAATTTACCATTGCCTATGGTTCCAGAGCCAATAATTTTTCCCTTCTGATTCCCTCCAAACTTGACATCTCCTCCAGATCTAAGCTCCAGACTTTGGAACATAGACCTTTTTCCCGTCATATGTCGTGAGCATCCAGAGTCCAGGTACCATGACTGGAGTCTTGACTTTGCTGCTAAGGATGTCTACAACATAGATTATCTTATCCTTAGGTACCCAGATTTTCTTGGGTCCTTTTTGGTTAGTTGCCTTAAAGCATTTTCTGAACTTCTGTCTTTCAACATAAGACTTGTTCTGATTAGCTTTAGATTTATTAAACACAGATTTGTTCTGATCAGAACTAGTGTGTTTAATATCATTTAAGTGACCAAATGTAAATTGAGAATACAAGGGAGGAAACTTGATATCCAGTTTATCTACAGGTTTTGGATTTGAATCTTCATAAGAGTAAGATTTATATCCAACACCTTTTCTATAGTTTCTGCTAATACCATAGATCATTGAAGCCATTTTGCTTCTATCTAGGCTTTTAGTTAGAAACTTCTTGAAACTATAGTCATACTCTTGTAAAATGTTTTTAGAGCATGGTTCAGATTTTGAATCAGAGTTTAGTTTAGCAGATTTTAAATTATTTTTCAATTGAAGATTTTCAGCTTTTAGTTCAGCTATTTCTGATTCAAACTTGTTACTCTCAAATTCAATATGCTTTTTAAGCGTTTTGTATTTGAGTTTAACTTTACTATAGTTTTCAAGAATATCAGATAAACTTTCAACAAGTTCCTGTCTAGAAAGTTCAGCAAATACCTCTTCAGAATCAGATTCTGATTCTGATCCAGATGACTCAACACTATCCTCAATGTCAGCCATGAATGCTACATTTGCATATTCCTCTTCTGACTCTGATGATGAATCAGATGCATCTGAGTCATCCCAGGTAGCCATCAGAACTTTCTTTTTATGATCTGACTTTCTTTTTGGGTTCTCCTTCTGAAGCTTTGGACAATCACTCTTGTAATGCCCAGGTGTCGCTACCGCGAAAATAAGGTGCCGGCAAAACAGAAGAGTCGCCACCTTTCATTATTTATCCCTCAGAACAGGAAAGGAAACAGTCGGAAAAACCTGACAAAAAAGGTATAAGACAAGGTCATCGCAACCATTGTCTGGGTTCGGGAGTCGGTTACGCAAGGGGAAGGTATTAGCACCCTTCACGTCCGTTGTACTCAACGGGATCCACGCTTGTTGTGTTTATCTGACGGGTTGGTTTTATCTATCCACCTATCAAGGCTGGTCTGAAAAGAAAAGAAAATGACTCGGCAAAGCGTCGCACTTTATGCCTACGTATTCTCATCAGAGAATGAGAAATCAGAGTCAACGTAGTTCGGCTAACTACAGGTTACGGGGAAGGTGGCTCGCCAATACGTCAGTATTGTGCCTACGTACTCTCAACAGGCTTGAGAGATCAGAACTTACGTAGTTCGGGATAATACGGATTACGGGAATTCAGATTCATCTGTTTTTGTCGAGTAGGGTTAACAAACAGTTCCAGCAGTTTGGTGTACGCAGCTCGACCCTTGGAGACTTAGGCGTTACCGTTTGCGGTAGAACTGAGAGTTAACGACACTCTTTTCTTCAGAAAAGCTTCCTTTGAATTATGGGCCCACGGGGCAAAAAGTTTGAAGTTTGTTTTCTGTCTTTTACAAAAAAACTGTTTTTATGGATGTTTGCAACCAATATCGCACTAGAGACTTAGACCTGAGAGTGAATGCGTCGCATGTCACCCAAAGGGTGCCATACTAAACATCCAGACTGTTGAAAAGAAACTCTCCAACAATCCTTTCTCAGATAGCTTAAGGCTTGTAACGTACGACGTCAGTTAACCTTTACTACTGTATTTTACTTTTGCTTTGAGATGAGAAGAGAGAGGGACAACTAAGGGGAGACTATCAAGTCCTAATGTTGTCATGCCAAGGATTCATCCTATGGTTGAGGTTTGTAACAGGGAACTCCTAGAAGTTATCATGCATAGGTTTCAACCTAAAGTTCTAATCATCACTTCCTTATCAAAGGAAGTGAGATTCCTAGGGGATCATGTCAATGATAAAGAAACAAATAAAGCATCAGCTTAAACAATAAACAGTAAACGACTGTAAAATGCATGCAATGCAAGTGAGGGAGGAAATGTGTGTGGGGCAGCGGCCTCCACAAGCTCGTCTCGACCTCAAGCCAGATATGAATAACTGTAATCATACAGAGGAAATAACATGCTATCAAGCAAAATATAATAACTGCAATCATACAGGGGAAATAACATGCTATCAAGCAAAATATAACAGACCACATAGGCAAGGGAGCTGGGCTCTACCAAATACCAGCAAGCAAAGCCATACAGTAAAAATACAAGCAGAGGGAGCAACTCAACCTCTAGTGCAATCATGCTCCTTGCTTAAATAAATATAAACATGAACTTATTCTAATGCATCAAGCAAATCAAACAAGTCAAATCAATACAGTTGCACAACAAGCAAACAGACAAGAAAGAAAGCAAGTCAACAGCTTCCCCAGCTTCACAATAAAGCTCTCCTCTGACAGCAGTTCAGTCCTCAATCTGTAACTGTTCTTCTAGTACATCATCTTCAATAGAAAGTATCAACTTTCTTCTTCAAGCTTTCAATGCATCAAACACAAGTATCAACTTGTTCTCCAACTTCCAGCTTCAGTTCTTTATTCAATCTCAATTTGATCTTCTTCACACAAGTGTCAACCTGTTCTTCTGGATCTTCAAGCCTCAGCTTCAATGGTAGTCTTCAGACAAAGGGAAATGCAACTTCTAGCATCTTCAATCTTCTAACAAGGAATTCCATCCTCTAGCAAAGGAGAAAGATTCATTTAACAAGAGCAGGGCTTGGATGATAGACAGCAGAGTGAAGACCAAAGGTCACCACTAAGCACTCCATCATCAGAGAAAGGAACCCTCAAAGGTTCTACCAACTTGTGAAGAGCCACACATCCTACCAAAGGAGGGATGAGGCCTTCACAAGGGGACCTTATATCATAGGGAGGAATGGAAGTGATCAACACCTTCCATGTTTATGAAAGAAGAAAATCTATCTAGAAGCTCTACTCAGAAACCCTAATCTTAACACCTAAACAAAACTACACCAAAAGGAAAGAAAGCTTCAAATCCAAGCAGCTTCAAGCACTCCATAGTAGCCCCAAGCTTGTCTTCAACATCATCCAAGAGCAAGCAAAGCAAAACCCTAATCTAAGGGAACTAAAGAAATCAATGTAATTGAATTAGCAAGTTAGGATCACCTAAAACCTAGTACTAAAGTTAGTCCTAACTAAAATACTAAAACCAATTGTAAAATCCTACAAAAATAACTATGGAACCCTAGTTCAATCATGAATCTACCATACAAAACCCAGAGGTTGAATCATCTACCAAGCCCTAGAAATAGAACCTAGATCACAAGGTGCTAAGCATAAACCCTAAAAAATAGAGCACCTAAAGTTTCAACTTAAAACTAGCCATGAACTTCTTCACAAATATGTGAGAAAAATCTAAGGGGAGCATGCATATCTATGCTAGCTACAAACAAAAAATCAAGTCAAGAATCATCACCAAATGCTCAAACCAAATTCAACAAAACAAGGTATCAACCATGGCCATTTTAATATCAATTAATATTCAAAAAATGCAAATAAAATGAAAAATGCATGAATTCCTAATATTTCTAATCTATAAAATTCTAGATTCAATCATGAATCTGGGGGAAAAAGTTTGGAATTAATTGAGTTAATTTCCTATTTTTTATGAATTAATCTCTAAGTCACATGAAATGAAGAAAATTAAAAGAAAATAAATGAAATTAATAAACAAGGGTGTCAAATAGAAATCCCAGGCAGTTCATTTTTTGAATTGGGCCCAGAGGGGGGGTGTGGATATCAACCCAGTCATTAAGCCCACGCACCTGAATCCACTTGCCTTCTCTTCAGCAATTAAAATGAAAGAAAAAACAAACACAAGCCAGGGTTCGAACTTACGCTCATTCAGTCCATCCAACGAGTATGTAAAACGAGGAGTTTTGGGAGAGGGGTACGTGGCTCCACATGAGTGCTTAGATCAATGGACCAAGTCATGTCTTCAGCCTGAATGGAGGGTGAAGATTTCATCTTCAACCTTTTAAACCTGCAAGTCAGCGCGCACAGGGCCCGTCGCCGGTGGCTTTTCCGGCCACCCCTGTGTAACCCTAACTTCCTCTACACTTAACCATTTGCCACGATTCCTGAATGAATCTTGACCAGAATCTTCCCAGCAATTCAACCATACCAATTGTTCATCCTCAAAACGCACGAATCGTGAAATATCAATCTCAACCAAAAATGGTATCTGACCTAAATCATCTCTAATCATGCAATTAAACATCCTAAATCCAACTACTCACCATCAGGATCCTACCCGCATATGAATTTCTATCTATCACTGTCTAAATCATGCATAATCAAGAAATTCACCAACCTGTGTTCAAGCTTGCAACAGAAGTCGTTCTTGCACGATTCAGACTCCAAAACAATGCAGATTCACTTCAAATCTTCCTCTAAAGCTAATGCACACCTCCAATTGGCTTGATTCTTCTTTAATCTCAGAATATGATTTCAACTTGAACCTCCAAAAATTCAATGGCTCTTTCTGCAACCAGCTTCAATTCCTTCCAAAAAAATGGCTGAGTTCACTCAATGACTTATATAGAAGTGATTGGGATTGTCTAGAAACTTCTGGATTCATCCAAATGAGATTTTGGATTTTCAAAATCTCTTCAAAATCTCATCCATGGCAATCACTATTCTGACTCCATTTGGGCATGGGCTATGCTTGTAATCAAATTCTCATGAGATTTTGAATGAGTTTGATGAGTTATTTTCCTTGTTTGCAAGCCAAAGGTGGGAGTTTGATTATGTTGCTTCATCATGAAGAAATGAAATGGAATGGTATGCAAATGATATCAAATCAAAATTCTAACATTGCCATTGTTTCTAAAATCAATTTTCCAATCAATTTGACCTATAATTTTGTTTCATTTGGTCACAAAATGAATTATTTGAATTTTTGGCCATTAAATCCTTTTAATTCTTTCTTTTTTTCAAAATTTCTTGAACCAAGTATCTCCTTGGGCCATTTCAATGCCTCCTTGATGCATGGTCAAGGTTAAAACCCCATTTTGAGCAACTTTCTAGTTGAACAAAATTTCATTTGAGGCCTCTAAGTTGGTGAAAATGGCCTATGATCACAAATGACCTATGATCACCAAATGTCCAAAATACCCTTGACTTGTCAAAGCCATAAGTCGAGTTCTACAAATCCTATCAAGGACTTCTAGTACTATATAGAAAGCTAAGAGAATAAGGAACAACATTCATGTTGACCAAAAGTTCATAGGAATCATCCTTCTAGGAAAAAGTTTCATGCAAGTTGGGTAACTTTCAAGCTCCAAATTCACATTGCTCATATGACTTGTAACTTGTCAAAGCCATAACTTGAGTTCTACAAATGCTATCAAGGAATTTTCGGGCGTCAGCCGGACTTCGTCAGTAAGTCGGGGATATAATTCTTGGTCAATCATGACCAAATAAGGATATACAATCTTTTACCGTCAGGCACTCCGCATCAGCTGAGAGAACTGCGTCGACTTCACAGTTGGACTTCATCAGTAAGTCTGAGGTTTTGGCCCCGCTGCCGGACTTCAATCATCAAGTCTTCCAGGAAATTTCAACTTCTCGGTTTAGAACCTGTTGGGGACGATACATCTCCGCTGGGGGTTCTGGAGAACTATCAAGTAACTTTGCTTCAGGGATCCAGAGATCATTCTGGATGAATCAACTCTGCTGAGGACTTCAAGAATCATCTTGGACAAATAGCTCCACCGGAGACTTCAAGAATCATCCTGAACCGATAACTCTGCTGGAGATTTCAGGAATCATCCTGAACCAATAACTCTGTTGGAGATTTCAGGAATCATCCTGAACCAATAACTCTGTTGGAGATTTTCAGGAATCATCCTGAGCAAACACTCTGCCGGGGACTCTAAGCATCAACTTGAGCGACCAACTCTTGCGACTTCCCTGGGGATTTTAAGAATCATCTTAAGCACACAACGTCGCTGGGGAATTCAATAATCATCTTGGGAGAGCGACTTTGCTGGGGATTTTAAGAATCGTCTTAAGAAAACACCTTCGCTGGAGAATTCAAGAATCATCTTGATCAAACCATCCTGCGGAGGAACACTTGCAAAACAAGAACAGTAACGACCTAGCTCATGTTTCGTATGCATATGCTTTGACAATGTCGCAATGCTCCACACGGTGGAAATGCTACGCTTTTAGGGTAAATGCTATGCAATCATACAAAATTCTATGACCCCATTAGCAAAATAAATGCTGAAGGGAGGATCCTCCTGTCAAGGAGAAAGAACCACTCTAGTGGAGGAAGGACTCATCCTGCCGAGGAGAAGAAGTCACACCAATCTCAATTGGACTCCGCCTGGGGAACGAACTTCAGCCGACTGCTGCAAGGGAAAAAAGTTCTACAAGAACCTGGACCCGCTCAACCAAGTATTCAAACCACAACTGCTGAGGAAAGCGATGTTAATCGCAGAAATAAACTGAACAGCCTTCGCGGCAAAACTCTCTTGGAGGCAACGACTCCGATGGGGAAATACAACATCAGTTATTCAACATTCTACTGGGGAACACCAATCATGGCGTCAACGGCTTCCAAGAACTTGGCTCTCTTGGGGAACTGCAAACTCGGCTGGGGAAGAAGGAATCATCCTGCTTGCCGGGGAGGGTACAACTCCATGGGGAATTTCAATTCTCCTAGAGACTTCAGTCTGTACTATCGAGTGCTGCACACTGGCGAATAGTCCTCTACGAGAAACTGCACACTAATTCAATGTCGGGGAATGAACGTACACTTCAGTGTATGACTCAGCTGGGGGAGACGACGATTCTTCAGGATACATCTGATTGGAGAGAGAATCTTCTCTGCTTGGGGAGAGAATCTTCTCTGTTTGGGGATACGCATCAATGCTCGCGGTCCCATGCTCAGACTCCATGGGGGGAGGATGCTGAACTTTGTTGGAGGAGAAGGAATCATCCTGCTTGGGAAACATACAGCGTACTGCCTGGAATAAGCCATACCTGTAACAACACAAACAAACAGATAAGATACCCTTCTCAAAGGGACCTATCAAGGTTATCATCTTGCGACAATGTTCAAGTAATTCTTTCAACAATCAGTGGCCTAGGCTAGTAAGTTTATGTATGTGCATTTTATCAAAAACATCGG
Source organism: Lathyrus sativus (assembly GCA_963859935.3). Classification (NCBI taxonomy): domain Eukaryota; kingdom Viridiplantae; phylum Streptophyta; class Magnoliopsida; order Fabales; family Fabaceae; genus Lathyrus; species Lathyrus sativus. The sequence goes on from OZ012741.1 coordinate 265,801,669, forward strand.
CGTTCTTTTTCGCAAACAAAACAAGTAAATGCTAAACAAGCAAACAGAATTGTTGAATAGTATACATTTTATTGATAACGAACCCCTGAATGGGTGAAAATGTTTTACAACGGATGCAAGCTCCTAGAATGAGGAAGCTGCGTGAATATAAAAACATAAATATACATCAGTATATACACAAATGTCGGCAATGAGGCGTAGAGGAGCACCATGAGTTGATCCCTCTATGACCCACTCGACTTCGATACTTCTCCGACGCTTCAGCTTCAGAAGAGATTGATTCAGATAAACGGCTCTCAGGTCTTCCAAACCACTAAACAATGAAAGTCCACACGCGGAATGCAGTCATTTGCTTTTTCAAATCCCTAACTTTTGCCTAAATCGCCCTTTCGGGTTTTCGATTCACCGGGATGCCCTTTTTGCCAAAGTCGCCCTTCCAGGTTTTCGAATTTGCGGGTGTACATTCTTTTATATCCCTAATTTTTTCCCGAACCTTTTCCTTTTTTATGGTTCGCCAGGATGCCCCATTTTTGCCTGGATATTCTTTTTCTTTCCAGCGGGTCGTTTTCTAAGCAAAGTATTTTTTAACTGCGTCCGCGTTCACCGGGGATGCAAAATCTTCGCCTATCCATCGTGGATAACAACAAGGCTCCTCCCGAGAAGACCTTGTTGACGATGTACGGACCTTCGTAATTGGGAATTCACTTGCCCGGTGATCAGAGTGTGGAGGAAGAACCTTCTTCAGGACGAGGTCACCCGTCTGAAAGCTTCTAGGACGCACCTTCTTATCATAGGCTTTCTTCATTCGGCTTTGGTACAAACGACCATATGCAATCGATGCCAATCTCTTCTCGTCCATCAGGCTGAGTTGGTTTAGTCGGTTCTTAATCCATTCTGCCTCATCGAGTTTCACGTCAACCAAAACTCGTAAAGAGGGGATCTCAACTTCTAACGGTAGAACAACTTCCATACCGTACACCAGTGAGAAAGGAGTTGCCCCGGTTGATGTACGTACCATTGTACGATAACCGTGCAGTGCAAATGGCAACATCTCGTGCCAATCCTTGTAGGTCACAACCGTCTTCTATACAATCTTCTTAATGTTCTTATTAGCCGCTTCAACAGCGCCATTCATCTTCGGCCGGTATGGGAGATGAGTTGTGATGTTCAATCTTGAAACTCTGGCACAGCTCCTTCATCATCTTGTTATTCAGATTCGAACCATTATCAGTAATGATCCGCTCGGGAATTCCGTAACGACAGATGATGTCCCTCTTTATGAATTTAGCCACCACCTGCTTGGTCACATTAGCATATGAGGCTGCCTCCACCCACTTGGTGAAGTAGTCGATAGCTACTAGAATGAAGCGATGACCGTTAGATGCAGTGGGCTCGATCTTGCCTATCATGCTCGATGCCCCACATGGAGAATGGCCACGGGAAGGACATGACATTTAACGGGCACGGTGGGCACATGAATTTTATCAGCATAAATCTGGAATTTATGGCATCTCTTCGCGAATTTGAAGCAATCCGACTCCATCTTCCGCCAGTAATATCCTGCTCTCAGGATCTTTCTTGTCATAGCGTGCCCGCCGGCGTGCGTCCCAAATGTGCCTTCATGGACTTCTTCCATGAGCATACTCGCTTCTTTCTCATCTACACATCTGAGTAACACGAGATCATGGTTTTCTTTTTATACAAAACTCCATCAGGATTGAGATAAAAATTTCCAGACAGCCTCCTCAGAGTCTTCTTATCCTGGGTTGACGCTCCCGCGGGGATACTCCTTAGTCATAAGGAAGGTCTGGATGTCATGGAACCATGGTTTGCCGTCGGAGGCTTCCTCGATCGCAAAGACAAATGCCGGTCTATCAAGACGAGAAAGGACAATTCTTGGAGCTTCATTCCAAAAATTGACTTTATACATCGAAGCCAACATGGCTAAGGCGTCAGCCATTTGATTCTCGGCCCTAGGCACATGATGGAGTTCCACTCGATCAAAGAACGGAAGCAGCCTTCTGGCATAATTCATGTACGGCACCAAATTCGATTGGCGAGTCTCCCACTCCCCTTTAATCTGGTTAATCACAAGTGTCGAGTCACCATATACATCTAGGTTCTTTATTCTCAAATCAATTGCTTCTTCTAGCCCCATGATGCATGCTTTGTACTCTGCTTCGTTATTGGTGACCGGAAACGTCAGCCCGCAGTGAACGGGATATGGGATCCGTAGGGAGTCGTGATAATTGCCCATATACCACTTCCGTAAGAATTAACCGCCCCGTTAAATATCAATTTCCATTGGGATTTCTTGTCTGGACCCTCGTCGGGCAACGGTTCATCACAATCCTTTGCTTTGAGAAACATGATATCCTCATCAGGGAATTCAAATTTCATCGGCTGATAATCCTCGATCGGTTGTTCGGCAAGGTATTCAGACAATACGCTTCCCTTGATGGCCTTCTGGGAAACGTACTGAATGTCATATTCCGTCAACACCATTTGCCATCTGGCAATCCTGCCTGAAAGCGCTTGCTTCTCGAAGACGTACTTGATCGGATCCATCTTCGAAATTAGCATGGTTGTGTGATTGAGCATGTACTATTGTAAACGTTTGGAAGCCCAGGCTAGTGCACAACACGTTTTCTCCAGCATCGAGTAACGAGATTCATAGTCTGTGAACTTTTTACTCAAATAGTAAATGGCATGCTCCTTTCTGCCCGCCTCGTCGTGCTGACCGAGAGCACACCCCATACTATTCTCAAGAACTGTCAAGTACATGATTAAGGGTCTTCCGGCCACTGGGGGTATCAAGATCGGAGGTTCCTGTAGATACTGTTTTATCTTATCGAATGCCTTCTGGCAATCATCGTTCCAGATAATCGTCTGATTTTTCTTTAGCAGTTTGAACATCGGTTCACACGTGGCCGTGAGCTGAGAAATAAACCTTGCAATGTAGTTTATTCTGCCCAGGGAAACCACGAACTTCTTTTTCTGTTTTTGGCGCTGGCATTTCTTGTATCGCTTTAATCTTCGCAGGATCAACCTCGATGCCTCTTTCACTCACGATAAACCCCATTAGTTTTCCAGACCGTACACCAAAAGTACACTTGTTAGGATTCAGCCTCAACCTGAACTTCCTAAGCCTCTCAAAAAGCTTCAGCAAATTGATCAGATGTCCCTCCTCCTTGTGGGACTTCGCAATCATGTCATCAACATAGACTTCAATCTCATGATGAATCATGTCATGAAACAAAGTGACCATTGCTCGTTGGTAAGTGGCCCCTGCGTTCTTCAGACCGAAAGGCATTACCTTGTAGCAAAACGTTCCCCAAGGTGTAATAAACGTAGTTTTCTCCATGTCCTCCGGCGCCATCTTGATCTGATTGTAGCCGGAGAAGCCATCCATGAACGAAAATACGGAGAACTGAGCTGTATTGTCGACCAACACATCAATATGAGGGAGCGGGAAATCATCTTTAGGGCTCGCCCTATTCAAGTCCCGATAATCGACGCACATTCGCACCTTACTGTCCTTCTTCGGTACAGGCACTATGTTGGCGACCCACGGAGGGTAAGTAGTGACCGCTAAGAAGCCAGCATCAAGCTGCTTTTGCACTTCTTCTTTGATCTTAACGGTCATATCTGGTCACGTCCTCCTAAGCTTCTGCTTAACGGGAGGACAATCTTCTCGCAACGGCAAATGATGGACCACAATGTCAGTGTCAAGTCCGGGCATATCTTCGTATGACCAAGCAAAGATGTCACTATACTCTCTCAGCAATCTCGACCAATCTCTGCTTGACATCACACTGCAATGCTGCCCATATCCTGACATTCCTGACCAGTTCTTCAGAACCCAGATTCACAATCTCGATCTCTTCCTCGTGAGGCAGAATAACTTTCTCTTCTTGTTTCAACAAGCGGGCCAAATCTTCGGGAAGGTCTTCGTCTTCATTAATCTCTTCTTCGGCTTGATAGATCGGGCAATCTCTTCTTGTGTCTCTGATAACTAAGTCCAATGTTCTGAACTCATTCGGCCAAAAATCACGATTAAGCATAAATCATAAATCCGAACACGAATAGAAATTTCCACTTCTTTGACTTTAAAATTGGCAGACAACAGAAGAACAAAAGATAAATGCTTGTTAAAACAAAACTCCGCATAATGGATTCTTGCACTGATTTGAGCCGAACCAAATTGATATCTCAATATAATCAAACTCATACGGTCAGACAACAGCCCCAAAATCCACTGACGATAAAGTCTCGGTCTGTTGAATTAATTACCGTATCTCAAAACCCTAATGCCAAAATTACCGTGAATTGCTGTTTAGCCTCAAAGAAAATAAGGAACTCGGAAATGGAGGCTCTAATAAATCCCTGACGATGATTCAGCTTCATGAACTGTCAGCAAAGAAAGCATAAATGACAATTTCTCCCTTCAACAGCGAAAGTGTTCCATACGTAATTCCTGCAAAACAAATAGACTACGTAACCCGTTAGTAGCTAGTTGATGCAAAAATGAGATGTCACGCGACATGAATCGACTAATCCAAGGGTAAAATTTGGGGTTATGACAGCTGTCGCTATTTAAATAACTTCACCGGATGATTTGAGCAGCGGAGGCTCGAGGAATCACGGTGGAGGGATTTAAGTACACATAACCGAAAATTTTGCCCTGACACGCAGTGATATGCAATGTTATGGACAAAACGAAATGAACTATAATGCTGATAATGCCATGACTTTAATATGATGTGTATGATGAGAATGATGAATGCAAGAATTCAGACGACACGACAACACAGGGGACAGACGCGATGAGTAACTACACTGGGGAATACAAGCACTGGTGGAACAGCACGACAACTGGGGAATTCTAGAGTGAAGGATCAACCGGTGCAGGCACGACCAATTGTAACTTTAGGATGAAATGATAACATAGGATCCACACGGCGGTAGGATCAGGTAAACAACAAGTGCTGGAGTTTCCAGGTCATTCCTTTGAGCGAAGGGATCGAGCGGGATCTTCAGGAATCATCGGAAAATATACAAGGAGAAACAAACATCAGAAACATTTAGAAGAACGTCAAATGAATTCTGAAACACCAGAGATATTCGAAAAAACATCGAATAAACTCGGGGACAAAGAAACACATTTCAGAGACATTCGGAAGAATATCGAATGAACTCTGAAACATACCAGGGATATTCGGAAAAACATCGAATAAACTCTAGGCTGCATCCAGAAACAAAAGAACAAAATCTATAGGAGCATGAGATGAAGACAAGTCTCTGAAGGTAAACCCGAAACATTTCGGAAATAAATGTACGGGACAAGTTGAAGACATATCTGGAAGAACGTCAGATAAGCAACAAAGTGGTTCTGGAAGAACGTCAGAACAAAAACTCAGTCTGGGAAAACATCAGAAAGAGATAGATCCGGAAAAAAATCGGATGAGATTCTGGAAAACCATCAGAATCACAGGGGTATCTGGAAAACCGTCAAATAAAGGTCCTCAATCTCGAAAACCGTCAGAAAGAGAAATATATCCGAAAAACCAACAGATAAGAAATGTCATACCTGGAAGAATGTCAGATAGACATGATACACAATCGTTTGGTAGATGCCAAGTAAGTTGGACTTTGACCACAAGGTAATACGTGGGTAAAGCACGACCTCGGGAGAAATGCAAATGAGGATGAAACACTCATGATATGTATCTATATGAATAATGTTATGAATTATGTTAAAATGCAAATGCAGATGTCAACGACAAGGCTTGACTCTTCTGGTAAGATGTCAAGACTTGAAGATTGATTCCTCAACACGGAGATCACTGCCACTTGCTCGGGGACTAAAGATGCCACTGTTGGGAATCCTTTAATTCAACTGCCCCAGATTAAACTGTCTGTTGTAGAAGAACTGATAATTGCTTCAGCTTGTCTTATTCTGAGAATGAATGTTTTGTTGTACCCTCGGAAGGCTTGCCCCAGTCTGAATCTGAAAAAAAACTTCTGGATAAACCACATCTGAGAATACCCTGCCTTGAACAAATCTTGAATTGATTCTTATACAGGATGTAAACGGAACCTGCCCCTGGTAGGATCACCGACCAAGTTTCTTATTGTTTGAAAATTCCTTAGAGGAAAGCCAGTTTGCAAACAAAAATATTCATACAAACATGGTAATGCAAAGTTCATACAATGTTTGAAATCAAAATGTTTTTGAAAGATGAAGAGTAAACGAGTCGTGGGTCAGAACACGGTGGTTCAAGACGCTCAAAGTTTAAAAGAAAGGTGTACTGCCAAAATAAATGATTCACAAAGATCTTTAGGAGTCAGCTTACGCAACCCTGCTGTAGTATGCTTTCAAAATAACCTTGCTTCAATTAGGTCTTTTGAGGGTTGTAACGTGGCCTAGTTCACGGTTTATGAAACAAAGGATAAAGGCTCAAAATTTATTTGTACCCACCCCATCTACGTCATGAACTTCAGTCCTATGCTCAGTTAACTCATATTATTCATTCAGGTCCCTATAGGTTAGGAATTGCACTGACGGTAGCAAATGATGGTTCAGAACTCAAAGGGACCTATGAAAAGGCATCCACTACTTCCTTATAACATTTGGTTATTTTGACATTGACGATTTTCAGGATAAGGATTTAAATATCTCCTCTTGTTATTATCCCTAAATTTTGCCTGAGCTGTTTCTTTTAATGATTACAGTCAACAGGATGCCCCATTTTTGCCTAAGTCTCCTTCATAGGTTTTGACTTAGCAGGATTTTTCTTTTGATTATTTAATAAAAAAAAATTTGAAGAAAGTGACTGCCTAGCTTTAATGATCACGGTGAACCATCATCAGCATTTTGACATTGGAAAACATCTTCGACACTTACTTGCTGTGTGCGAAGGAAAATTTTGAATGCAACCTTTATATGAAAGGTGTATTGTAGGAAAGCACAACCAAGTTAACTGAGAACTACCCATGCCCCAGGTTAAGATTGCGGGTTTTTTTTTTTGTTTTAAAGAAAGAAACTCCAACTTTTAGGCTCAAAGGGGGAGTAACTTCCTTATTTCTATAGTGTTTAGGGATTGAAACAATGCCTTACATCGTCAACAAAGTTTTGATTGAAAGCATACTGACAGCAGTTATGGGTATAACGTTTTCGTCATCCTCCCTCCAATCTTCGCATATCAACAGAATTGGCAAGAAGTAAATATTTGAAAAATAAAGCATAAAGATGCAAATAATAGATAAAATGGATTAAATCAAAAGTTGCAATGCCCAGTTCATTAATGTAAAAGTACAAACATAGTTTCGAAAGCAAACAACTAATAAAATAAGGAAAGTATAAACAACGAGAGACAAAAGCCTAGTGACTAAATCAGAACCGACCGAAACTTGATTTCTGATGCTCTAGCAAGGGATTTCTTCTGGACATTTGGAGGATTATCTGAAAAATAAAGTATTCCATCTCGAATCAACCCACGCACTCTGGCTTTCAGTGCAAAACAATGCTCCAAGTCGTGGCCCGGGGCACCCTCATGAAAATCACAATGGAGATCAGTCCTAAATCCAGCTGGAGGAGGATTTGAAGGAGGTAGCAAAGCCTTTGTAGTGATCAACCCTTTTCGAACCAGACCAGGATAAAGTTATGTGTAAGTCATAGGAATAGGATCAAATTGTCTCCTATTTCGAGTCTGGTCTGGTCTAATAACTGGATGTTGAGAAGTCTGAGCCGGTTGTGGAGCACCGACAGGTTTGAGATCCCTGGCGAGGCGTTCTTGATTCAGACGTAACAACATTGATCTGCTCATCCTTCTTCTTCTGGAAATTCCCATAGGATTTCTCTGCCCCATTAGAAGATTCGGCAACTTTGGATACCTTACCATTTTTCAAACCTTCTTCTAATCTTTGACCAATAGTTAATAGATCTGTAAAGCTTAAAGAGACGCTTCCGATCATATTTTCCCAGTAGAAAGGAGATAAAGTATCCATTAACATTCTTTTTAGTTCCTTCTCTGCTATAGGGGGTTCAACTTGAGAAGCTAACTCTCTCCAGCGCTGAGCATATTCTTTAAACAACTCATTTTCCTTCTATGACATACTTTGAAGTTGACGATGATCGGGAGCCATGTCCAAATTGTATTTGTATTTCTTCATAAAAGCATTGGCAAGATCCTGGAAGCAGTGGACGCTGTTATGCTCTAAGTTCATATACCATTTTAGAGAAGCACCACTCAAACTATCCTAAAAGAAATGGATGAGAAGCTTCTGATTATTGGTGTAAGCTCACATCTTTCGGAAGTACATGACTAAATGAGCTCTTGGACACGAGTGACCCTTATATTTCACGAACTCGGGAGTCTTGAATTTGGCAGGCATAACAAGATCAGAAAATAGGCACATGTTGTCTGCATCAACGTTGAAGAAGTCAGTACCCTCGACTGCCTTTAGTCTCTTATCTATGATCTGAAACTGTTCACGGGTAATCTCAGGCTCAACAAAATCTTCATGGTCTTCCCATGAACACTAGCAGCATTGTGCTCATATAGAGGATTCTCAAAGGAGCTCGAACGTTCTTGCTAACAGTGTGGACCGCAGGTCTGGGCTCGGTAAGGGCTGGAGCTTGAAAAATCGGTCCGACAGTCTGACCAATTATAGCAGTAGATGCAATAGGTGGAGAGTAGTTAGGAGGTAAACCAAACTCTGGCCAAGTAGATGGTGGCATCTGAACAAGAGGTGGATCAGCACTTGAAACTTCCTGAATAACAGTCCTCAGAGGTGGCTCTCCTCTGGCAATCAGTACTTGAAGCATGTCGGTGAGCTTGGTCATGCCTGATTTCAACTCATCGATCTCCATTCGGATTTCCGCATTATATGCTTCTTGTTCTGCCATCTTGCGTCTATTGTTAGCTCTGGTCTAATATCTGTGTTGAGGAATCAGCTTGACGACTCAAAGAGACACTGGAAGACGAGAGAACCGAGAATGAGAAACAGGGGGGAACAAATGCAATGCAAAGATATGATGTTAATGCGATGCAATGGTTTCAAGAATTTCAACGGTCGATTGCTAATATTCCTTTTTAGGAAAGCTGGAAAAGTTTTTTTTAGACTTTAAAATGTAGGACTTTTTTTTGCGAAGGACCATTGAGTTCCTTGAAACTAGGAATGATATGATGCTTTATGGATGCAATGTACAACCACAAACAACAAAAGGTCCTAGGTTAGAGGAACAATGAATGGATTTAAGGTCTACCCTTCCCAAAAGGTATGTACTATAGGGTAGTTGTACCTATAGAGCAAGGTTCTAAAGTAGTGCCCAAAGCCATCAGTCCATCCTTCGGATATTATCAACTTCCCGACTGACTCGAGGGTCGATAATATTCTCAAGAGAACCTCTTTTGAGTGTAGCATCGCGTAGCAACCATTGTAGGACTAATCCCACACAGTTCCTACACTACGTCTTAAATAAGGCCAAGGTGGTGTTAAGGTGCTATGGTCCTCAGTATCATAGACACCAATCGAAAATAGTAAAAGTTTTCACGACTACACTCGTTCAATCAAACCATTTTCGAAAAGGTCTCAACTGAGCGGTGATTCTCAAGTCAGCTTGGTCGGGACTCACACCCTATAAGCCTCGTCGAATATATCACCATCATCTAATAATGTCACTCAAGTCCGGGTGTAGGACTTATTTCACAACACGTGGAACCAAACCCCAATCAAGATACAATACATGTACATCCAAATGAATAATAAAGTAAAATAATTAAACATGAACAAATTAGGGGTAACCCCCAAAACTTAGAAACAGTTCCTAGTGAAGTTGCCATTTTCTGTTTGCGGTGGAAATATGATATCAAATTATTAATTAATTTGAATCGCATCTTTAGTTCACAAACACTCTTTGATTTATCCGAAGGAAAAGGTCAAAAGAAGAAAAATCCATTTTTTTGCATCGGAAAGACAATGCGGGGAGAGATCTAGGTAAGGGGTTGGTTAAGCTTAGGGAAGGTATTAGCACCCTAAACTTCTGTAGTACTCTACAGGAACCTTTTGTTTATTTACTATTTGCTTTAACTATTTGCCTGGAGATATATTGCTAAGGGTATATACAAAGGGTTAGAAGTTAAAGAAAAAGACCTAAGGGTTAATCCTAAGTTTACTCGGCAAGACTCGCATCTTGTGCCTACGTATCCTGGATAGGGAATGGAATCAGAGTAATAGTAGTTCCCCTCGAAAGGGAGATAGAAACTTCTTGACTGTGGTCAAGGTTTCAAGGGGAATAAATGTATCTTAAGGACACGCTTACGTGGAGTTTTGAAACTCCTATTTCTACGTTGAATTAGTTGAATTGAAATTAGGGTTAAAATTAGGGATTCCACGGTGGGAAACCCTAAAATAGTGTACGGCGACTCTTTGACCTAATGCTAGGGTAAAGGGGTAAAAATGTCCACGGCGGGACACCTGGGCTATTAGGGTTTGGAAAAGGAAAAGATTAAAGGTGAGGATTGTTGACACGGCGGTCAAACAGTTTTGGACCTAATCCTTCGGAGGGTGGAATATAGGAGAAAGATAAACAACACAAACTGAATGGAGTAAAGAAGATGTTGAAAATAAAATACATGTGCGGATGATAATAAAACAGTGCAAATTTACAACCCTGAAAATAAAAAATACAAAGAAAATGAAATGTTAGTGAACAGTATCAACATAAAATTAACCAAGACTTCTTAGAGATTTCGCAATTAAGGTTAATTTACAGGTTAAGAGAAGAAATGTTAGAAAAAAAAACTTTAGGTAAATATTAGGGCTTTGAATTAAACGTTATGGATTAAATTACAAAAGTTAAAATAATAAAAAAGAGAAAAGAGATTTTTGTTTTAATTTAAAATGTTTTGTTATTTTTTTTATAAAACA
>OZ012741.1:265813103-265942490 GCA_963859935.3 Lathyrus sativus
AGAGGGATAAGATCGGTCATCGCGACCAAATCTCGGATTCGGGAGTCGGTTACGCAAGGGGAAGGTATTAGCACTCCTCACGTCCGTCGTACTCGACGGCATCCACGCTTGTTGTTTAGTCTATGGGTGAAAAAAAAACTATCTACGACTGCTAATGCTAAACGGGAATAACTGAAAAGAACGGAAAGAACTGACTCGATAGGACATCGCAGTCCTATGCCTACGTATTTCCTCGTGCAATGGGAAAGTCAGAGTCAACGTAGTTCGGGAAACTACGGGGGGGATTGCTCGCCAAGACATCGCGTCTGGTACGAGAAATCAGAGCAAAACGTAGTTCAGGCTAACTACGGGGTAAAACAAGGTGTTCTCGATCACACGGGGGTGAGAGAAAAGGTTGACGATACTAGTGTGCGCATTCTAGCAGTTAGGTGGATTGCTACTCAACCATTGGAGACTTAGGCGTTACCTGTTTGCGGTAGAACGGACGTAGTATGTCGGGGCTTAAAAGGTACGCATTACCTAAAGGGGGAAAGGGAAAGGTGTTCTCGCTAGGATTATCGCAATCCTATGCCTACTCACTCTCAACAGATAAGAGAGATCAGAGCAGTTGTAGTTCAGCTAACTACGGGTAAACAGGGTGTTCTCGATCGTACAGGGCGAGAGAAAAGGTTGACGATACTAGCGCACGCATTCTAGCAGTTAGGTGTATTGTTGCTCGACCATTGGAGACTTAGGTGTTACCTGTTTGCGGTAGAAACGAACGTAGTATGTCGGGGTTTAAAAGGTACGGGGTTACCTAAAGGGGGAAAGGGAAAGGTGTGCTCGCTAGGATTATCGCAACCCTATGCCTACGTACTCTCAACAGATATGAGAGATCAGAGCAGCCGTAGTTCGGCTAACTACAGGAAAGGGTCTCGATCGCACTGAAGCGAGAGAAAAGGGAGTCTCGATTGCATGGAGGCAAGAGGGGGGATCTCAATTGCCAGGATGCGAGAGAAAGGAGTTTCGATCGCACGGGGGGCGAGGGAAAAGAGGAAGCAGCCTTAACACGCCTAAACGGGAAGAAACTCGGGACACACACGCAAGAACCTAAGGCGCAGAAGCGAATGCGTCGCATATCACCCCAAAGGATGCTATGCTAAACACTCTAGGCCATTGAGGGGAAACCACTCAATCACCATTTCCTACGTATCTATTGCTTAAAACTCACAATGCTCGGGCGGTTTATTAAAAGACTTGAATTAGATAGATGTTACCGAACGGAGTGGTTCCATTGACCCTTGATATTATGCGCAAGCTCCATTCCATCTTCTCCTCTTTTAGTCCTTGATGATGCTTTGAATCGGAACCAATGTGATGCTGGACCGTCATAGCTCGACTTATAAGGGAAGTCAAGCTTTAAAATGTTGTGTATTGATTTCCATGCTATGGACAAGATAGAGAAACGATATTGAGGGTCGTTCTCCAATTGAATCATGTCGCACAGACCAAAAACAGTGGGATCTCATCTTACAAGACTTCATCGATCACCAAAAGTCAAAATAAAATCGAAAGATGGAATGAAATGAGGAGAGAAAAAAGGTGGGTCTCATATCCTACATTATCCATCAACAAATTGATTAATAACGAATTACAGAAGTCTCATCATCGACCAAAACAAATGAAAATGGGACCAAATTGCCCAATAACAAATGAAAAATAAAATTTAATCTCTAAAATAAGAAAGTATAAACTTCTAAAAGAAAATAGAATGAAAAGTATATTAAAAATAAATCTAAGAAAAAAATTAAATAAAAACAAATCTATTAACTATTTTATAAAAATATGAATAAATATATTAATAATCCAAAAATATTTACAAATCTTTACAAAAAAAAGTATTAAGTTTAAAAAACAAAAGTAAAATAATTAAACAAAAAGGGATATGATAAATAAAGACATGGAATCCTTTGGGCCAAAAGGCCCATCATCCACTCATAGAAGAGGGAACAGTCGGTCAAAGGGAAAAGTGAGGGGGGTAGTAATCGATGGGCCCAAGCCATTCACACCAGCAACACACCAACAAATGCAAACCAACCGGACCTTACAAGAGCTGCAAATTAAAAAAGAAGGGTGATAAATCAAAACCAGCGTCCATGTCTTTGAGAGTCCCTTCAAATCAGAGAACAACCACATTCGAAAAACTTCACAGAAAAAGGTACGATCCAGACTCAACCCAAATCAAGTATCATTTGTCAATCTATTTCCACCCTACTTCACCGATTTCTCATCTTTGATCTTAACTCTTCTTGAATCTCTCTCTCTCCCCCCTTTGATTCAGGCTCGTTTTTGTTTGTTTGGACTGATGATTGAAAGTATAGAACGATGGAGATTGAGAGTTGGTGAGATGAAAAAATGGGTAGTGTTGGTTGAAGTTTTCGGTAGTGTTTTGTTAATGGAGGATCTGGTCCGTTTGAAGGAAAAGAGGCTGAGAACGGTCGTTCGTTGAAATGGGCTTGCTTATGGGCTTGATTCAAATGGATTTCTATTTGATGGTTGTTTGAAGGTGTTGAGCGAAGATGACGAAGTTTATGGATGGGAGAGTTTCTGGGTATGAAGCTTGAGCGATAATGAAGGTTTTCGTCTGAAATCCGAAAGAGGGTTTAGAAGGTTGAGATGGTTGAATATGATGAAGATGGTAGAAGTTTTTACGGTAAGCTTCACAGTGGTTATGGAAGGTTTTTCTAAGTTTTGTTGTTGGTTTCTGGGATTGAGAATGTTTGGGTTTATTTCGGTGGTTTGTTCTTGGCTTTCTGGGTTTCCGTTGAACAGGTCATGTATTACGAGCTAAAATGGTGGAGTGAGGTTCGAACAATTTACGGTTTGAAGTTTGGGAGAGGGATTGAGTGTGGTTACAAGTTTGTGAGTGGTACGGTGTTGAGTTGCGAAAAAGAACGGAGGAAAACAGTGGGTTGAGTTGGTTCTGAGAAGATGAAATGGGTTGGGTTCTACGGTAAGTTTTCGAAGGTGATTCTGAAGAGTGTTTCACATGGGCTCTGATGGAGTTGTGAAGGAGATTTGAGGAGATGGTTTTGAGTTCAATAAGTTTCTGAAGGTGAGTTGTTAATGGAGAAGTTTGATGTTGTTGAAGAAAAAGAAATGGAGTGTGCGTGAATGTTTCTGTGGTTTTTGGCAAAAATGGATTTGGTTGTCTATATCTTTTGTGTTTGCAGGTTTTTTTTCGGTTGGTGAAAGCTACAGGTTGAAGGTTTTGAAATTGTATTTTCTAGTTGAGTGAATCTGGGCATGGAAGTTGTTGGCTTGAAGTTACGGTTAAAGATTTAGGGTTGAGGTTTGTAGAGATGGAAGTTGGATGTTGGTTTTGTCAGGTGAAGAAGAAGGTTTAAGTTCATGGTATGGTGGATTCGGATGAAGGTGAATATGAAGATTGGAGGTGAAGGTTTGTTGCTGGTTGAAGGGATGTAAGTTTGGAATGGTGAAAAAATGTTGTTATGGTTGATTGAGTTTGAAACAACTTGGGTTGTTCTGAAAATGGAAGAAGAAGGAAGTTAGGAATGATTTTGTGGTTTGAAGAAAGAGAAACGTTCCACGACCTGGGTTGAAAATGGAGGTATGCTATTCTTGGAATTTGAAGGTGCTAGGGGTGAGGATGATGATGTTGAAGGGCGAAAAACGGATGATGTTTGTGAGATTTTTAGAGGTTCTTTGAGAAAAGTGTTGATGGTTTGAAGGTGACTTTGAAGGAGTTTTAGTGGTGGTTAGTTGAAACTGGGTTAAAATTTAATGATGATGGAGATGGAATAAGGTTCTCGGAGGTTTGGACGGAAGTTTGAAGGAAATGGAAACGAAAAAATGGAGGTTTGTTGAGTTTTGGAACAGAGTGGGGTTTGGATGAAGATTGAAGAGGATGTTTTGAAGAACAAAAGAGTGATGAAGTTTTTTGTTTCTGTTAAGATTTAGGGAGCATTTGTTGTTTCTAAGCTTGAGCAAGAGGAACTTGAGTGAGGTTCTGTTGATATTGCTTTTTGGGTGAAGAAAGAACGAGGGTTAGTCTTTACAGGCTGTGAATTTATTGTTGTAGCAGAGTATGTTTGTTGGTCTGGTGTGAGTTTGCAGCATGGTAGTGGTCCTGCTGGTTTGTACATCTTGGCAGGTTTGCAATTTGTGTAGTGGTTGTGTCTGGTGTTGGTTTTGCAGTTTGTAACAGCCATAACAGGTAATGCCAACTGTGAGGTTTTGGACAGGGAGTTGTATGGTGGTAGCAGGCTGGTGTGTGGCTTAACAAAAGTCTTTGAATTGTGCGCATAGGGAGGCTTATGAGTTGTGGGGTGATGAGATTCATTGTGAAGGAAGAAAAATGGTAGTTTGCTTTGTGATGTTTCTTGTCCTTTTCTCATGAAATTTAAATAAAACCTGATGATGATGATTAATTAAAGCTAAAAAAAACTAATGTTGTCTTTAACAAATTTATTATAATTATCAAATTATACTCTAATAACTAATCCTAAATGAAATAACTACTAATTAAATATTAAATTAAATTTAAAACAAACTAAATTAATTACCAACTCCTTCTAAAAACAAAAACAAAATCCTAATTAAATAAAATCTATACTAAACTAAATATAATCTTAATCTAGTAATAAATAAAAACTATATAATTCTAAAAATCTATTAAATAAATCTAATAAAATAAAAATCTAAAAATAAAATAATTAATAAGAAAACTCTTAAAATAAAATCTATTTAAATCTCTATTTCTAAAAAATAAAAAACAAAAAAAAAACTAATAGAACCTATATTAATAAAAATCTAAACAATTAAAAACTATTTCTATATAAAAAAATCTACAACTAAACAATAGCCACAAAAAAGTCATGAAAAAGCAGGCGAGCACCAGAATGTCGCCGAAAATACCAGCACGGACTGGACCAACAGAATGAGAACAAACTCCACTCAACTCCGAAATAAAACTCCATATTTAAACTGGTTTGAATCGCCTTAACGCGAGAAAAGGGGTTGTAATCCTAATAAATCACACCGACCGACAAAATGCACCGTATGTGAGAAAAGATATGCAAATGCAAATGCAAATGAAACATAAGCCAAATTACTGAAAAAGGTTGGTTCAAATTTTAGGGTACAACAGCTGCCCGTATTCAAATGGCTTGGGACCTGAATGGGTGAAAGCAACCGCTTTCAAACGTTAATGGTAAAAGAAGGTTGAATACCAAAGAACCCGGAAATTTGCCAACCGCAAAAGAAATTGTCCACTGGAACGGAATCCCCTAAAATAACTGTATCTGATGGTTGCAAGGACAATGAGCTAACTCGTTACCAAATAGGAAAACATCGACATCAAGTCGATAAGAACATCTGACCTCGCCGTTAGCTCTTAATAGCATCTAACTTCGCCGTTAGAACTCAACATCTAATCTATAAAACATCTGACTTCGTCGTCAGAACTCTACATAAAATTGGTAAAACACCTGACTTCACTATCAGTTCTCAAAATCATCTGACTTCGCCGTCAGTTCTCAAAATAATCTGACTTCGCCGTCAATTTTCTACATAATCTGACTTCACCGTCAAATTCTCAAAAATAATCTTCTGACTTTCGCCGTTAGTCCTCAATCTACTCTGACTTCGCCGTCAGCCCTCAATATCTTCTGACTTTGTCGTCAGCTCTCAAAATAATCTGACTTCACCGTCAATCATCAGTCACAAGTAAAACCATTTGACCTCACCGTCAGCTCTTAATAGCATCTAACTTCTCTGTTAGCCCTCAAAATCATCTGACTTCGCCGTTAGCTCTCAAAATAATCTGACTTCGCGTCAAATTCTCAAAAATAATCTTCTGACTTCGCCGTCAGTCCTCAATCTACTCTGACTTCGCCGTCAGCTCTCAAAACCATCACCTGACTTCGCCATCAGTCCTCAAAATTATCTGACTTCGCCGTCAGCTCCAAAATAATCCGACTTCGCCATCAGTTCTAAAAATAATCATCTGACTTCGCTTTCAGTTCTCAAAATAATCTAACTTCGCCGTCAATCATTCGCTAAATATAAGCGAGCATCGAACCCAAAGGCCGACTCAACCCTAAGTTGAGAAGAACATTCGTCGATTCACCATCTGGGTGAAGAAATCCATTGGGGAAATTTGAACTTGAAATAAGTAAACTCGCCAGGGAGAATGAAAAGATGAACACATTTGTCAATGATTTTGCTGGAGGTCTAGATACCATACAGGCTTGAGAAATAAACCGATAATTGCTGGAGTTACACCTCTAAATAAAAGGTAACAACCTGGCTTATGTTTCACATGCATATGTTTGAATATGGCGTAATGCTCCATACGAAATGGAAATGCTACGCGTTTGGGATGGATGTTATGTACGATGTAGATGCAAAAGAAACCGCTCTAGCAAAATAAATGCTAAAGAGAAGGAACCAACTCCGCTGGGGGAAGACTAGGCACGCCTAGTGCAAACGGACTCATGCTGGGGAATACAAGCCTTGGATGGCCTCCGAGAGAACTTCTGGGTAAACTGCTCTACTAAGTGCAAATCCACTCCGCTGGGGATCAAAACAAACTCTATTGAGGGAAAATGCCCTGGATGGCCTACCAGAACACATCTCTTCTGGGAAACAAAAAACTCAGCTGGAGATAACAACTCCACTCTACTGGGGAAATCAGTCCTGAATGGCCTGCCAGAATATAACATTCTGGGGAACAGACAACTCTACTGAGGAAATAAAGCAGACTGCTGAGGAATAACTTCATTCTGCCGGAAATTCCGCTCTGCTGAAGATTTAATCCACTATCTATTAGGGATTATGAATAATATCTACTGGGGAATCATCCCAAGCTCTCTCTCTCTCTACTGAGGATGGAGAATAAACAATCTCAGGGAAGAAAGCTACCCCACTGACTTGGTTGGGGATTAGGTAAGGAGGGAATCAACATCGACCTCTGCTTGGGGAAAATGAGCACAATACTCAACAATATCGACCTTTGCTTAGGGAAAATGAGTACAATACTCAACAATATCGGACCTCTTCCTGGGGAATGAGTCAATGACCTAGACTCTGAGGGGAAAGGAGTCAAACATCTAGACTCTGTGGGGGCAACAACACTGCACTCGCCCCACTGCTGAGGAAATAAACCCAATTTTTCCTGTCAGGAAGAACTTCAGTCTCAAACCACTGGGGATGGTTGTACACGATCCATCTGTTGAGGATGACCCTACTTTGTCAGGGGATATCAATCTCGGACCTGCTGGGGGAGAAACTAGCCATAATCTGCTGGGGAGAAACTAGTCCCTGCCTGCTGTGGAAATAATCTGATCTAATATCAACATCTTGTGGGCATATTGAACCTCTACTGTGGAGAAGTGAGATCGCTCGAGCCTCGTGCCGGGGAATGTGGTAACATGCGAGCCACTGGGAATAATTGTGCCAAGTATGTTTGGGCTTTTTGGTTAGGTAAGACCAGGTTTATGGTGATAGGGATTGATTTCTAGTTACCAACAAAAGTGGATTTAAAGGGGAATTACTAGATGAGAACTAGCATTCAAGGATAGACTACCAGACAAGTACTGGTGGCAAAAGGGTTAAGTTGTCAGACGAGAACTGACTTCAAGTTTGGATATCAGACAAGAACTGATATTTGGTTTGGTTATCAGATGGGAACTGAACTTTGAAGATGTGTTTGCCAGACGAGAACTGGTTAAACAGTAGGCTACATAAAAGGGTGACCAGATGGGAACTGGTTTAAAAGTTGATAGGTACCAGACAGGAACTGGTGTTTTGTGAAAGGTTGACCAGGCGAGAACTGGTTTAAAGGTTTTCTAGACAAGAACTGGGCTTTGGAGGTTCGCCAGACGAGAACTGGGCTTTGGAAATGAGGTTCTGACAGGTAACAGGTTTTAGGTTGTTGGATGACGATCTAATGACAGGAAGGCCTTTTCGGTAGGTTTAGGTTATTTGATGAGGTAATGGCACGATTCCCTGACACTTAACTCTTGCTGAGGAGAAATAAACTTGCTTGAATAACTTACCCCAGTCTAGTTTAACTCGCCCTAGTCCGATTCTTGGGAAAGTTTACCTTGAAAAGAAGATAGCTTGCCATGAGACGACCTCGAGATGGCTTGCCCCAGAATCTGTACCATGAAAGGATTCATCCTTGATTGACTCAATCTCAGAATGGTTGGCTTCAATGTACCCTTGAAGTGATTTGCCCCTGAATGAGCGTTGAAGCGACTTAACTTGTCCTGACTAAACACTGGAGGGATCTGTCCTCAGCTCAAATAAACTTTGGGGACCTGCCCCTGATTAGTGAAGTCTCAAGATGATTCACTTCTGATCAACTGCTTCTTGAATGATTTGGCCCATAATCAACCGATGCTTCGGGACTTGTTTCAGACTGACTGACTCCAAACTTACTAGATGTCAATGCCCCAGATCCACAGGGCTTCCAAGTATACACAAATCTGATCTAGACTGCTGAATAATCTAGTCCTGGTTGATGATTCCCTGTTGGAATTTCCTCCATGTCAACTACTGACCTGCAATTAAAATTGTTTGTTCACGAATGGTAATTTTAATGCGGTGTTCATGCAGATTTTGAAAGACATGTCACTTGTCAAGTGTCGTGATAGTGAAACGAATGAACCAAAAGTCCAAATGTGGTGCTGATTTGGTTAGTGAAAGATACAACAAGGATATGATTAATAAATCATGTAGGAGTCAGGTTACTCGACCTCATCGTAGTATGCCTTCAAAAAATAAATCCTGCCTCAATTAGGTCTTTCGAGGGCTGAAACATGGTCGGGTTCATGGTTAGTGAAACAAAGGATATTAGGCTCAAAGTATGATTTGTACCCACCCTTCTTCGTGATGATCTCCAATCCTACGTTCAGCTAACTCGGCACGAGCGCTCCTCTGAAAGGTTTATCGAATGGTAGGAGTGACGGTTAAGGAACTCACAAATTTTCAGATTGATAGTTACTCCTTTTCGTCTTCCGTGTCTGTAGTCACACGACTATGTTCTCGTTTGAGGATTTTTCTTTTGAGATCCTTTCTTTTATTCTTTGATTCCCTAATTTTTGCCTGGACTGACTCTTTTGAATTTTCTGATTTCGAAGTCCAGCAGGATGCCCCAATTTTGCCTAAGTATTGCTTTCCAGCTTTTCAAACTTAGCGGGCTTTCTTTTTTCTTTTCCTTTTATTTTTTCGAAACAAACAAGTCGTGCGACACTGGTTGTCTTGATTTCTCCAAAAGAGTTGTAACTATGCCACTCCTGATTGGCGAGGTTTTAACCATTGTGGTTGATGAGGTGATGACCTCTTAAGAGGGATAAGGTGCAATTGGTCCTTGAATGGGGACACTCCTCTATGAAATTTGAACGCTCGGTCAAGCTAACTGACAACTACCTTGCCCCAGGTTAAGATGTGAGGGTTTGAAAGTCCGAAAGAAACTCCTACTTCTAGGCTCGAAGTGGTTAACTAGGGACTAACTCCTTATATCTCTAGTGTTTAGGGGATTTGAAACAATGCTTGTACATCATCGGCAGGATTTTATTTGAAAGCATACGGTCATCAACTATGAGTATTCAGTTTTCGTCATCCTCCCTCCAATATTTGCTAAACATAGTGATAAAGTGGAGTGGATAAAATGTGCATGTGTCTGTGCTGTGCAACAATGAGCAAGAACGACATGATTAATTCAGAAAAATGCAAATTCACTTCATTAATATTACCATTCAAAACAACAATGTTTAAAAGCAAGTAGCATTTAACTAGAAAAGAAACTACAAATGCAAATGATAAAAAAGTGTCTGAGGGACTGCCAATGTTGAGGACGTCTACCTGTCTGGACCACTGGCTTCTGGAAATGACCCTATGAATCTTCAGGCTTAGACAGCTGAGAGGTTGACATGAACAACCAAAACTCCTTCTGGAAAGGAAATGCACCCTTTGTCAATCATTTGCTGCACTTTTGCCTGAAAAGCTTTGCAATCTTCGGTTGAATGCCCCATGGATCTGCCGTGATATCCACACTGAGCATGGGGATTGTACCCAGGAGGGTAAGGTTCTGGAACAGGCTTAAGAGTCTTAGGCTCCACCAAAGAGTTCTGGATCAGATGTGGCAGAAGCTGGTTGTACGACACAGGAACTGGGTGAAAAGGAGCAGTCCTTCTTTCCAAGTTGTTACAAGGCCTACTCTGATTCTGGCATTGATTCGGATAACCTTGGCCACGGGCTCGTTGATTTGCATGAGGAGCGACCCAAATTGTTTGATGTGGTGCCCTAGGCACAGTCGTCTATTCAGAATAACGTGACACTGAAAATAATGACCGCTGAAAAGATGAAGAACCAGAAGATTTCACCGATTCACCTTGAGAATAACCAACATCTGTCATGACTGCATTAACCATATTTTCTTCTTCTTCGGAGCTATGGAGAGATTCAGTTTCACTAGCCTGACTGCTCGAGACATTCTGAATTTTTCCAGTCTTAATGCCATTCTCAATACGTTCTCCTGCCATTACCAGTTCAGAGAAATTTGGTGTAATCCCAAGCATCCTTTCAAAATACGGGCTCTGCAAGGAGTTTATGAACATATCTTCCAATTCTAGGTCTAGAAGCGGCGGTTGCACTTTGGAAGCAAATTCTCTCCATCTCTGAGAATACCTTCTGAAGGGTTCATTCTTCTCCTGAGACAAGCTTCACAACTGCATGTGACTAGGAGCCATGTCAAGATTATATTCGTACTGTTTCAGAAAAGCCTTGGCTAAGTCCATCCATGATCAGATTTGACTACTCTCCAACTGCATATACCAACTCACAGATGCCCCAATCAGACTTTCTTGAAAACAGTGGATCATCAACTTGTCGTCGTGCACAAACGAAGTCATTCTTCTGCAGAACATCACCAAATGTTGCCTCGGGAAACTATCCCCTTTATACTTTTCAAACCTCGGTGTTTTGAAATTTAGAGGTGACACTAGGCCGGGAACCAGACACATGTCTGAAGTGTTGAGACCAACAATATCTTTAACTTCCAAGGCCTTGAGTTTTTCATCCAACGCATGAAACCTTTTAGCATACTCAAGAGCTCTCGAGTCCTTAATCTTCACTACCGGAACCTCTCTTTGGGAATTCGGCATAGTGAAAGCAACATCACGATGATCTGTAGTATCAGGAGAAGAAGAACGTTCACTTCAGACAACAAAATGTTCATGTAGGTCTTGGTTTTCAACAGAAGCCTGCACAGGTTAAGCTTCAGTAAGGTTGTTCACTCGCGGAGAACCTTCATCAGGCAGAGAACCATACAGAGGATTGGTCATTACAGTAAAACCCGACAGGCTACCAACATTCTAGAGGTCGGTCTCTAACATAGCTAACAACAATTCCCAACTTGACTTCACGTCTTGATTCTGCTTCAAACCACTTGGTCGTCTCCCAACAATCACCACTTGCTCAGAACGGGCACCGGGAAATCACCTTCTGAATCAAAACAAAGGTTGGATAAGAGCTCTGGCCGGCTGGAGAATGATATGAAAAATGATGCAGAGATGCTTATGCAAATGTAATGCAAGATGCAACAAACACGGGATCACATCCCCTACAAAGCTCTGAAAACCTGTTACGCTGCTGACTGGACAAGTTCAAAATTTTGCTCTGAAGAGAAAACCAAAATACCGGGTAGGTTGGAGGTCAAGCTTCCTGCATAACCCAATTCCTCTCACCGGTATGGACCTAATCTGATAAGGTTCGGCATCCTATGCGATCGTCAGCGTCACAGACTTTCGAGAAACAATGATCCGTTCACCATTTCTGGTTTGGCATCATTGTCTCACGAAGCGGCCTCACTTAGCTGACTCCCAAGTGAACAGTCCCCAGAGTCGACAATCCTCAGATCCAAAATTCCTTCGAGCCTAAAGGGCCAGAAAGAAAGTCGTTAAAGAGAATCTCGTCTGAGCACGAATTTCATGGCTAACTGGTGCATGCAAAGCATACAAGCTCACCATTAATCTCCACTTCTAATGCTAAGTCTATACTCAAGCCTGGGTCTGGCTTATCTCTCAATGGAACAATCCCTCCCAACAGCACAGCAGCAAGAGATAATATATAGTGCGGATAATGTAAATACATCAATATACAAAATACAACACACAAATATATACAGATACACACACCCACAAACAAAAACAGATAAGTGCTAGGATTGACTCGCATAGGGGATGGGAAAGGTCCCCAGCAGAGTCGCCAGCTGTCGCTACTGCGAAAATCGAGGCCGACAATAACAAAAGAGTTGCCACCATGCGTTATTTATCCCAAGAGAGGGAAAGGAAACGCTCAGAGAAAACCTTAACGAAAAGAGGGATAAGATCGGTCATCGCAACCAAATCTCGGGTTCGGGAGTCGGTTACGCAAGGGGAAGGTATTAGCACCCTCACGTCCATCGTACTCGACGGGATCCATGCTTGTTGTCTAGTCTATGGGTAAAAAACAAATTATCTACGGCTGTTAAGGCTAAACGGGAAGAACTGAAAAGAACGGAAAGAACTAACTCGATAGGACATCGTCATCCTATGCCTACGTATTCCCTCGTGCAATGGGAAAGTCAGAGTCAACGTAATTCGGGAAACTACGGGGGGGATTGCTCGCCAAGACATTGTGTCTTGTGCCTACGTATTCTCGTCTGGTACGAGAAATTAGAGCAAAACGTAGTTCAGGCTAACTACGGGTAAAACAGGGTGTTCTCGATCACACGGGGGTGAGACAAAAGGTTGACGATACTAGCGTGCATATTCTAGCAGTTAGGTGGATTGCTGCTCGACCATTAGAGACTTAGGCGTTACCTGTTTGTGGTAGAACGAACGTAGTATGTCGGGGTTTAAATGGTACGGGTTACCTAAAGGGGGAAAGGGAAAGGTGCGCTCGCTAGGATTATTGCAATCCTATGCCTACGTACTCTCAACAGATATGAGAGATCAGAGCAGCCGTAGTTCGGCTAACTACGGGTAAACAGGGTGTTCTCGATCGCACAGGGCGAGAGAAAAGGTTGACGATACTAGCGTGCACATTCTAGCAGTTAGGTGGATTGCTGCTCGACCATTGGAGACTTAGGCGTTACCTGTTTGCGGTAGAACGGACGTAGTATGTCGGGGTTTAAAAGGTACGGGTTACCTAAAGGGGGAAAGGAAAAGGTGCGCTCGCTAGGATTATCGCAATCTTATGCCTACGTACTCTCAACAGATATGAGAGATCAGAGCAGCCGTAGTTTGGCTAACTACAGGAAAGGGTCTCGATCGCACTAAAGCGAGAGAAAAGGGAGTCTCGATTGTATGGAGGCAAGAGGGGGGATCTCAATCTCCAAGATGAGAGAGAAAGGAGTTTCGATCGCACGGGGGCGAGGGAAAAGAGGAAGCAGGATTAACACGCCTAAACGGGAAGAAACTCGGGACACACACGCAAGAACCTAAGGCGCAGGAGCGAATGCGTCTCGTATCACCCAAAGGGTGCTATGCTAAACACTCTAGGCCATTAAGGGGAAACCCCTCAACCACCATTTGCTACGTATCTATTGTGTAAAACTCACAATGCTCGACGGTTGATTAAAAGACTTGAATTAGATGGATGTTACCGAACGGAGTGGTTCCGTTGACCCTTGACATTGTGCACAAGCTCCATTCTAATCTTCTCCACTTTTGGTCCTTGATGATGCTTTGAATTGGAACCAATGTGACGCTGGACCGTCATAGCTCGACTTATAAGGGAAGTCAAGCTTTAAGAGGTTGCGTATCGATTTCCGTGCTATGAACAAGATAGAGAAACGATATTGAGGATCGTTCTCCAATTGAATCATGTCGCACAGGCCAAAAACAGTGGGATCTCATCTTACAAGACTTCATCGATCACCAAAAGTCAAAATAAAATCGAAAGATGGAAAGAAATGAGGAGAGAATAAAGGTGGTCTCATATCCTACATTATCCATCAACAAACTGATTAATAACGAATTACGGAAGTCTCATCATCGACCAAAACAGATGAAAATGGGACAAAATGCCCAATAACAAATGAAAAATAAAATTTAATCTCTAAAATAAGAAAGTATAAACTTATAAAAGAAAATAGAATTGAAAAGTATATTAAAAATAAATCTAAGAAAAAAATTAAATAAAAACAAATCTATTAACTATTTTATAAAAATATGAATAAATATATTAATAATCCAAAAATATTTACAAATCTTTACAAAAAAAAAGTATTAAGTTTAAAAAACAAAAATAAAATAATTAAACAAAAAGGGATATGATAAATAAAGACATGGAATCCTTTGGGCCAAAAGGCCCATCATCCACTCATAGAAGAGGGAACAACCGGTCAAAGAGAAACGTGAGGGGGGTAGTAATCGATGGGCCCAAGCCCATTCACACCAGCAACACGCCAACAAATGCAAACCAACCGGCCCTTACAAGAGCTGCAAATTAAAAAAGAAGGGTGATAAATCAAAACCAGCGTCCATGTCTTTGAGAGTCCCTTTAAATTAGAGAACAACCACATTCGAAAAACTTCACGGAAAAGGTACGATCTAGACTCAACCCAAATCAAGTATCGTTTGTCAATCTATTTCCACCCTACTTCATCGGTTTCTCATCTTTGATCTTAACTCTTCTTGAATCTCTCTCTCCTCCTTTGATTCAGGCTCGTTTTTGTTTGTTTGGACTGATGATTGAAAGTATAGAACGACGGAGATTGCGAGTTGGTGAGATGAAAAATGGGTAGTGTTGGTTGAAGTTTTCGGTGGTGTTCTGTTAATGGAGGATCTGGTTCGTTTGAAGGAAAAGAGGCTGAGAACGGTCGTTTGTTGAAATAGGCTTGCTTATGGGATTGATTCAAATGGATTTCTGTTCGATGGTTGTTTGAAGGTGTTGAGCGAAGATGACGAAGTTTATGGATGGGAGAGTTTTTGGGTATGAATCTTGAGCAATAATGAAGGTTTTCGTCTGAATCCGAATGAGGGTTAGGAGGTTGAGATGGTTGAAGATGATGAAGATGGTAGAATTTTTTACGGTGAGCTTCGCGGTGGTTATGGAAGGTTTTTTCTAAGTTTTTTTGTTGGGTTCTGGGATTGAGAATGTTTGGGTTTATTTCGGTGGTTTGTTCTTGGCTTTCTGAGTTTCCGTTGAACAGGTCATGGATTACGAGCTAAAATGGTGAAATGAGGTTCGAACGGTTTACGGTTTGAAGGTTGGGAGAGGGATTGAGGGTGGTTACAGGTTTGTGAGTGGTACGGTGTTGAGTTGCAAAAAAGAACTGAGGAAAACGGTGGTTTGCGGTGGGTTGAGTTGGTTCTGAGAAGATGAAGTGGGTTGGGTTCTACGGTAAGTTTTCGAAGGTGATTATGAAGAGTGTTTCACATGGGCTCTGATGGAGTTGTGAAGGAGATTTGAGGAGATGGTTTTGAGTTCAATAAGTTTCTGAAGGTGAGTTGTTAATGGAGAAGTTTGATGTTGTTGAAGAAAAAGAAATGGAGTGTGCGTGAATGTTTCTGTGGTTTTTGGCAAAAATGGATTTTGTTGTCTGTATCTTTTGTGTTTGCAGGTTTTTCGGTTGGTGAAAGCTACAGGTTGAAGGTTTAGAAATTGTATTTTCTGGTTGAGTTAATCTGGGCATGGAAGTTGTTGGCTTGAAGTTACGGTTAAAGATTTAGGGTTGAGGTTTGTAGAGATGGAAGTTGGATGTTGGTTTTTTCAAGTGAAGAAGAAGGTTTAAGTTCATGGTATGGTGGATTCAGAAGAAGGTGAATCTTAAGATTGGAGGTGAAGGTTTGTTGCTGGTTGAAGGGATGTAAGTTTGTAATGGTGAAAGAATGTTGTTATAATTGATTGAGTTTGAAAACAACTTGGGTTGTTTTGAAAATGGAAGAAGAAGGAAGTTAGGAAATGATTTTGTGGTTTGAAGAAGGAGAAAAGTTCCATGACCTGGGTTGAAAATGGAGGTATGCTGTTCTTGGAGTTTGAAGGTGCTAGGGTGAGGATGATGATGTTGAAGGGCGGAAAACGGATGATGTTATGATATTTTTAGAGGTTCTTTGAGAAAAGTGTTGATGGTTTGAAGGTAACTTCGAACGAGTTTTAGTGGTGGTTACTTGAAACTGGGTTAAAGTTTGATGATGGTGGAGATGGAATAAGGTTCTTGGAGGTTTGGACGGAAGTTTGAAGGAAATGGAAACGAAAAAATGGAGGTTTGTTGAGTTTTGGAACAGAGTGGGGTTTGGATGAAGATTGAAGAGGAAGTTTTGAAGAACAAAGAGGTGATGAAGTTTTTTGTTTCTGTTAAGATTTGGGGAGCATTTGTTGTTTCTAAGCTTGAGCAAGAGGAACTTGAGTGAGGTTCTGTTGATATTGCTTTTGGGGTGAAGAAAGAACGAGGGTTAGTCTTTACATGCTGTGAATTTGTTGTTGTAGCATAATATGTTTGTTGGTCTGGTGTGAGTTTGCAGCTGGGTAGTGGTCCTGCTGGTTTGTACATCTTGGCAGGTTTGCAATTTGTGTAGTGGTTGTGTTTGGTGTTGGTTTTTGCAGTTTGTAACAGCCATAACACGTAATGCCAACTATGATGTTTTGGACAGGGAGTTGTACGGTGGTAGCAGGCTGGTGTGTGGCTTAACAGAAGTCTTTGAATTATGCGCATAGGGAGGCTTATGAGTTGTGGGGTGATGAGATTCATTGTGAAGGAAGAAAATGGTAGTTGCTTTGTGATGTTTCTTGTCCTTTTCTGATAAAAGTTAAATAAAACCTGATGATGATGATTAATTAAAGCTAAAAAAAACTAATGTTGTCTTTAACAAATTAATTATAATTATCAAATTCTACTCTAATAACTAATCCTAAATGAAATAACTACTAATTAAATATTAAATTAAATTTAAAACAAACTAAATTAATTTCCAACTCCTTCTAAAAACAAAAATAAATAAATCCTAATTAAATAAAATCTATACTAAACTAAATATAATCTTAATCTAGTAATAAATAAAAACTATATAATTCTAAAAATATATTAAATAAATCTAATAAAATAAAAATCTAAAAAAAATAATTAATAAGAAAACTCTTAAAATAAAATCTATTTATATCTCTATTTTCTAAAAAACTAAAAAAACTAAAAAAAACTAATAGAACCTATATTAATAAAAATCTAAACAATTAAAAACTATTTCTATATAAAAAAATCTACAACTAAACAATAGCCACAAAAAAGTCATGAAAAAGCGGGCGAGCACTGGAATGGCGCCGAAAATACCAGCACAGACTGGACCAACAGAATGAGAACAAACTCCACTCGACTCCGAAATAAAACTCCATATTTAAACTGGTTTGAATCGCCTGAAACACTAGAAAAGGGGTTGTAATCCCGATAAATCACACCGACCGACAAAATGCACCGTATGCGAGAAAAGATATGCAAATGCAAATGCAAATTAAACATAAGCCAAATCACTGAAAAAGGTTGGTCAAGTTTTAGGGTTCCACACCCTTTTAATCCTCTCCCTTCTTCGTCTTCCCTTCCTCACCAAATCCATCTTCTACGAACCGATTGCTACATAATAGTATCGGGTTCCAAATGCAAGAGGTGGTACATTCATATGAGTTAACAAACACAAATTGGCATAACTGAGTTAGAGAAAGCGTTACCAGCAACAAATCCCACGCAAAGGGGGAGGCGAAGTGCTTGGATGGGGGGAACGGAAAGGATGACGGTGATGATAGGCTCCTGGTGACCTCGGCGATGATGCACACGGTGGACGGAGGCAGTGTACGGGTGTTCGAGGCGATTTGGTGGTTATCAAGTCTCCTCTTACGGTTTATGTTATTTCTCTAAAAAAAATTCTTCCTTCCTCCTAAAACTACGGTCTCTCTCATTTTATAGTCGTGCTGGCAGAAGTCTTGTATTGAATGCAATTTCAATTTGCTTGATCTTCGCGATAAAATGTTTTAGAATGAAACGAGTTGCTGTAATCATGCTTCCCTGATAATAATATGGTTTCCTTTTAGGTTTGGGCATGTTTGAACATACTGTTTACTCTGATATAGTGTTGTTGTGATTGTCTTTGACGTTTATTTTGATTTAGAAGCTTGTTAAATTCTTGACATTACTTGCCAAAACTGTGTCTTTATTATTAGAGCTTGTCGGCACTCTGTTCGATTCTTTCCCTTTCTGTTGTATAATTGTCTGGGGCATGTTTCAGAAAGCAATAAATGGTTCTTGTTTTGGTCAATTCAAACTTATGGAAAGAATTTGAATTGGCTTGGGATGACGTCCGATTATGTTTTGGGAAGGAAAATAGGGATTGATTTCTTGATTTGATCTCATAAAGCTATCTCCTTTCTTTTATTCGAATTATGTTTGAACACATCTCAATCTTCATCGTGCTTTAACGATGCAGGTGATCAACGAATGAGTTTCAAAATTGATTGGATCGTGTTGGTGGAGCTTTTTTGGGAGGATTTGATGGGCTCAAATCTGTTACTATATAAACTTGATTTGAATTTCTTGTTCACTGATTTTGTGGACTTACGATTTCTGGACTATCCTTATTAACACTTTGTCATGGTCTAAGCTTTAGTGTCATTTGAAAACCCTTTTAAATGTATGATTCTGCATATATTGTTTTCATTTCCTAATTTGATTTCCCCCTTTTTTTTACATATCTGTTGAGCAATCTTGGGCACAACCTTACTTGGTCTTTTAAGAGCTTCTTGATGGCGAGGGATAACGACTCACAAAGATTTCACAAAGGTATGAATTTAGAACTCTCTTTCTTACTTCTTACTAGTTATGAAATCTGCTAGGAATCCTTAGGGTAACCGTTTTGACTTTGGAATTAACCATGTATGTGGTTTTTCTTCTCATTGTTACAACTATTGTTTACTTGAGATATGCCTTCATTAGGTCAACAAAATATGAAGTTTAACCTTTAGACGTTTAGTCACTCTTTCAAGTTTTGTTTCCTTTGCTGGTCACCCAATTGGTGTTTTTTTGAATTTGCAGTCGTACTATCTTATACCACAATGCCACAAAGAGCAAAAGGTTGATCTCTTAGGGTACATGCTTCAAGATGACCTGCCGGTGAACACCTCTTGAGGCTGCAATTATCCTCTTTTGAGCAATTTCAAGTAAGGGCTCTTTTTAGGTAGAGATAAACCTTCTATACCTAATCCAGCTCTCTCCTTTACTTCATCTTAATTACTCGTTTCAATTCATGTCTGTAGATGCGATTCAATTGAAGCTTCTTGGAGTTTTACAAGTTACTTCTTGAACTTCCTCTATTATGGACTAGCCTTTGTTCCTTACGGATACGGGCGAGTGAATCGTCTCAACGCTGATTCACAACAAATATCTTAACGACAATCAGGCCATTTTACACACTTCATAGGTTGCATTGCTTGGTTTAGGTCAAGATTAAAATGCCTTGAGACAGATATCGTTAATTTTGTAGTAGCCACCACCTTGTCTGACAGCCAATTATTATTATATGCATGAAAGCTAGTTGTCATAGAGACCCTTGCTTTATCAAAGGAATGAGGCTCCGCCCAGCATAAGTCACCGCTCAGACTTGCTGTTTGTTTTTGTAAAATGTTGTCCTTATTTGCTCTTATGGTATCTCTTCTGAATGTTCCAGTCATGACAGGGGCCAAGCACCTTGATATCCACAATACACGAAATACCTCCAGAGTTTTTTTAGTATATGGTGTTAGCCTTCTTCGGGAATCTTACACTAAGAGTCTCGAATCTCTCTTTGTAAAGGCAGCAGTATGACTGAATCAATAATTGTAATCAATCAGACTTGTCTTAGCCTTGTAATTTATACTTTGTAAAAAAATATCATGAATTAATGGCACCTTGAATTTTACTAAATTTAGATTCATGGGCTTGAAACGATGATCTTGCCAATAATGAAGTATAATCAAACTTCAAAAAGAACAATAGCTTCACAATGCAAATGATGGATTCTAAATTATTTCACTTGAAAATCTCAACGAGCAAACAAAGGTCAAAACTTTATGGGCCAAGGATAGAATCTCTTTTGAATTAGGTTTGGTTTTTTATTAACCGCATGGACAAAGGTCTAGATGGTGATGGACTTAACACATATATCATTCCCTTGAATCTTCGGAAAAAAATGAAGTTAGCATACTCGGTCAATGATACACTCAAAAGATCTAACTGATTAGCCTTTGGAGTCCCTTTGAAGTAAGCCCGGTCCCACCAGGGAACCAGCCTTTGGAGTCCCTTTGAAGTAAGCACGAAGAGGTGGGATCTTGGGTCAAAAATCAGGGTGCGACACCCTAGATATGGTCATCTTTTGAAATGATTGGCCATTTACTCATTAGTGTTTCATAGTTTCAAAAGATTAAACTCATCACTGATGTTCATATGCAAGCTTCTAAAATGTCAAGCAATGTTAGCAAGCAGCAAAATGTTAATTCTGAAACTAATAATTCAACACACATGTTAGTCCTGAAGTTGAAAAGATATTGCAATAACTTATGACTGAATCACTAGTTAGGATGTGTCATTCATTTCTTTTACAAAGCCAACACAAATTTTGGGCATAGCTCATAGGAGTCAGGAAACATTAGCTCATTAAGTATGCTTTCAAAATGAACCTGCTTCAATTAGGTCTTTTGAGGGTTGTAATGGGGCTTGGTTCACAGTTTATTAAACAAAGGATAAAAGACTCAAAGTTTATTTGTACCCACCCGTTCTTCGTGATGTTATCCAATCCTACGTTCAGTTGACTTGATGCAAGCACTCATCTCACAAGAGGAGTTTTGATCAGTGACGAATCTAAGTGTTCTAAATTGGAGGCAGCTGCCCCCACTCATTTAATTATATGTCTAGTAGATGCTTAATAATTTTTATATTGATACTATAAAAAATTAGTTATTGCCCCCACTAAATATTCTCTCATTCTTTTTAAAATTTCTAATAAATTATCGTATTTATCATTTTTATTTATTTATTTAAATAAATAGAAAAATTTATAAATAATTTATAAAACTGTAGAATTTATATTATTTTTTATTGATATAGAAAAGAAAATTTAAGGACAGAAATAATAATTATAATAAAATCATTATTTTTAAACAAATTAAATTTTATGTAAAATTATAGTAACAAAAAATTGCCCCCACTAATTAAAATTTCTGGATCCGTCACTGGTTTTGATATGGTTAAGCAACATCGAGGCTTTGGACATGGCAGTTACCTACCTTTTTGCTTTTGGTGTTTGATCACACGACTTTTCTTATTTATTGAGGATTTTTCTTTGTAATCTTTTATTCTTGTTTTTTGAATTTTTGTTCATTCTTTGTTTTCCTTTACTTTTTCCTGAACAGAGTCTTTTGGATTTGAACTTGAAGTCCAGCGGGATGCCCCATTTTTTCCTAAAGCTCCTTCATAGATTTTGATTTAGCGGGATTTTTTTTCCATTTTATTTTTATGAACAAATCGTGTGACTCTAAGATGAAGACTAGCTCATTCCTTATATACCAATGACAATTGGATATCTGAAACGATATCAGTGACAACTGGATTTGAGGGTACCAATAACAATTGGATTTTAACTCCTAGCCTCCTAATGTGTGAGGGTATGGTGAAGTGGATCCTCAGATGTTCACTCCTTTTTGAATGTTTGTGTGCTCGATCAACTTAACTAAAAATTACTCTGCCCTAGGTTAAAATTGAAGGTTTTTTTATATGGAAAAAAAAAACTCCTACTTCAAGACTCAAAGGGTTTAATAAGAGATTATCTTCCTTATATCTCCAGTGTTTGGGAATTTGAAATAATGCCTTACATCGTCAGCATGGTTTTATTCAAAAGCATACGACAAGAGATCTTGCATTTTCACTTTCATCGTCCTCCCTTCAATTCTTTGCCTAAGCAAGAGATGAGAAATATTGGCATTATAAAGTAGAAAAATATTTAAATGAGTGAATACGAATGGATTTCTTCAAGACAAATATTCATTGCATTAATCATTCAAAATAAACAAGCTCTTACATGCCAAAACAAATTCATTAACAAACGAAGAAAATTACATATGGAAAAGCAACAAATGAGATAAATATTTGAAAGGGCATAGGCCTAAAGAACAGTATTCATGTTCCACAACATCGATCCACCATGTGCACAGAGGAGCTCGTTCCATGTTCTAGCATCAACCTGACTTAAACCTTGGGTACACACATCTTGAAGGACAAAATGGCATCTTGGACCAGCTCTTTCAGTTTTTCTTTGAGGACACAACATTCTTCAATGTTTTTGCCAAGAGCCCCTTGATGGAATGCACAGAAGGAATCAACCTTAAAGCAACTCCTATGAATCATTGGGATGGCAGGTGGTGTTTCTGTCTTCACCAAACCCTTCTGTACTAGGACAAGAAACAGCTTAGCATAGGACACTGAAATATCCTCAGACTCATCCCTCTGATTAGGCTGGTGATGAGTAGAAGAAGGAGGGTTAGTCTGACGTTGAGAAATTGATAGATCCTTGACCAAATCAATCAGGCGCCTTTTATTGATCTTCAAGCTTGAAACCTCTTCACGGAGTTCTTGATTTTTTTGTCCTTGATTATCCACTAAAGTCTTCATCATGGTATAAAATCTCCCCATATGGTCTCCCAAAGTGGCGACCTCCTCACGAGGTTCATGGTTTTCCTGTGCCAACTGATCCATTCTTTGTTGATGGTTGGCTCGAGTTGTACTGATGACTCAGCTTGACTATTGGAGGAGGGAACAAAGGTAAGCACCTGGAGTGCAAAGGATGATATGCTAATGATGCAAATGCAAATGAACTTCAACGAACTCAAAAGTTATATTTGTAAACACCATAAAACGAACAACATTTTGAATGATTGAAAAAGTCTCATTTCATTGAACGAAAGATTACAAAATTTCAAAATCCATTGTGAAACCTACGACATTTGCAAAAATAACTCCAAGTTCCTTGAAGAGTTAGAAAAATGAAAGCATGAATTCATGAATGTATGTTGATGCAATGCACACAAACAAGGTTACACACAGGTTTAAGGGTCAACAACGAGCATGGAGCCAAGATTTAACCCTCCCACAAGGATATGTACTATGGGTTTATTGTACCTGTACAATGGGTTCTACAAAGTTCCCAGAGTTATTGATTCATCTTTCAGATATTATCAACTTGCACGACTACTCATGTAGGCTAATAATATTCTCAAGATAAACTCGTCTGAGTGTAGTATCATATGACAACTATCTCAGCTCTACACCTGGATAATCACTGCACTAAGTCCTAAAAAGTCTAAGAGGGGTGAAGGCATACTAAGGTCCCCAGCTTCATGGACTCCCAGGTCAAAAAAAAGTAATGAGAATACGACTACTCGCATGACATCAATAATCCCAAAGAGGTCGTCACTGAGCGTGATTATATCATATGTTAATCATGTTAGGGCTACTCCCAACAGTTAAATTTTGATTATATCACAATCCTATCTTATTTATGTACACTCATGTCCGAGTTAGGACTTACCTCACCACACAAAGGTCACCACCCTGAAAAACAGAAAAACTAAACAATACAAGCAAGCAAAAATAATAACACAAATACAAAAAAGATAGGCTTAACCCTCTTGGGATTCCCCAGTCAAGTCGCCATTTCTGTCGGAGTCAGAATTAGATATCACGATATTATATTAACTGTGAAAAAACATCCGATGAAAAAATAGAAGAGTCGCCATCAAACGTTATTTATCCCAAAGAGAGGGAAAGGAAACGTTCGAAGCAAACCTAAAATAAAGGAAATGACAAGGTCATTGCAACCAAATATTGGGTTCGGGAGTCAGTTACGCAAGGGGAAGGTATTAGCACCCCTCACATCCGTTGTACTCAACAGGATACATGCTTGTTGTCTAATAAAAG
Organism: Lathyrus sativus; assembly: GCA_963859935.3. Lineage (NCBI taxonomy): Eukaryota > Viridiplantae > Streptophyta > Magnoliopsida > Fabales > Fabaceae > Lathyrus > Lathyrus sativus. The sequence goes on from OZ012741.1 coordinate 265,837,084, forward strand.
GGTGTGTTTATCTAAAAGCTACTTCTAAATGGGGGAGGGAAAAGAAAAAGGATACTCGATAGAATATTTCCGCCCTATGCCTACGTATTCCATCGTGCAATGGGAAAGTCAGAGTCAACGTAGTCCGGAAAACTACAGGTGATGGGGGGAAGGTTGCTCGCCAAGACATCGTTATCTTGTGCCTACGTATCCTCATCTGGCATGAGAAATCAGAGCAAACGTAGTTCAGGTAACTAAACCACGGGTTGGTTAAGTGTTTTTTATGAGCGACATTAAGTTCCCATTCCAGCAGTTAGGGTCGATGCTTGTTTGTGATAATATGGAAAAGTAACGTACTGTTTTCTGAAAATGATTTTGAAACAATCCCAAAGGATAAAAAGGTTTGAATTTGGTTTAAGAGTTTTAGAGAAGTGAATTGAATTTGTTTGAGATTCACGTTGCACTAAAGACTATGATATAGGAGAGAATGCATCGCATATCGCCCAAAGGGCATACACTAAACACTCTAGAAAAATAAGGAGAAACCCTCCACTCATCATTTCCCACATACTTAAGGCTCGTGGCACACAACGCTCATCATTCTTTATTAAGTGTCTTAGAGTTGTTTAAGATGAGAAGAGAAGACACAAAAGAAAACACTAAAGGGAAACTTAAAACCCTAATGTTATCATACAAAATAGCACTAAAGTTAGGATAAAAAGGAAGTCTACCTAATGTTATCATACACATGATGGACCTAAAGTTGAGGTCAAAGAGGAACTATCCTAATTGTTATCATGCAAAGGAATTGAAAGCCTAATGTCTCTCCTACTGCCACCTTAATCAAAAATTAAGTGAGACTAGGAATCCTAAGGGATCATGTGAGAAAGCTCAAGTAAACATTATCCAAATCAATCACAGATGAAAACAAGGTTGAAACCTAAACAAGTCTCAAGAAGAGAAAAAAGATGAAGGAGAAAGTAGAAGAAATAGGAAGATGCAATCAAAGATAACAATCATGGAAGTTCAAAGACAAAGAAGCATCAAGCACACACATTTCAATCATACAAGGTGAATACCCACATCATGTCAAATGTCAATCCATATCAAAAAATTTGAAAATCAAAACACAATGGCAAAACAAAATGCCCACACACACCCAAATGACTCAAACATCTTACAAGAAGCATTATCCATCATAAAGAAAATTAAAATGAGGTCAAATGAGATGAGAAACAAGGTAGGGCAGTAGCAACATCACACTATATCCAATCCATATCAATGATCAAGGAAAAGGCACAAAGAGTCAAGTTATGTATCCCATTCACAAACAAAACAAATGCTACACAAAACAAGCATACAAAACATAACTCTAAGGGAAAAGAAATGATATTAGGGCATGGAACTAAGTGTGGGAAGCAACATGAACATGAATATTTGATTCATTCATAAACACACAAAGGAAACAACAAGGTTTGAAATCAAAACATGCATCAAGAACAAATTCATACACCAAAGTCATTCAAAGATAGGAGGCACTCAAACAAGAACATACATGATCAAGTATCAATGCATCAAGGTTAGAAACAAACTCAAACTATATTCATCATTTTCACATTCAAATCAACAATTAAATTCAAGAAGAGACAAACTCAAGTTAGAGCACAAAAGTCAAGCACACATCTCAAGTTATTCATGGGAGAAATACATGATCATATAAGAAAACTGAGATAAGGTAAGCATAAAATAGACCTCTAACCATGAAAAAAAAAAACTTATACATGTTAACCAAAGCAAGTAAGAATTACCAAACATCCATTGAATCATCCAAGAATCATACTCTAAAGATTAGGTCAAGACATGCACACAAACATAACCAAAGCAACATCAACTTGATACATCATCGAAAAAATAGAAAAATTATCAAATAAATTCCAATCAAAAGCTCAAACTCATCTTATATCCATCAAGACAAAGTGTGCAAAAGATCTCCACAAGATTGGCTCAAATTCATCATTAAGTAAACTCAACAAGGCAAGCATATCATAGAAATCAAGTATGCATCGAGGAACAAATAAAATCAACTAAGAAGCAACCAAAAATTCCACATCAAAACACCAAACCAGCATCCAAACATTCACCAATGGCAAACCAAAACAAGGTCAAGAGATTGGATCAAAAAGGTAAGCATAGGGCATCAAAAGCATAAACCCTAGCCAAGGACAAATATGTAAAATCACTTCACTAAATAAATATAAATAAAATAGGAAAATTAATTTTAAATAAAATAAAAATTACGAAAATCAACTCAAGACATCAATTATTCGGAAACATATTTCTAACCATTTTTAAAAATGTTTTATCAATTAAAATAAAAAATAAATTGAAAATAAATAAATAAAAAAAGGAAAGCGAGCGCATCAGCAAAAGGAAAATGAACTGAGGAAGTGTTGTTGCGCACGTTGGGATTAATAACAGGGGGTTCATAAAGCAAATATGTAAGGCCCATGAACCAAACAAGGTCAGAAACAACAAAAAAAGGGCCACGCGTGAGATTCATTAATTGAGTCATCATTGACTCAGCTCCACATGGGCTCCATGCAGGCAAGTCAAGGAGTCAACATCCCAAGACAACTCAGACGCTGGAGCTAGGGCTCCGGTCGTCTTCTACAGTGGTCACGCCGAAGTTATAGAACAAAACATCATCAAAAACAAAAAAATCACACATTATTCTGAAGGGAATTTCATACTGAACACAAATATGAACTCCAATTTTATTTTTTAACAACTCTAAGGTCATGAAAATCGAGCACGAAAACAAGAACACATGAATTGAACCTCTTTAAAAAAAGACAAACTCATGAAAAACATTGCTTACAATGGTGTAAGACTTCAAATGCATCAATAATGAACTTAAAAAGCTTATAGAATGAGAGAAATAAGTTGGAGAAAAATTCCTAGTGGAGGGTGTCCACTGCATCTTGTTCTTGCTCAAACCACTTCAAAAATCCCTTGTTCAAACTCTTTAGAACCTCAAGAATGATGAATAAGGCAAGTAAATATGAAGATCTTAGGAGAAAAACTCAGCTCAATTTGAGAAAATTTTAAGAGAGAAAAAGCTTCCTTTGTTCTGATTTTCACACAATGAAGGTGGTTGCCTCTCTTTTAGGGTTTTGAGGGTTTATATATGAAGTTTGTGAGGTTAAAAATGTCAGTTACTGTGGTTTACTTGTGGTTAAAGATTTGAAACAAAATTGAAATGAAGGGTGAATGATGCATAATGGCACAACGGTGGCATGGTAATGGTATGTTGTCATTCTTTTGTGAGTGGAAGGAGAAGTTAGAAGGAAAGAGTGGCCTTAGGCTCTTTGGTGAGCAAGTTTTTGCTCTTTTCTTCTTTTGGAAAAATGTTGTGAAAACTGGTACATGAACGGTACAAGGTTGGTTGGCACTTATTTGGCAAGGTTCCGTGACATAACCATGATGATTCATGAGCATGAAATGGTAGGACAATGTTGCTGTAAAGAAAAAAATCATTCCAAGTAGAATCACATGCTTGAAATACCTACTCATGGAACCATATTTAACCAACCATATCTCCATGCATATTGCTCCAAATGGTGAGCTTCTTGGCACAGTGAGAAGTAGGGAGAATCATGATCAAATTCTATCTTCAAAGTGAATTGATACAAGACTTGGATCCACGAGAAAAGAAGGTTGGAAGTTGTGTTCTCAAATTTGTCCATAGTAACTTAGAAACATTCTAATTTATTGAACCTTTGACATAATTGAAACCTCATCTTTGAATCCATATAACTTGAAGAGTTTGGATCCAATTGAGTTGTTTTAGTAATGGGTAGAAAGCCTGAAGAATGATTTTCATCTTTCATGTTCAAGGGAAAGTGATTTAAGGTCAAGAACTTGGTGAAAAGTGCCTTGGAAAGTATCCTCAAAAATCGGCCTAAAACTTGTCCACTCTTGATAGCTTTAGAAACATAAATTGGATAGATCATAACTTGAGTTCTACACATCCAATGGAGATGATCTAGTACTCAAAATAAATTTTGGAAGATGCCCTAGAACTTTCATGTTTAAGGAAAATTCATTTTAAGCTTGTATCATCATGTAAGATAGGCTTGAAATTACAACGCTGAATTTCTATACTTAGAAAAATTTCTGCCTAAAAATCTGGGGGGGGGGGGGGGGAATATCCATTTTCATCCTATTTTGTATAAGCTTAAGAGGTTACGTGAATTGTACTCTTGGCATTGAATATATTTCTTTTGATAAATTCATAAACTTTAAGAAAACTATGTAATATAGATTTACATTAATTTTGTCTATAATGTATATTAGTTTTTCAAAATTATCATGTAATTATATAACCGTGTTTTTCATTAAATAGAGAAGTTTTTGTACAATTTTTAATGTATTTGGTAAAAAAATAATTTGACGAGAATGAATCTAATTTGGTTATACGAAGATTATCCTCACATGTAGGATTGAAAATAAGTGAGTCGAACACATTTCACTTTGATTTGACATAAATTTAGTTCGTCTTGAAATTTGACTAAAATTTGTTACGAATTTTTGATTTAACTCAAAGAACTTGTTACAAGAACAATTGTCTTTGTTTCTAAGTGAGAGTGTTGTTTTGATTCGATTGAGTCTTTCAAGTTGCAAGATTTCAGTCCGGACGTTTTTGCCATAATTGTGTTTGTCAAGAATTAATAGTTGAAGATCTAGTTGTCCACTTAGCTCCTAAATTCGACGCCTCTTGCAAAATAAAGAAATCTAAGGAAAATTCGACGCCTCTTGCAAAATAAAGAAATCTAAGGAGAAGCATTAAAAGCAGGTTGAAAGCAAAGGTTGGTCGAAAGGCGTGAGGCAGCTAAAGGAAGTAGTTGAAGCACTCAATAGGATTGAAGAGAAACCACAAGGGCTTCGATCGTTTACTGTTGGGTGATTTATTGAAGATTTGAAATTCAAAAACTTGGAGGGAACAGTTTCGTTTTCCAAGTGGCTAGGAGGAGACATGACACCTTATAAGCAGCGGATCCATACATTGTGACAAATGGTAAAAGATGGTGATGTTGGAAGTTATTAGTAGTTATTTTTTACTATTATAAATAGGGAGTCTTAGACATGAAATAAGGTGCGTTGTAATTTACTATTGTACAAATCACTCTTAGGCAGATTTTTAAGTGTACAAATCACTCTTCAAGCTGAATTTCTATACTTAGAAAAATTTCTAAGTGTTGAAGTGACAAAATCTTGATTTTCTCAACTTTAGCTCTCCATATCTCTCAAACTGTGGATATTTTTGGACTTTCTTTCTTCTAAAAACTTGTATTTCATGATGTCCCCTTTAATTTGATTACAAGTTTGCCCCCATTGGATCAAGGATGAGAAAGTTATGGATGTTGTAAAATGGCTAGAATTTAGGGTTTTCCACACTTAGAAAAATTTCTCTAAAATCCTAATTCAACCAATCTCCCGAATTTATGTTTCCTCTTGACATTACTTGTTCCAAAAACGTGAAATCACTTGAAAACACCTAGCACACCCTTGGTTGACCTTAAGATCCAAGATTTTGACCCCCATTGAATCAATGTTGACTTTTGTTGACCATATGAAACCCTAGGATCATTTCCACTGATTGAAACTCTTGTGATGGTTTGTGAAGACACATAATCCATGTAGAAGTCCCTCAAGGTATGTATTGATCTTTAGAATCATGTCTTTACCAAGGAACTAGCCACAAATCTCCTATGAACCAAAACCCTAGTCTAATTATCCATGAGATAGGAGGAGGTGATCAATGCTTGAATTCTTGATTCAAGTGGTTGAGTGACATGACTTGATGATAATGCAGACCTTGTGACTTGAGACTACCACAAATTTAAGCATGAACCCTTGATTGAGCTTTGAAGATGAAAGTTTTTCTTGAGTGTTGGATAAGATAACTTGATCCCCTGTCTAAAACCAATGCTATACGCAAATGCCAATGCAAAAGGATATGAAACATAAGCCAAGATATAAGAAAAGGGATGGGAAAATTTTGGGGTGCTAAACTATGTAGGAGCTATGAGTCGACGCAAGAAGGCCAGAAAGTTTCAAACATTATTTTCAAAACTTCCACAAAGCATATCTCTCTCATTTTTTAATGAAATTTAGAGATAAAAATACCAAAGTTGCCCAATTTTTGACAAGGAAATCAATAACACTATTTGCACAATTTAAAACTCAAAAATAAAGAACACGAGTCATAAAACCCAAGACCTAAACCCTAGATGTTGAGTCAACCAAAACCACTCATACATGCATGATAAGTTGCAAAGAGGTTATAGGTCATGTTCAACACAACGGTATCTACATTTTTACTTCAGAAACCAACCAAAGATGATGCATGTATGATGAGTTTCAAAAATTAGAAAAAACCTTACCTATTGGAGAAAGGTCTAATGCCTCTTCTCAAGCTTCCAATAGCAAAGTGATGCGTGTTATCCGCAAGTATAAGGAGTATGTCAAAGTAATATAAAAGATTATCGATCCCACAGAGATCAATGTCAATCTATCAATTACTATTATTATGGTGTTTATCTTAAGCTAATGAAAAAAGAGCGTAATACACACATAAAAAGTAATTAAGGAATGAATTCAAATTCAGAATAAAGCATACTAGAATGTAATTCTCATCGATCAAACGTTACGTTAGCGTACTCAGAACCGGACCTGACCTTAATTTATACTAGTCGCTCATGCTACATTGGTCGCATCTTGTGTTAAAGTGAAAAATCCTTTTTTATATAACTACCTCTAAGACTCAGTTAAAAAGTGCTTTTGATGGAAAATTTCAATATCAAAGGGTTTCTGGCATATGCTCGTCCAACTGGATCCTAAATTTATAACGCGTCCGAAAATAGCTTTAAAATCACTTTCTAATAATACCAAACTTTCCTAATTAATTAATAAAGTGCTTTTGATGTTTTTACCAATTAAAAACTAACCAACTCTTATCTAAAGTGTCAGACGACTTTCAATTTTACCTGACATAGTCACGGTTATTACGTAAATAGAAACACGGTTCCGTTCACGTAATGGCCGATCAATTTAAGTTCAGAAAAGTTGCATTAAAATCTGAAACAACCCCTAAAGTATTTCTACAAATACAACATATGGAGTACCGTCGAAACAACAGTCCTCAATCCCAGCACCGCAAAATTAGCTAGACATGACGGTGGTAAACATAGTAAAGAATTGGTTTGTAGAATAAATCATTTAGGGAAATAAATACGTGTGTGATTGTTTTAAAAAGTAAGAACGAAAGTGTCACGCTTAAATTCAGTTTAGAAAATGAATCTTTTGAAATAAAGTGATATGTAAATTATGCCGGAAAATTAAAAAATTTAATGCAAGGCGGAGGCAATCCGAATAATAATAAAAGCGCGAATAGAATTAAAAACCTACTCCAAATCGGAGACTTGAGTCTACTACAGTACCAGAAAGTAAAGCTGACTTGGAAAGTAAAATGACAACAATATTAAACTCTTATGTTACGATGCTCCAACCTCAATTACAACAATCGTGCGATAACCCATCTATGTGATAGATTACCGCTTTTAACAACTAGATTTATGCCTATGCTGAGAACTAAGATTTGATCCCTTAAAACTATGAAAGTAAGGTGTTATTTATAGGGTAATTTGCCTTGGGCCGAAAGTAGGAGCTTCAGAAAACGTGTGAGATAATTCCTCTGTGTTGCACTCCAAAATTTGCTTAACCTTTTCTTGCATGATTTATGTTTCATTGCATTTCATTTGCATAGCATAACATAGCCCTAACATTGGAATATCATAGCATCATTCATTGTGCAGGGGATCAAGGGTGAGATATGAAATAAAGAGCCTAGCTGAAGGTTCACACAAAATAGAGAAGTCATCAAGAGTATCATGTTAAAAGAGGGTGTCGTTGAGGAGTTTGATCATCTGTATGAGGCCTATCTTCAAGTGTGAGGAGGTATCTGAGGAGCCTCCAGGGTTTAAAGAGTCTTGATCAAGGGTATGATGTGTGAATGAAGCTTAATGAGTCTCTAGAAAGTCAAGAAGGAGCTTAGACAAGTCATTGTATCAAGTTCAAGGGGCCATGGTTGAGGTGTGTACAAGTAGGGTTTCATCTAGGTAACCCTAGGTCAAGGAGAGCAAAGAAAGGGCATCAAGACCCAGCTCTAGGTCATGGAAGTCATGGATTGATATGTTGAAGCATGTGTGTGGATGAGCCAAGATCAAGTTCAAAAGAATCAAGAGTGGTTGGAGGTGTTTGAGACAGGGTTCCTAGGGTAAAATCCCATGTATATCACTGGACTTCCAAGCCACATAAGCCAAAATACAAGTTTCAAATGGACCTTTGGACAACATGAAAATTGTAGGGAATCTCAATACCTTTAATTTGAGTACTAGAAGTCTTCAAGAAGATTTTGTAGAACTCAAGTTATGGTTCTTGCAAGTTACAAGTCACCAGAGGACACTGAAATTTATCTGTGAAAGTCACTTGACTTCCAAGCAACTTTTGCCCCTCAAGGTGTTTTCAAATGGATTCTTGGCCAACATAAGAGTTGTAGGTATTGATCTTAGCTTTAATTTTAGTACTAGAAGTCCTCAATAAGATTTTTGGAACTCAAGTTATGATCTTGGCAATCCAGGGGTATTTTGGGAAAGTTGAATTATAGGTCATTTTCAAGAATGTGCCAAAATCTCCATCTTCCACTCTTCAAATGAAAAATTATTCAACATGAGATGTGCTTAAAATGATGTTTTTATATCATATGTGAAGACATGGTGAGGTGGATTGGCTTATTTCACAAAGTGCTTCAAAATGGCCTAAAAGAAGGATTTTTCAAATGATGCAAAAGAGGGGAAAATGATTTTTTGAGTTGTAGGTCCTAAACATGTCATATGAGTAGTCATTTTGACCAGGAATTGAATTTTAGAGACATTGGAAATGTCACAATTTTGAGATGAGCCCTAATTTCATGAGCTGCTTTGTAAAGTAGTTACTTCAATTACAAGTCATTGATCCAAAGCAAGAATCAGGGCAATTCAGGCTGAGCTAGCCATCCAAACATATCCCAAATTCAATTTGCAGTTGAATAGAACATTCTGGAACGAGAAATGAGGGAGAATTCGTGACTGTAGCTTTGGAATTTCATGGCCATGACAGAATTTTGGATCAACTGAATTGGGCCTTAATTTGGACTTAGAAGCCCATGAGAAGCTTCTATATATTCATTTCAATGATTCCAGATGAAGTTTGGTGATGATTTCGTGGAGAGAGTGAAGATTGAAGTTGAGCTTTCAAGGTTTCTAACTGAAAACGGTTTTGAAGTTCAAGGCACAATCAAGCACAATTGAAGGTTGGAAAAGCTTCCTCTTGCTTCACTGATCGTGTCTAGAGAGTTGTGGAGCTTGAATCCATCATCTTCTACCTCTGATGATTCAATTTTCACAGGTATGTAGTTCTTGAATTTGCTCTTGATCTAGGCTGAACTAGGTAGATTCTTGCATGTGGTTAGGGTTTAGATGGAACCTAGGTCGTTTCTGGATAGAAATTTGAGCAGTTAGAGACATTCCAAGATGACATGTGATTTCTGTTTGAGCACGAATTGAGTTGATCCTAATGCTATGAACTGGTTTGGATAGATCATTATGATGTACAAAACATGAGGATCATTTCTGTGGATTCAATTTTGCCAATGGTGATGGTTGAGATTTTGGCATATTTTGAAGATGGCTTCGTGTTTTAATTTCCGTTGAGAGTTGGATGAAATGGATGTGATATTCATGATCCTGGTGATTTTCTGAGTAAGATAGGTATAAGGTTCGTCAGTTTTGGTCACCTGAGTTTGGGACCTCACCGGAGAAGATGGTTGTTGCACCCCAAAATTTGACCAACGTTTATTCATCCATCAAGTGTTTGAAAGTTGATATCTTCATCAGAAAGTTCAAGAGATCCTCAGAAAAATTGGTTGAAACCAAGGTTGTGTGCTTCATAGCTTGAGAGTTGTGGGAGCTCCTCAGATGATTCTGAGACTTTGAGAATGAACTTGAAGCTTTGAGAAATCCTATGAGATGTCTTGAAAGTCATCATGAAGCCCAGAGAGGTCATTGTGCAAGAATTCAGAAGATTCAACCATGAATGGTAGAATTAGGGTTTTGACTGGGTCAACCCTAGGTCAACTGAAGATTTGGAGAAGGTTGGGACCTAATCCAAGGGCCATGAGATCATGGAATGATGTATGGAGATGTTATAAATATGATTCCTAGACCAACTTATCATGATTGAGGAGTTTGAGAAGTTTTAAGTTAGGGTTTCTAAGGATTGTCAGTGAAAAAACCCTAATTTGATCCCTATCTTCCAGGCAGTTTTATCTCAAGATGTGATTGATATCTCATCTTCCCCACAACATGAATGTTGTAGAGCTTGTTCTTATCTTTAATTTGAGTGGTAGAAGTCCTTGATAGGAGTTGCAGAGCTCAAATTATGGTTTTGGCAAGTTACAGGTCATCCGGGGTATGTGAATCTGGGTCCTTGAAAGTCACCCAACTTGCAGACAACTTTTTCCCTAGTAGGATGATTCCTATGATCTCTTGGTCAACATTAATGTTGAAGATAATCTTCTTATCTTTCTATGGAGTACTAGAAGTCCTTGATAGGATTTGTAGAACTCAACTTATGGTTTGAACAAGACAGGGGTATTTTGGTCATTTGGAAGTTATAGGTCATTTTAAGCAAAGGCCATATCTCCTATTTCCAAGCCTCAAATGGAAAAACTCAAAACATAAAAGTTGTTCAAAATGGGATTTTAAGCCTAGAAAAGTGGTCATGAATTGTTGAAAAAGCTTGTAGCAAGGATTTACAAGATTGGTTGAAAATGACCTAAAAATGACTTATAAGTTAAATGGATCCAAGTTGGAAATTGGTTTGGGAGATGTAAAAATCCAAAATAGGTCATCCAATATGTCATTTTGAATCCAAACATCATTTTAAAAACAATGGTTTATCCACATTTTTGAGTGTAGGCTTAAAAATTGGAGTTGCTTTGTAAATTTGTTTCTTGCATTTTAAGGCACCAAAAGAGAAAGTGAGAAAATGCTACATAAGGGTTTGAAATGCCTTGTTCTCATACCAATTACTCATTTAAGGAGATATTAAGTGGAAATGCATGGCTTATCATGAGTTTGCATGAGAATTACTAAATATGGAAAAATCAAAATCTCATTGCATGATACATTCTAGAAACTTCTTGGAATCTTCTACAAGCTTCTACACACTTCCATCCTTCTCTATAAATGCCCTAGAGTTGATCCATGGCAGGGTTGGTGATTCATTGTGCTTGCAAACCATAGTTTGATTCCATCACTCCAAATTGCATTTTGATTTCAAACTTCATCTAAACTTCATCAACTACCAAATTTCTTGTTACAATCATCTTCTACCATCATCATGGAGTAAGAAGCCAGCAAGAACTAGTGGAATTAGTGGCTGTTTCGTGTGATCCAAGTCTTCCCTCCAAGTTGCATGAAGAAGTGGCTAGAGTGATTCAAAGGGTGTTATCAAGAATTAGTGCATACAGAAGGCTCAACATCCATTGGAGATCCTTTGAAGTAAGTGACAAGAGCTGGATTGAAGGATAACCACCATTGCCATCATCAAGTGATAGGTATGCAATTTCAATCGAATCTCCTTATTTATCCAATATTAGAACATGTGGTTAGGATATATATGTTAGAGACCATTAGAGGATGCAGTGTGAGGAGTTTAAGAGCTGTTCTTGAAGGTTCAGAATATGGTGTGGATTCTTGGGTGATCAAGATCATGGTGATTAGGGCAAGATAATCCTAGATATTATGTTTAGAATACTCACCATAGTGCATAGAACACTCCAGAGTAGTTTGAGCACGTATAGTTTCCATGCACACCAGAGCTAAAACATGGTGTCCAGAACTTCCACCTTTCGTATTTCATTGTAGGGTGAGTGTTAGAAAAATCCAAGGTCATGGATGTGTAGAGGGAGAAAAATGGTGCAAGTTTGGTTTTTATATCGTGTTGTTTCATGGCCAAACGAGGGAGATAGAGGAGGTATAAGTTCCATGCATGGAATTCACATTTTCTGAAAACCCTAAGCACGTCGGGGACGATGATCCACGTGTGTTGGATTTGGTTGACATCATTGACTTGTCATCTGATCGCGTGGCCCAGATTAAATCTCAAAAAATGGAGGGAAAGGCCAAATACAATGAAACGCGGCGTTTCATTAAAAGGGGACTTGGGCCAGAATCCTATCCGCACCCCCTTAGTACAAAGCCCAGCAGATACACGTCCAAACCTCACTATTCGCACCATGTATTTTCTCTTTTATTTCTGAATTTCTTTTATTTCTTTTGAATCACTGGGCTTAAGCAATGTTCTATGCGCACCCCTACCAGTTCTGGCCCATTGAAATAACAACTGGGCGCTTCTTCTATTCTCACCCCCATCCCATTTTTCTTGTATTTTCTTATTTTAATTTCTTTTATTTGCTTGCATTTTATAAAAATCATAGAAAATTGAAAAATTAGTATTTTTTAATTCTTGTTTTTTCTACATGTTCATAATTTTGTCTAGAAAAATATCAATAAATAAATTTGGCATTTTATTTTCTTTTAATATTTTTAGTATATTTTTCATTTAAATAGCTTTTTATAATGTTTAGTTTGATACTCAATTTTGTAGAATTTATTCTAGGACCTTCCCTTAGGATTTTTGAGCCATTCTTTTTGGCATAGTTAGATATTGAATCATAGTTTCCCATAGGATTTAATTCATGATTTTTAGATTAAAATTTGATTAGTTTAATTAGGTTAGCATTAGGGTATCATAATTAGGGTTTAGGTTATGCATAGGTGAAATAGTTCATTTTCTTTAGAGAGTTTTGTCTTGATTTTTGGGGATGGGCATATATGGATGTTATGGGTAGATGTTATAGACCCTTGTGAATAATTGTTAGATTTTTCCCCCTTGCTTTAGTATTTTTAGATGTTTTCTGAATAGGACTGATTGTATTGACTGTTCTGTGGTTATTTGTCTGTCTCTGGGGTTTGTTTTTGGGAATTTGTTGTGGGGCTTGGTTTGTTTTGAAGAGCTTGTTGAAGGAGCATGGTGAAGAAGATTGTAGATCAAGACCCAGAGACCCAGAGCTTAGAGATTATTCTCTGTCTGTGAGGTTTGAGATCCTGAAGTTTGAGGGGAATTCATGGTACTTTCCTGAGGAAGGCACTATGGATGACTTTCATTCTTTCTTCTCACCTCTGTCTTAAGTATCCAGTGATGTTGGAGCCTTCACGTGAGTTTAATTTCTCCTGAGGAGGAATGTAAACTGATCACAGTTGTTGAGCCACATGGGATACAACTCCTAAGTGGAAGCCTCCTAGTACTTTCCTGAGGAAGGTCCTATGGGTCTATTCACTTAGTTCCCTTAGTTCATATAGGATTTCTTAAGTATCCAGTGATGTTGGAGCCTTCACGTGAGTTTAATTTCTCCTGAGGAGGAATGTAAACTGATCACAGTTGTTGAGCCACATGGGATACAACTCCTAAGTGGAAGCCTCCTAGTACTTTCCTGAGGAAGGTCCTATGGGTCTATTCACTTAGTTCCCTTAGTTCATATAGGATTTCTTAAGTATCCAGTGATGTTGGAGCCTTCACGTGAGTTTAATTTCTCCTGAGGAGGAATGTAAACTGATCACAGTTGTTGAGCCACATGGGATACAATTCCTAAGTGGAAGCCTCCTAGTACTTTCCTGAGGAAGGTCCTATGGGTCTGTTCACTTAGTTCCATTAGTTCAGGTAGGATTTCTTAAGTATCCAGTGATGTTGGAGCCTTCATGTGAGTTTAATTTCTCCTGAGGAGGAATGTAAACTGATCACGGTTGTTGAGCCACATAGGATACGATTCCTGAGTATAAGCCTCCTAGTGCTTTCCTGAGGAAAACACTATGAGTCTGCCTACTTAGCTCCCTTTCTTTGGTAAGCTTGTTTTGAAGCTTGAAGACTGGGGATTGATTTCTCTTGTGTAGGCTTTTGCTTTAGGGCTTTGCTTAGATTTGATTAGGATTCTGTTTTAGGGTTAGGATTAGAGATTAGATGTAGATGATTTCTTTCTCAAGCATGTGGTTTGTCTGCCTGATGGCACTTCCTCTCTTTTATCTGTTTATCGCTTGATAGCATGTTGTTTATTTTTCAGTATGATTACTGTTATTTCATGACTGGCTTGAGGTTGAGATGAGCTTGTGGAGGCTGAAGCCCCACACACATTTCCTCCCTCACTTGCATTGCATGCATTTTACTGTTAAGCTGATGCTTTGTCTGTTTTGGTGTATCATTGACATGATCCCTTAGGACTCTCATTTCCTTTGATAAGGATTTGATGATAGACTTTTAGGTTGAAACCTATGCATGACAACTTCTAGGAGTTCCCTGTTCAAACCTCAACCATAGGATGAATCCATGGCATGATAACAGTAGGACTTGATAGTCTCCCTCCTAGTTTGGCCTGTTCTCTTCTCACCTCAAAACAGTTTAAGATACAGTAATCATGAATGATTTCTTTCGTATGTTACGAACCTTAAGCTATCTGAGATTGGATATTTAGTATGGTACCCTTTGGGTGACATGCGATGCATTCACTCTCAGGTCATAGTCTCTAGTGCGGTTGAAATCGCAAACACAATAAAAAACACTTCTTTCAGGAGATAACCCGTAGTTTCCCGAACTACGTTTGCTCTGATCTTCCATACAGTGTGGAAGTACGTAGGCATAGGATGCGGTATCCTAGCGAGCAACCTTTTCCCCGTAACCCTTCGTAGGTCGAACTACGTGAACTCTGATTTCTCATTCTCTGATGAGAATACGTAGGCATAAAGTGCGACGCTTTGCCGAGTCATTTTTCTTTTCTTTTTCAGCCAGCCTTGATAGGTAGATAGATTGTAACCAACCCGTCCAAGTAAACAAACAAGCGTGGATCCCGTCGAGTACGACGGACATGAGGGGTGCTAATACCTTCCCCTTGCGTAACCGACTCCCGAACCCAGACAATGGTTGCGATGACTTTGTCTTACCCTTTTTTCGTCAAGTTTTTCCGATCGTTTCCTTTCCCGCTCTGAGGGATAAATAACGAAAGGTGGAGACTCTTCTGTCATGCCGGTACCTTATTTTCGCGCAAGCGACAGCTGGCGACTCTGCTGGGGACCGAACCCAGAATCTCTGGTTCTTCGGTTCCCTATGAGAGTCAATCCTAGCGCTTGTATGTTTGCTTGTTGGGTTGCATTTATTTATCGCATTTTTACTTCCCGCACTTTATTTCCCGCATTTTATTTTCAGTTTGATATGATTATCTGTGCTACTGTGGGAGAGGGATGTTACTATGAGTGAGAAGTCGGACCTGGGCTTGAGTATACACCTAGATATAGTTGCGGAGAAGTAGTAGACGAACCTGTCTGTTGAGCAGGCACAGTTCCCTACGAAAATTTGCGCTCAGACGAGATTCTTGCAGAGGTGCTCCTTTCCGGTCCTGAGGATCTGAGGGGAGTCCAGACGTGAGGATTGTCGACTCTGGGGACCGATCATTTGGAAGTCAGCTAAGTGAGGCCTCTTCATGACTTGATGATGCCACTCCTTCTGGGAATCGTATCATCACGCATGAAAGTCTGTGACGCTGATGAACGCATAGGATGCCGTACCTTTGTCCGTGGATTAGGTCCATACCTGTGAGCGGGACTGGGTTTATTGCAGGAAACTTTGACCTTCAGACCACCTGGTTTTCTTGACAGTGGATCAGTTATGTTGGTACCAGGGTTCCCAGTTGCAGATGTGTCTGTTCTTGATAGAGCAGGTTTTGATCAGAGGATCTTATCATCGGGTGTATGTCTGTTCTTGATAGAGCAGGTTTTGATCAGAGTATTGTCATCAGCGGTTTGTTCTGGATGGAGCAGATTTTTGAGTGGGGTCTGAAGATCTCGTCAGCAGATGTTGTTTGTTCTTGATAGGGCAGATGTTGAGTGGGGTCTGAAGATCTCATCAGCAGCTGTATGTTTGTTCTTGATAGGGCAGATTTTTGATTTGGGGTCTGAAGACTTCATCAGCATATATTTCTTGATCATACACCCGGGGTCCTTATTATCAGACATTTGTTCTCGACAGAGCAGAATTTTGATCTTACATATATGGTCCTGTCAGAAGGTCGTTCTTAGCAGATCAGAGTAGTGGTCTTACACCGGGGCTTTCTTCTCACCAGTGATTGTTGATACAGAACCTCCGCAGCAATTACCTGGATATATTATTGCATGACTGCATTTTGCATTAGCTCGCATATTCATGTTTGCATTCCATTAGCATGTGTCTGTGTTGCAGGCGTGTTTCGTACCCTGATTCTAGTGTCCCGAGCAATATGAGATATTTTCTTCCATGAATGGATTCAGTCTTATCACTGCATTGACGCTATGTTGGCACAGTGACACCAGAATTAGGGGTGATCTCCTAAACGCACAGACACCCATGGCATTAGCATAATTCATCTTGCATGGCAGAAGCCGGGACTTGTCTTCTAACCCTTGTGTTTGACAGGTTTGACTCAGAATCGAGTAGCTCAGACTAATGGAGCAGGTACAAGCTGAGCTGGGGAAAATCCAAAGCCAGTTGGGGCAGGTCATGAATGACATACAGGCAGTGCGTCTGGACCAGCAAGTACTCAGAGAAGAGAATCAGCAGCTGCAGAATCAGTTGAGCTTTCTCATGGGAGTGGTGAGAAGTATGCTAAAAAAGGAGAGTGGTCAAGCACCCAAGGTGGAGCCCAAAGTGCTTCCTCCATTGCCGTCAGTGCCACCTGTGCTGAAGCCAAATGGACCTCATAGATCCTCTACACAGCATGAAGCCCAAGACCTGTCTCGTCAGCAGCCGCGCCGGGCATCTCAGAATAACCCTGAAGGTTATAATCAAAAGAAGAAGTTACTTGATAGAGCTGTGGACCCATTACTTGTGAGTTATGCCCAGCTGTTGCCACTGTTGGTTCAGAACCGCATTCTCAAGCTCCGGACCTCGGATCCACCAGGTGACGTGTCACCAGATGTTGATCTCAGCACACGTTGTGATTTCCACTCAGGAGCACCGGGGCACCATGTTGAAACATGTAAGGCTCTCAAGAATAAGATTCAAGACCTTATTGACTCAAGAGCAATTAGGCTTGTGCCGGGCGGCATGAGAGCATCGGGAAAGTTTATCCCGTATCCTGCAGAAGAAGTGAATGATTCCACTCCTTTGCCTGAAGCTGAGAAAGATCTTGAATATGTCCCGCGACCTTTGGTAACTGAATCGCCTCGCTCGCAGTTTCTACCTGGATCAAGTTCAAGGACGCAAGCGCCTAAACAAGGGACCATTGCCACTTAGAAACGATGACCTCTTGCTCATGGGCGGAAAGAATACCAACACCAGGATCAAAAGAGGCCTCGCAACCACTTAGAACGAAGGAATGCTTCTTTCCATCCAGTGTCTGTGCCGTATAGCCAGATTCTTCCACAGTTGATTCAGAATTCTTTGGTGGAACCGAAAGCTCTCAAGCCCGTGCCAGAGCCTTACCCTCCAGGGTACAATCCTCGTGCTCAGTGTGGTTACCATGGTGAGTCTCCGGGGCATTCAACCGAAGATTGCAAGGCTTTCCAGGCGAAAGTGCAACAATTGACCGACAAAGGGTGCATTTCCTTTCCAGGCGGAGTTTTGGTTGTATGTGACAACCCCTCAGCTGTTTGAGCTCGCAGATTCAGAGAGTTATTTTCAGAAGCCGGTGATCCAGACAGGGAGACGTCCTCAGCATTGGCAGTCCTCGGACTTTTTACCATTTGCATTTGTAGTCTCTTTTTTTTAGTTACTACTTGCTGTTAAACATTGTATGTTTCGAGTGGTAATATTAATAAAGTGACTATGCATTTTTTCTGAATTAGTTATGTCGTTGTCACTCATTTACTGCATTGCACTGACACTTGCATTTTATTCACTCCACTTTATCACTATGATTAGCAAAGATTGGAGGGAGGATGATGAAACTGAATACTCATAGCCGATGATCGTATTGCTTTCAGATAAAACCTTGCCGATGACGTATAAGGCATTGTTTCAAATCCCTAAACACCGGAGAGATAAGGAAGAGAATCCCTTGTTAACCACTTCGAGCCGAGGAGTAGGAGTTTCTTTCGGACTTTTTAACCCTCGCATCTTAACCCGGGGCAGGGTAGTTGTCAGTCAGCTTGACCGAGCGTTCAAGTCTTATAGAGGAGTGTTGTCCTTCGAGGACCAATCACATCATATTCCTCTCTAGAGGTCGTACCTCGTCAACCACAATGGTTAAACCTCACCGATCAGGAGTGAGACAGTTATAATCCTTTCGGAGCAATCAAGACAGCCAGTGTCGCACGACTTGTTCCAAAAAAAAAAAAAAAAAAAAGGAATAAGAAAGCCCGCTAAGTAAAAAAAGAAAAGCTAGAAAGCAAATACTTAGGCAAAAATCAGGGCATCCCGCTGGACTTCAAAAGAAAAAATCGAAAAGAACTCAAAAGGAGTCAGTCCAAGCAAAAATTAGGGAATCAAAAGAATGAAAAAGAAAGGATATAAAGAGAAAAATCCTCAAACAAGGACAAAGTCGTGTAGATACAGACACCGAAAACGAAAAAGGAGTAACTGTCGCTCCGAAACACCTTGTGAATTCTTTAACCAGTTGTTCCCAATGTTCAACATACCTCTCGAAGAGGCCAACGCTCGAGCTAAGTTAACTGAACTTTAGGATCGGAGAACATCACGTAGAAGGGGTGGGTACAAATCATAATTTGAGCCAAATATCCTTTGTTTCACGAACCATGAACCCAACCACGATACAACCCTTAAAAGACCTAATTGAGGCAGGGTTTATTCCGAAAGCGCATTACGATAAGGTTGAGTAACCTGACTCCTTCACGATTTGCTAATCATATCCTTATTGTATTTTTCACTGATTACATCAGCACTACGTTTGAACTTTTTGGTTCATTCGTCACTCACTAGCATGACACGTAAATGAGTGACAGTACATTTTTTCGAAATTTGCATGAACACTGCATTAGAATTACCATTCGTGAATATACAATTTTAATTGCAGGTTAGTAGCTGACGCGGAGGAACTTCAACAGGGAATAATCAATCAGGACTGAATCGTCAGAGGTCTGGATCAGAAGGGTGTGCTGTGAAACCCTGTGAATCTGGGGCATTAACTGCCAGTGAGTTTGGAATCAGTTTGTCTGAGGACGAGTCCCAGAGCATCAGTTGATTATGGGGCAGTTTATGCAAGAAGCGGTTGGTCGGAAGTGAATCAGGGGCTGTTATCCAGAATTCTTGCGATTTGAGGGTAGATCCCTCCAATGTTCAATCAGAGCATGTTGAGTCGCTCATCACTCGTTCAGGGGCAAACTACTTCAGAGATTAGTGGAGGATGAATCCTTCCGTTGTACAGGCGTTAGGGCAAGCCATCTGAAGATTGTCTCGTTGCCAGTTGTCTTCGGTTCAGAATGAATTATTCCCAAAAGTCGGAGTGGGGCAGGTTGAATTGCGCTGGGGCAAGTTGTTCAGATGAGTTTGTTCACCCTAGCAAGAATTGAGTATCAGGGAATCGCGCCATTACCCTTCCAAAACCTGAGTCTTCTGAAGAAGCCTTGTTGTCATTGGATTGCTATCCTACGGCCTAACCCGTTACTTGGCTCCATGATTAGTAGCCTGTATCCCCTGTGCTGACGTTGTTGAACCAGGATCGGTTCTCAGCAGAGATGTACAGTTTGAGGTTGTTTCCCCTGTGCAGTTTGAGACTGCAGCAAATTGAGATGGCGTCTATCCTTTATCAGATTAGGGTCAAGATTACCCTCAGCAGACCAGGATTGATATCCCCAAAGCAGGGCGAGTCCTCCTTCTCCAGCAGAGCTCAGTAGTCTCTCCTCCGCAGAATCTGAACGCAAGAAAGTGAGCATTGATATGTCTCCCCAGGCAGAAATGATTCTTTTCCCCAAGCAGACGCATCCTGAAGGAACGTCACCTCGTCAGCTGAGTCGCGCGCAGCAGCTCGCATTGTCCCCCAGCACCGGGTCACAAGTGCAGATTTCGTAGAAATGTTCGGGTACCGAAGCTGGTGTCCTCCCCAGTAAAGTCGCCAAAACAGGTGTCTCCCCAGCACCGGGTCACAAGTGCAGGACTCGTAGGAAACTGTTTGTATGCCGAAGGATGCAGTAACTGATGGTGCCAGACTGAAGTCTCCCGCGGAATTGAAATTCCCCCCACCAGAGCTGTATTCCCTCCCGAAGTCGGATGATTCGCTCTCCCCCCCAGTAAAGTGTTGGAACAGCTGATGTTGTATCCCTCTGCAGAGTTGTATTTTTCCCCGAAGTCAGATGATTCTTTCTTCCCCAGTGGAATTGAATTCCTCATCAGAATCGTACTCTCCAGCGAAGCAGAATGACTTCTCCTTCCTCAGCCGAGTTTGCAGATGTCCAAGAGAGCCGAGTCCTTGGAAGTTGATCAGATCATGATTGGTTTTTCCCAGTGGAGTGTGGAGCAGCTGAAGTTGTTCCCTCACGGAGTTGTTATCCCCAGAAGAGTAGCCGAGAAGGCCCCGCAGTTTACTCTCGCGATTGACATCGCTTTCCCGCAGTAGGTCCAAGTTCTCGTAGAGCATCGTCCCCCTGCAGCAGATCAACTGAAGTTGTTTTCCCTGCAGCAGTCAACGGAAGATCAATTCCCCAGGCGGAGTCCGATTGATAGTGGCGTGTCCACGTTCTCCTCAGAAGGATGATTCCTCTATCTGAGTAGTTCTTTCTCCTTGACAGGAGAATCTCCCCTCGGCATTTATTTTGCTGATGGGATCGCATCATTGTGCATGACTGCATAGCATTTAGCATAGACGCATAGCATTTCCACCATGTGGGGCATGGCGCAGAAGCATATGCATCATAAGCATGATCTAGGTTATTATCATTCTTGTTTTTACAGGTGTTCCACCAAAGGACCAGTTGCTCAGGACGATTCCTGATATTCTCCCCCAACGAGGTCGCTTTCTTAAGATGATTCTTAAGACCCCGGTGTAATCCCCACAGTCGCTCGTTCAAGATGATTTTTGAGATCCCCAGCGGAGTCTTCAGTTCAAGACGATTCTTGAATTCCTCAGCAGGGCCGTTTGCTTAAGATGACTCTTAAGACCTCAGCGCAGTTTCCCGAGTTGTTTGCTTAGGATGATTCTTGAGCTTCCCAGTAGCGTCCCCAGCAAGAGTTGCCCAGGAGGATTCCTGGAATCCCTAGCAGAATAAAGTCTCCAGAACGGTTATCGGTTCAGGATGATTCTTGAAGGTGCCCAACGGAGTTGTTTGTTCAAGATGATTCTTGAAGGTGCCCAACGGAGTTGTTTGTTCAAGATGATTCTTGAAGTCCCTAGCAGCGTGATATGTTTGCTCCAACAGTGATGTCTAATCTGAGGATTGACTTCGTAAACGCCTGAAGGCGATATCAGAATGTTCCTGTGGATTCAGATTTCCTTGTTGATGAATCAACGTTTATCTGAAGACAGAGTTCAAAAGTTTGTAGATGCAGCTTTTGTGTGCAAGGATCCGTGTTGGCCTGAAGAACAAGTCAGTTATCCTGAGGTGATGATTGATCGCGATCAAGCGAATAGTTTTTCTTCCGACTGAAGTCGAAGATATTTCTCCAGCTGAAGCGGAGTTTTGCCTGAAGGCAAAGTGTTTGAATCCCCGTAGAGTCATGAATGGCTCAGGATACCACTTCTCTGACTGAAGTCACAGATTTCCCAAGCTGAAGCGAAGGTGCCTGAGGGCAAGGTTATCCCCAAGGTCATGAATGACCTAGGATTCATTTTTCGGACTGAAGGCCGAAGTATATCCCTGACTGAAGTCACGGATACTCTATAGCAGAGGCGGAGTTGCCTGAAGGTAGATCCATGTATCCTTGAAGGCCAAGGACCATTTCTTCAGACTGAAGTCGAAGATACCTCCTGCAGAGTTGCCGACAGGCAAAAGTTTACATCCTTGAAGGCCAAGGATGCTTATCTTCAGAAATACTTGAAGATTTTTTTTCTAGCTGAAGCTGGAAGTGGCCAGGGGCCAGGGTCTCATATATCTTTGATGTTGAAGTTCTACGGTGGTCAGTGTGCAGTAGTATTCGGATGTTCGTTATGGTTCTGAGGGTGAACCCCATATCAGAGCGTGCTCGGTTAAGTCTCTCATCTCCAGCGGAGTAGTTTCAAATACGCAAGTGTACCTTTTTTGTTCCATTTACCGGGGGCGACCCCCAGGTTAGATTTGTTCAGTGTTGTATTTTCTCCGACGGCGAGGTTGAATGTTCGTTTTGACGGCGATGTCAGATTCAGTTTTCCAGTGGCGATGTTGGGTGTGCCAGATGATTCAGTTCTCCAGCGGCAATGCAGGGTGTTTTGATTGTCCGACGGCGATGTCAGATGGTTTAGTCTTCCAGCGGCGAGGTTGAGTGTTGTGATTGTCTAAAGGCAATATCATAAGAAGGTAATGTGGATAACTGACGGCAATGTCAGATCAGTATTTCCCCAGCTGGTTGTTGAGCAGCTAGTATTGCAGTGTTCGAAGGCTTGGTCTCCGCAGAGTATCGTGTGCTTGTGCAGTTGGCAAATTTTCGGGTTTACCGGTATTCAATCGTCTCGCACCGTGATTGGCTGAGAGTCGTTCGCTTCTCACCCAGTCAGGTTCAAGCCGTTTGAATAGGGGCAGCTGTTGCACCCCAAAATTTGACCAACGTTTATTCATCCATCAAGTGTTTGAAAGTTGATATCTTCATCAGAAAGTTCAAGAGATCCTCAGAGAAATTGGTTGAAACCAAGGTTGTGTGCTTCATAGCTTGAGAGTTGTGGGAGCTCCTCAGATGATTCTGAGACTTTGAGAATGAACTTGAAGCTTTGAGAAAGCCTATGAGATGTCTTGAAAGTCATCATGAAGCCCAGAGAGGTCATTGTGCAAGAATTCAGAAGATTCAACCATGAATGGTAGAATTAGGGTTTTGACTGGGTCAACCCTAGGTCAACTGAAGATTTGGAGAAGGTTGGGACCTAATCCAAGGTCCATGAGATCATGGAATGATGTATGGAGATGTTATAAAGATGATTCCTAGACCAACTCATCATGATTGAGGAGTTTGAGAAGTTTTAAGTTAGGGTTTCTAAGGATTGTCAGTGAAAAAACCCTAATTTGATCCCTATCTTCCAGGCAGTTTTAGCTCAAGATGTGATTGATATATCATCTTCCCCACAACATGAATGTTGTAGAGCTTGTTCTTAGCTTTAATTTGAGTGGTAGAAGTCCTTGATAGGAGTTGCAGAGCTCAAGTTATGGTTTTGGCAAATTACAGGTCATCCGGGGTATGTGAATCTGGGTCCTTGAAAGTCACCCAACTTGCAGACAACATTTGCCCTAGTAGGATGATTCCTATTATCTCTTGGTCAACATGAATGTTTAAGAGCATCTTCTTAGATTTCTAGATAGTACTATAAGTCCTTGATAGGATTTGTAGAACTCAACTTATGGTTTGAACAAGACAGGGGTATTTTGGTCATTTGGAAGTTATAGGTCATTTTAAGCAAAGGCCATATCTCCTATTTCCAAGCCTCAAATGGAAAAACTCAAAACATCAAAGTTGTTCAAAATGGGATTTTAAGCCTATAAAAGTGGTCATGAATTGTTGAAAAAGCTTTTAGCAAGGATTTACAAGATTGGTTGAAAATGACCTAAAAATGACTTATAAGTTAAATGGATCCAAGTTGGAAATTGGTTTGGGAGATGTACAAATCCAAAATAGGTCATCCAATATGTCATTTTGAATCCAAACATCATTTTAAAAACAATGGTTTATCCACATTTTTGAGTTTAGGCTTAAAAATTGGAGTTGCTTTGTAAATTTGTTTCTTGCATTTTAAGGCACCAAAAGAGAAAGTGAGAAAATGCTACATAAGGGTTTGAAATGCCTTGTTCTCATACCAATTACTCATTTAAGGAGATATTAAGTGGAAATGCATGGCTTATCATGAGTTTGCATGAGAATTACTAAATATGGAAAAATCAAAATCTCATTGCATGATACATTCTAGAAACTTCTTGGAATCTTCTACAAGCTTCTACACACTTCCATCCTTCTCTATAAATGCCCTAGAGTTGATCCATGGCAGGGTTGGTGATTCATTGTGCTTGCAAACCATAGTTTGATTCCATCACTCCAAATTGCATTTTGATTTCAAACTTCATCTAAACTTCATCAACTACCAAATTTCTTGTTACAATCATCTTCTACCATCATCATGGAGTAAGAAGCCAGCAAGAACTAGTGGAATTAGTGGTTGTTTCGTGTGATCCAAGTCTTCCCTCCAAGTTGCATGAAGAAGTGGCTAGAGTGATTCAAAGGGTGTTATCAAGAATTAGTGCATACAAAAGGCTCAACATCCATTGGAGATCCTTTGAAGTAAGTGACAAGAGCTGGATTGAAGGATAACCACCATTGCCATCATCAAGTGATAGGTATGCAATTTCAATCGAATCTCCTTATTTATCCAATATTAGAACATGTGGTTAGGATATATATGTTAGAGACCATTAGAGGATGCAGTGTGAGGAGTTTAAGAGCTGTTCTTGAAGGTTCAGAATATGGTGTGGATTCTTGGGTGATCAAGATCATGGTGATTAGGGCAAGATAATCCTAGATATTATGTTTAGAATACTCACCATAGTGCATAGAACACTCCAGAGTAATTTGAGCACGTATAGTTTCCATGCACACCAGAGCTAAAACATGGTGTCCAGAACTTCCACCTTTCGTATTTCATTGTAGGGTGAGTGTTAGAAAAATCCAAGGTCATGGATGTGTAGAGGGAGAAAAATTGGTGCAAGTTTGGTTTTTATATCGTGTTGTTTCATGGCCAGACGAGGGAGATAGAGGAGGTATAAGTTCCATGCATGGAATTCACATTTTCTGAAAACCCTAAGCACGTCGGGGACGATGATCCACGTGTGTTGGATTTGGTTGACATCATTGACTTGTCATCTGATCGCGTGGCCCAGATTAAATCTCAGAAAATGGAGGGAAAGGCCAAATACAATGAAACGCGGCGTTTCATTAAAAGGGGGACTTGGGCCAGAATCCTATCCGCACCCCCTTAGTACAAAGCCCAGCAGATACACGTCCAAACCTCACTATTCGCACCATGTTTTTTCTCTTTTATTTCTGAATTTCTTTTATTTCTTTTGAATCACTGGGCTTAAGCAATGTTCTATGCGCCACCCCTACCAGTTCTGGCCCATTGAAATAACAACTGGGCGCTTCTTCTATTCTCACCCCATCCCATTTTTCTTGTATTTTCTTATTTTAATTTCTTTTATTTGCTTGCATTTTATAAAAATCATAGAAAATTGAAAAATTAGTATTTTTTAATTCTTGTTTTTTTCTACATGTTCATAATTTTGTCTAGAAAAATATCAATAAATAAAATTGTCATTTTATATTCTTTTAATATTTTTAGTATATTTTTTCATTTAAATAGCTTTTTATAATGTTTAGTTTGATACTCAATTTTGTAGAATTTATTCTAGGACCTTCCCTTAGGATTTTTGAGCCATTCTTTTTGGCATAGTTAGATATTGAATCATAGTTTCCCATAGGATTTAATTCATGATTTTTAGATTAAAATTTGATTAGTTTTAATTAGGTTAGCATTAGGGTATCATAATTAGGGTTTAGGTTATGCATAGGTGAAATAGTTCATTTTCTTTAGAGAGTTTTGTCTTGATTTTTGGGGATGGGCATATATGGATGTTATGGGTAGATGTTATAGACCCTTGTGAATAATTGTTAGATTTTTCCCCCTTGCTTTAGTATTTTTAGATGTTTTCTGAATAGGACTGATTGTATTGACTGTTCTGTGGTTATTTGTCTGTCTCTGGGGTTTGTTTTTGGGAATTTGTTGTGGGGCTTGGTTTGTTTTGAAGAGCTTGTTGAAGGAGCATGGTGAAGAAGATTGTAGATCAAGACCCAGAGACCCAGAGCTTAGAGATTATTCTCTGTCTGTGAGGTTTGAGATCCTGAAGCTGAAGTTTGAGGGGAATTCATGGTACTTTCCTGAGGAAGGCACTATGGATGACTTTCATTCTTTCTTCTCACCTCTGTCTTAAGTATCCAGTGATGTTGGAGCCTTCACGTGAGTTTAATTTCTCCTGAGGAGGAATGTAAACTGATCACAGTTGTTGAGCCACATGGGATACAACTCCTAAGTGGAAGCCTCCTAGTACTTTCCTGAGGAAGGTCCTATGGGTCTATTCACTTAGTTCCCTTAGTTCATATAGGATTTC
Source organism: Lathyrus sativus (assembly GCA_963859935.3). Lineage (NCBI taxonomy): Eukaryota > Viridiplantae > Streptophyta > Magnoliopsida > Fabales > Fabaceae > Lathyrus > Lathyrus sativus. The sequence goes on from OZ012741.1 coordinate 265,863,531, forward strand.
TTAAGTATCCAGTGATGTTGGAGCCTTCACGTGAGTTTAATTTCTCCTGAGGAGGAATGTAAACTGATCACAGTTGTTGAGCCACATGGGATACAACTCCTAAGTGGAAGCCTCCTAGTACTTTCCTGAGGAAGGTCCTATGGGTCTATTCACTTAGTTCCCTTAGTTCATATAGGATTTCTTAAGTATCCAGTGATGTTGGAGCCTTCACGTGAGTTTAATTTCTCCTGAGGAGGAATGTAAACTGATCACAGTTGTTGAGCCACATGGGATACAATTCCTAAGTGGAAGTCTCCTAGTACTTTCCTGAGGAAGGTCCTATGGGTCTGTTCACTTAGTTCCATTAGTTCAGGTAGGATTTCTTAAGTATCCAGTGATGTTGGAGCCTTCATGTGAGTTTAATTTCTCCTGTGGAGGAATGTAAACTGATCACGGTTGTTGAGCCACATAGGATACGATTCCTGAGTATAAGCCTCCTAGTGCTTTCCTGAGGAAAACACTATGAGTCTGCCTACTTAGCTCCCTTTCTTTGGTAAGCTTGTTTTGAAGCTTGAAGACTGGGGATTGATTTCTCTTGTGTAGGCTTTTGCTTTAGGGCTTTGCTTAGATTTGATTAGGATTCTGTTTTAGGGTTAGGATTAGAGATTAGATGTAGATGATTTCTTTCTCAAGCATGTGGTTTGTCTGCCTGATGGCACTTCCTCTCTTTTATCTGTTTATCGCTTGATAGCATGTTGTTTATTTTTCAGTATGATTACTGTTATTTCATGACTGGCTTGAGGTTGAGATGAGCTTGTGGAGGCTAAAGCCCCACACACATTTCCTCCCTCACTTGCATTGCATGCATTTTACTGTTAAGCTGATGCTTTGTCTGTTTTGGTGTATCATTGACATGATCCCTTAGGACTCTCATTTCCTTTGATAAGCATTTGATGATAGACTTTTAGGTTGAAACCTATGCATGACAACTTCTAGGAGTTCCCTGTTCAAACCTCAACCATAGGATGAACCCATGGCATGATAACAGTAGGACTTGATAGTCTCCCTCCTAGTTGGGCATGTTCTCTTCTCACCTCAAAACAGTTTAAGATACAGTAATCATGAATGATTTCTTTCGTACGTTACGAACCTTAAGCTATCTGAGATTGGATATTTAGTATGGTACCCTTTGGGTGACATGCGATGCATTCACTCTCAGGTCATAGTCTCTAGTGCGGTTGAAATCGCAAACACAATAAAAAACACTTCTTTCAGGAGATAACCCGTAGTTTCCCGAACTACATTTGCTCTGATCTTCCATACAGTGTGGAAGTACGTAGGCATAGGATGTGATATCCTAGCGAGCAACCTTTTCCCCGTAACCCTTCGTAGGCCGAACTACGTGGACTCTGATTTCTCATTCTCTGATGAGAATACGTAGGCATAAAGTGCGACACTTTGCCGAGTCATTTTTCTTTTCTTTTTCAGCCAGCCTTGATAGGTAGATAGATTGTAACCAACCCGTCCAAGTAAACAAACAAGCGTGGATCCCGTCGAGTACGACGGACGTGAGGGGTGCTAATACCTTCCCCTTGCGTAACCGACTCCCGAACCCAGACAATGGTTGCGATGACTTTGTCTTACCCTTTTTTCGTCAGGTTTTTCCGATCGTTTCCTTTCCCGCTCTGAGGGATAAATAACGAAAGGTGGCGACTCTTCTGTCATGCCGGCACCTTATTTTCGCGCAAGCGACAATGGTGTTTTCCATCGTGAACCACCGTTTGAGAATTGCCTCAGGTCACCTGAGTTTTGGGGAAGACGAAGCCTGAAGCGTTGGATCAGGTTGACTCATTGACTTGGAAGCATGATCGTGTGGATATGATTCAAACTCAGCTTTCCCTCTTTAATCCAATACGCTGCGTTTCATTAATCCCAGTCAGCGTGTGACTGGGATGCCATCTGGACCCTCACGTGGACAGCCTCAGGGCTCTTGGATTTCATTACCCAGTCTCATGATCCTACGCTCCTTGTTTTATTCAGCATTTTATTTTATTTTTTTATTCTTTTTGGATTTATTTTAATTCATTTGATTTCTAAAATCCATATTAAATCCAATTTTGATCCAAAAAATATTTTAAAAATATCTCCATGATCCTGGATTTAATTGAGATTTTCTGAAATTAATAAATCTCATTTTCATCCATCTTTTCAATTTAATTTGGTTTTCTCCATTTTATTATTTTCTTTAATTTTGTATATTTGCTACATGATTTTGTGGATTTTATTGTGACCAATTGGTGCATGATTTTGAGTTGATTCTTGTTGGGTTAGTTAGCTTAGAGAAGCATGTACCCTTATAAATTTTATCATATTTTTGTGAATAAATTTTTGGCCAATTTGAGTGGTGAACATAAGGAGTGTTAGATTTAGGGTTTCAAAACAACTAGTTGTAGTTTAGAGCATAGTTTGGGGACTTAGTTTTTGATTTAGGTCCTGGGATATATATGGGGTATTGGGTATAGGCTTAGGTTCCCTTAAAAATTTAATTAGGATTTTGTGATCTATTTTAGCATTTTATTTGTATTTTGCAATTGGTGGGATGTTTGTGGGTTTCTCCCTTGATTGTTTGGCTTGTTCAACTTGGTTAGCCATTGTGATTTGGCTTTGGGCTTGGTTTCTTCTTGGTGGAGCTATGGGAGACATTGAGGTTGCTCTGGAGAGCTTGAAGGAGCTTGGATTTTAAGATTTCTCATCTGTTGGATGCTTGTCAGAAGCTAGGGAAATTAGGGTTTTAGGAAGAGCTTTTTAGACTTAGTTCATTTCTTGCCTCAAACATGGAATGTTTTGTTTGCTTCCATCCTATCCTATGATTCAAAGTCCTCTTGAGGAAGCCCCATCTCTCCCTTGGAGGGATGAGTGGTATGCCTTAAAGAGTAGAACTTTTGAGGATACCCTTCTTTGCAGATGATGGTTTCTAGTGATTTCCTTTGGTTTTCACTGGTTCCCATTCAATATAACTTGATCTCAATAACAAATCTTTCTTGGTGGAGCTTGCTAGAGCTTGGGTATGAATATCTAAGATGTTGAAGATGCCTTTCATGAGGTTTTCTTGAAGATGGAGTTGTGTTACTGTCAACTTTGTTGTCAGGAGCTTGCTGGAGGATTGAAGCTAGGGTTTACTGTTGCTTTTGAGATGGAGTTTTCTGTAGCTCTGGAGCTTAACTGTTTAAGTATTGAGGAGCCTTATTTGAAGTGTGATTTCTCTTCCCTGGAGGTTGGAGATTGAAGTTTATTGAAGTTTGAAGATGAAAGTTGTTGCTGTCAATTTTTTGTTGTTTAACCAACTGTTGTTGTCAGAGCTGCTGTTTGAGTTTGGTGCTACTGCTTGGGCTGCCTCCCTCAGGTTTTATTTTCTGTATTTGTTTGTTGGCTTGTGTAGCTTGCCCCTTAGGTTTGAAGTTAATGTTGATTCACTTGGCCTGTTGTTTTCCCAGGTTCGAGGTTGAGTGGGACTCCCTTGCCTCGCTTGTATTGCTGCATTGCATGCATTTTACTGTATTTGCTTGCTTTCTTTTCTGTTTATCCCCTAGGATCTCTGATTTCCTCTGTGCAGGAGGGAATTATGATAGACATTAGGATTCTTATCCATGCATAACAACATTAGGTTAGTTTCCCTTGCAACCATAGTGTTAGGGTCTTTCTCTTCTTATCTCAAAACAACTCAAAAACATAGTAATAAGGTTAATCGATGCCGTACGTTACGAGCCTTAAGCTATTTGGGAAAAGGTTGCTGGAGGGTCACTCTTCAGTAATCTTACTGCTTAGTGTGTTACCCTTAGGGTGGCATGCGACGTAGTCACTCTCAAATCAGAGTCTCTAGTGCGTCAGAGATTGCAAACGAACTAAAAAACACTTCTTTCGTAAAAGATTCAAACAAACATCAAAGTGTCGTTTTGTCCGCTTGGACTCTTAATCAAGAAAAACCCTTTCATAAGGTAATAAAAAACAGTCAAATAAGCTTGTGTCTTCCGTAGCCCGAACTAGGTTTGCTCTGATCTTTCATGCTGTATGAAAGTACGTAGGCATAGGATGCCGTATCCTAGCGAGCAACCTTCCCCTCCTTTCCCGTAGGTAGGCGAACTACGTTGACTCTGATTTCTCGTTCCAGACGGGAATACGTAGGCATAAAGTGCGATAATCTTCCGAGTCATTTTATTTTCTTTTTAACCCTTGACCTGTAGAGTAGATAGAATAACAATCCGTACTAGAAAAAAAAGCGTGGATCCCGTCGAGTACGGCGGACGTGAGGGGTGCTAATACCTTCCCCTTGCGTAACCGACTCCCGAATCCAGGATTTGGTTGCGATGACCATTCCTTTCCCTCTTTGTGTTAGGTTTTCTCTGAGCATTTCCTTTCCCTCTTTTGGGAGAAATAACGCACGGTGGCGACTCTTCTGTCATAGCCGGCGCCGGTTTTCGCAGAAGCGACAGTTGGCGACTCTGCTGGGGAGAACAATGGTTCCCTATGCGAGTCGATCCTAGCGCTTGTTTTCCCGTCTGGGGTTTTGTATGTATTTACCTTTCTGCCTTTACTTTCAGTACTATATTATTGTTGTTGTGCTGGGTAGAGGGTTAGATTGAGAGATAAGCCGGACCTGGGCTTGAGTTTGCACATAGACTTAGAAGTAGAGAGTAGTGGTTAGCCTGCTTGCTTAGCTCGCACCAGCTAGCCGCGAAATCTGGGCTCGGACGAGATTCTCTTTGATGCTTCTTGCCTGGCCCTTAGGGCTCGACAAGTTGTCTGACCCGAGGATTGTCGACTCTGGGGACCTATCATTTGGGATTCAACTAAGTGAGGCCGCTTCAAGGGATGATGATGCCACACCTTCTGGGTATCGTATCATCGCTCTTGAAAGTCTGTGACGTTGAACCCGCATAGGATGTCGTACCTCGTCTGCGAGTTAAGTACACACCTGTGAGGGGTAGGTAGGTTTGTTTGCAGGAAACCTTTGACCTCAGAATACCTGGTTTATCTCTGTCAGTGATATGTGGTTACAGGGTTCATTTGAGTGGTTGGTCTGAGATGAAGATTTGATGGTTCTCAGGCTCCAGTACAGAGCAGCACAGTTCATCAGCATTGCACTTGATCTCCTATTTGCATATGCATGTGCATTTTTCATGACTGTATTTCATTAACGTGTATTTATGTTGCAGGTGTGATCATTCCCCTCTGATCCTAGTGTATCTTCTAGCCAGACAATTGAGTCCATGAAGAGGACAGTTGCTTACCGGTTGCATTCGCCAGATATTAGTTCCTTGCTGGGATTAGTTACTCTAGCAGATGAGAGAGTGAGGGCTGAGTTCAGAGTATCTTATGGGAGATTGCTTAGTTTGTTGTACAGGCCTTCAGCATTTGAGACGACTGGGGTGTATACTTTGATGCAGTTTTATGAGCCTCAGCTGAGATGTTTCCTATTCCCCGACTATATTCTGGCACCCACTTTGGAGGATTATTCTGCTATGATGGGAGTTCATGTGTTAGACCAAATGCCCTTTATACATGTTGACGCTGAGCCTGAGTTGCCTACACTGGCTGAGATTGTCAGTTTAGACGCTTCTGAGTTTCCTGGAGGATTGGTCAAGCTAAATGGAGCCTATGGTTTTCACCTGTCTGTCCTGGTTGAGAAGGCTACACAGTGCGCGAAGAGTGGATGTTGGGTTACCTTCAGTGCCATTCTAGCTGTCTGCATCTATGGGACTGTCTTGTTTCCTAATGTGCCAGATTTTGTTGACTCAGATGCCTTCTTGATTCTTGCCTCGAAGAATCCAGTTCCTACTCTCTTGGGCGATGTTTATCATTCTATTCACTATAAGAATGAGAAACGTCGTGGCAAGAATGTTTCCTGCTGTCTTCCTCTTTTGTACAGGTGGTTTCAAGGACATCTTCCGAAGACAGGGCCTTTTATGGATGATGTTGGTACTTTGGATTGGTCTTCCCGGTTGATGGGACTGTCTGCTGAGAACATCATTTGGTTTGATCGGAGTATGCTTGGCACTGATATTATACATAGTTGCAGTGGCTTTCCGAATGTCCCTTTGATTGGACGGAAAGGCTGTATCAACTATAACCCTTCTCTGCTGGTGAGACAGTTTGGTTATGCCTTGAGAGATGCTCCTATTGAGGTTGAGATACAGGAATCTCTGTATCTCACGGGCTCATTAGGCGAGGATGTTTCGATCAGGTTGAGACATGCATGGGCTAACATCCATAGGAGAGGGAAAGCTTTGCTTGGTAAGAGCAACAACAAAGCTTATGATCCCTATTTGGCTTGGATCCACGAGAGAGCTAGGATTTCCTCGATGCCATATCCTGCTATGGAACCTCTGTATCTTCCAGTGATTGAGGCACCTACTTCGGTAGAGATTGAGAAGTATAACAAATTGTTGGTTGAAAATGAAGAATTGAAAAAAGCCAATGATGAGTTAGAGAAAGAGATCTTCCAGTTGCGTCATGAGAAGAATGAAGCTACCTTCACTGTGAAGGAGCAGACAGAGTTGATTAATAGGTTGGGTTCAGAGTTGACTGAAGAGACCAACAAGAAGGAAAAGGTGGGAGTAGCCTTGAACAGTGTTAGCAAGGTGCTTGCTTCCAAGAAGGAACTCTTAAACAAAGCGTATTCCCGACTCGGCAAGTGGGAAACATTATGGAATACCACGCTTACCAAGCGGAAGGAGCGTGAAGATGAGCTGAAGCTGCAGATTGCCACGCTAGAGGCGCAGATTAGAGCCCAGGATGCAAAGAGTGCTGAAGAAACATCACTTAGGAGTGCTATTGAGCTTAGAGTAAGTGACCGTGGCGAGAAGCCGAGAGGTTGGGAATTGAAGGCCGGCTCCAAGAGATGCAGACTCGAAGAGTGTTTTGGCGAAGGAACCTCTAAGGACGACGCAAAAAAGCTGAGGTCCACTGCTAAGCGACATGCATTACTGATAGAAGAGCTAATCTCCAGACTAGGTCATTCGGAGACGTTGAGGATATTGGAAGATGTCAGAGCGTGCCATTTGGCCTGAGTCATTTGTGCCTTGCTTTTTGTACTTGTATTTTGACCATCGCCAGGCTTGTTGGCCGAGGTCTCTTCAGTTGTATTCAGTTGTACTCTTGTACTTTGCCTCTTGGCATTTGTTTATATATGAGGGTTTTCTGATTCCTTGCTTGCCTGATGGGGACTCCATTGTCGTGATGGCCTTCTCTCTGAAACTAGAATCGGGGGGGACTATAACCTGTAGCATATTTATACGTTTGCATCTGCATCCTCATATTGCATAACCGGTATTTTTGAATTTGTATCTTATTTCTTGCATCTCACAGGTTTTTCAGGATTGACGACTAAAGAATCCACCGCTACTCAACCCGGAACAACTGTAAGAAGGCAATGGATCAAGTTCAAGTCGAGATGCAGGAAATCCGTGAGAAGTTGACTTTGTTCATGCAAGATATGGAGAGCATGGCCAAGGGCCAGGAGAATCTGCAGACCTTGGTGCAGCCGCTGCTGACGCGGGCCAAAGGAAATGGCAATACTGACCACATTTCTGTTGAAACTCCTCGCCGGGAGAATGAGATACCGGCAGTTGTTACTCCACCTGTTGTGACTGTCAACGGAAACACGGGTACTGGTGCAGGTGCTAGCGCTGGTAACGGCAATACCGGGAATGGTGGTGATGGGCATGTTGTTAACAACAAAGGTAACACTGTGGATGCCGATCAAGGATTCGTTGACAATGTTGGCTTCGGAAATAATGGGTATGGCAACGTCAATCAGGACGGGAACTTCGGGTTCAACAATCAAGGCTTTGGTAATAACGGTTACGGCAACAATCAGGGGTATGGCTATGGTAATGGTGGGTTCGGTAACATGAATAACAACGGCGCTGGAGCATTTCCTTTCAACAATGGCTTTGGACCTGCTGGGGTCAATCTATGGTTTGGTAACCGAGGACAGGGTCCTGTGTTCAATCAACAAGGATTTGGCCGTAACATGGGTTACGATGGGTATGGCAACAACTGGAATGTGGATCAACAGGAGGACGCTTTTTCAGGAAGAGGTATGGGACCCGAAGGCCCTATTGACCCTGTTCAGAGGATCAGAATGCTAGAAGAGCAGATGAAAGGTGTGGTTGATCAGAACTCTGCTGGGTTAGATATGGCTACTATGGGGTTGGTACCAGGGCTGAGGGTGCCATTGAAATTCAAGGCTCCCACATTCGAAAAATACAAAGGGGATACCTGCCCAAAGGTCCATGTACGTTCCTATTATAGAAGGATGTCTGCATATTCCAATGATGAAAGGATGCTCATGCATTTCTTTCAAGATAGCTTATCGGGACCATCATTGGAGTGGTACATGGGACTGGAGCCCACTCAGATTAGAAGTTGGAAGCAGTTGGCTGATGCTTTTGTTATGCATTACAAATATAATAGTGATTTGGCGCCAAACCGAGTTCAGTTGCAGAGTCTGTCGCAGAAGAATGGTGAAAGTTTCAAAGAGTACGCGCAGCGGTGGCACGATATGGCAGCTCGAGTGCACCCTCCTTTGGTTGAAAGGGAGATGAATGACATGTTTGTAGGGACATTTACAGGAATGTACTATGACAAGTTACTCAATGTTTTGATGGGTAGCTTCTCCGATACGATCCTTATGGGGGAAAGGATCGAAAATGGAATTAAAATTGGAAAGATTCAGGCAGGCGAATCTACTTCAGCTAGGGGTGCGAGAAAAGCGTTCGGCGGAAGACGACAAGGTGATACCAGTGCTGTGTTTGGTGGCCGAGGCCGGGGCAGAGGCAAAAATCAGTACACTCAACCTCAACAGATAACCAGTGTTACTATTCCAATTCCTCAGCAACAACAACCACAACAACAACAGCAACAACAGCCGCAGCAGCAACAAAGGTAGAATCAGGGTCAGGGAAGGTTTCAAAATGTAAGGCCGAAGAGGGTATTTGATAAACCTCCGTCGACATATGCAGAGCTTCTTCAGACACTGTTGGGGTTGAATTTGGTCGAGAAAAGAACAATGGAACCGCCTACTGGACCAGTACTTCCCAGGGGGTATGATGCTAATAAGCAGTGCGAATTCCATTCCGGGGCGCCCGGACATGATGTAGAATCTTGTCATGCTTTCAAGCATAAATTTCCAGACTTATTGGACAGTAAAGCCATAAACTTTGGCCAAGTGGGGCCCAATATTGTACAACAGCCTATGCCTAATCATGGGGCAAATGCCATCTTGACAGAAGAAAATTTGAACTTGGTGTTGAATGTTAATGAGTTGAAGACACCATTGAGTGAAGTGAAAAGCAGATTGCTCAGAGGGGGAGTGTTTCCCGGTTGTGATGAATACTGTTTGGAGTGTTGGACCCAGCCAGAGGGTTGTAATGATTTGAAGCAGGGCATTCAGGCCATGATCGATGACGGGACCTTGCAATTTGATCGAACTGCGGTTGAGAAGCCTATAGAGGTATTATGTAATAAGCAGAATGATATTGCAACGGTGACGATCCCGAGGAAGACTATAATGATAACGGCGCCCGCCTAGCGGCCAACTATTACAATCACCAAAGCAGGGCCCGTTCCCTTCGAAAGTACGAAAGTTGTCCCGTGGTCATATGGTTTAGAAGCGTATTGCAACGGTGAAAAGATTGTGATGAATTGCCAGCCAGTAGGAGCTGTTGACAAGGTTGTTGGAACGGGGGGCATGACCCGTAGTGGAAGGATCTTTACCTCACCTGAAGTAGAAGCAGAGAGGTTGGCCAAAGGTAAAGCCAAAGTAAGTGAAAGCGGACCTACTCAATCGAAAGAAAAGGATACGTCACTCAAGGACGTAGAGGAGTTTATGAGACTGATTCGCAAGAGCGACTACAAAATTGTTGAACACCTACAGCAGACGCCGTCGAAGATTTCTATCTTGTCGTTGTTGTTATGTTCCGAGGCGCACCAGAACGCCCTGCTAAAGATCTTGGATACTTCATTTGTACCGCAAGAAGTTTCTGTAAATCAGTTAGAGGGGATAATGGCACATGCCAATGCTGGACATAGCTTGGGTTTCACAGATTTTGATCTAACGCCCAGGGGTCGGGAGAACAACATGGCTTTGCACATATCGGTGGAGTGTCGGGGCACCGTAATGTCGCATGTATTGGTAGATACTGGATCATCGTTGAACGTATTGCCAAAGAAAGCCATGATGAAATTGGACATACGGGGAATTATTTGCATGCCCAGCGATTTGGTTGTGAAGGCGTTTGACGGGACGAAAAGATCAGTGTTTGGGTCAATAACATTACCGCTGCAGGTGGGGCCAAAAATTTTTGATACCGAATTCTACATCATGGATATCCATCCAGCTTATAGCTGCCTTCTTGGACGACCATGGATCCACGCTGCAGGGGCCGTAACATCCACACTGCATCAGAAGTTGAAGTATATGGTGGGTGATAGTGTTGTTACCGTTTTTGGTCAGTCACCTGTCATCATTCAGATATGTGGAGGTCGACGGAGAAATACACGAGACACCTTGTCAATCCTTCGAGGGGTTGAGGATTAAAGACAAAGCTCAGGGTTCCAGCAAAATATCAGATGTGGCAGTGTCATCTTACAAAGAGGCTCAGGCTTTAGTGCAGACTGGTGAGACTAAAGGCTGGGGGCAGGTACTGGAGATTCCCGTGAAGAATGACAAGTTTGGGCTAGGGTATCGACCGACGTCGCCAGCGTCCTCTTCAGGAGCGCCCAGGTTCAAAGGACCGGTCACGATTACGCCAAGCGGGGTGTGCTTTGAGACTATCAACGCTATTTCCGATGCTGAGGACGGGGATAGCGACTGCGATATAGACGCGTGGATCAAGCCAAGCGTGCCAGGACAAAGTCTCTACAACTGGTCCATCCGTGAAACTGTCCCGGTGACTTTTAAACAGTAATGATTTGTTTTATCAATTGTTGAATAATCCTATGTGTTGCGGTGAAATTTGGATGTCAAGCTATTGATTAACTTGAATCTTAATTCATTTACAACTGGTCTTTGATTTATCCGAAGGAAAGGTTAAAGAAAGGAAAAACCTAAAAGGGAGAGATCTAAGGTTCGGGGGTTGGTTAAATTTAGGGAAGGTATTAGCACCTTAAACTACCGTACTACTCTACGGGAACCTTTTGTTTATTTTTTTTATTTATTTCATTAATTATTTTGCTTTAGGGTATATACAAAGGATTGAAAATTAAAAAGGACCTAGGGGTTAATTCTAAGTTTACTCGGCAAGACATCGCATCTTGTGCCTACATATCCTTACGGGAATGGAATCAGAGTAACTGTAGTTCCCCTCAAAAGGGAGGTTAGAGACTTCTTGACTGTGGTCAAGGTCTCAAGGGGAATAAACGCATCTTAAGGACACGCTTACATGGAGTCTTAAACTCCGATCTCTATGTTATAAATTGTTAAGCGCATTAGGGTTAGGTTAGGGATTCCACGGCGGGAAACCTTAAAACAGAGTACGACGACTATTTTGGCCTAACACTAGGATAAAAGCAATTTTGCCCGCGGCGGGACACCTAGGCTAAACAGGGTTTGATCCATTAAAGGGGTAAGGCTATTGACTCGGCGGCCAAAAGGCTGGACCTAATCCTTCGGAAGGATAAAACTATAAAAAAAATGTGAAAATATGACAAATCATTATATGGATGAATAATTAAGGTACAAAAATAAGAAAAGTAATAAAGGCAGAGGGTATAAAGAAACAAAGAAACATTTCTGAAAACATGAAGAATATGAAAATATGTAATGACACTTAGAATGAAGTGAGGGAGGAAAATAGTGTGGGGCTGTGGCCACCACAAGCACATCTCAACCTCGAGCATGCACATGAAATGCCAAAAGAAAGAAAAGTAATAAAAGAGAACATAAAATGACACGACAAACATCAAACATCAGGAGTTCCTTACGAAAAGGTTTTAATTTTTTAATATTTTAATTATAAAAAGGAGGTTTTAATTTTTTAATAAAAAATATTTAAGTTAAAATTATAAAAAAAATTAAGTTCAAATTATAAAAAAAAAAGTTTTTGGGGGAAAAGTCTTTTCAGTTTTTTTTAGAACAAAAAAGGCTTTTCATCCCAAAAAAAGGCTTTTCAGTTTTTTGGGAAAAGGCTTTTCAGTTTTTTGGGAAAAGGCTTTTGGGAACAAAAAGGTTTTTTTTTTTTCTTGGGAACAAAAAGGCTTTTCAGTTTTTAAAAAAGGTCTTACTAAAAAAGGTTTTAATAATAAATATAAAAAAGGGTTTTGATTTTAAAAAAAAGGTTTTGTTAAAAAAAGGTTTTGATTTTAAAAAAAGGTTTTGATAAAAAAGGGTTTTGATATTAAAATCTGCGGACCTAAACACACATGGAGATTAACATGGCAAAATATGCACATAAACATGAAAAAGCAAAAGGTTTAGTAATTTAACAGACCTAAACACATTAACATGGCAAAATATGCACATAAACATGAAAAGGCAAAAGGTTTAGTAATTTAACCTACGAAGCGGAGGTTTGCTTCAGTAAATGTGAAAAAGGTTTGAATAAGGGAACACTGGAGAGCTCCAATCCTTCTGACGAGTTGTGGGAACGACCGCCTTTCTTCTCTGGGGATCTCCTTTGTTTTTCCCTTTCTCTCTCCTCTTTTCTGAAGAAAACCTTCTGACCTCCTTTTCAACAAAGCAACACATGTATATATAGGGAACAAATTAGGGTTAACACCAAATTGTCAATAATGTCCCTAAAGCCCATTTTAAAGCCCAAACTAAGTAATTAGTTAAGAAAAAAAATAAAATTTAAATAATTTAAAATAATTAAAATAAACTTAAAATAAAAACTAATAATCCTATTGATTCCTGAAATCAAAAATATTATAAAAAGAACAAAATTTTTTTCAATATTTTTTATTTTATGATTTTTTGGATATTTTTATGAATAATTTAGAAAAAAGTGAAAAAATAATATTTTAAAAAATGATTTAATTAAAATACGAAAATAATAATTAAATAATAATAAAAAACTATTTTTGTTATTTTTTAATGAAAGATAGAAAAATTTAGAGTAAAAATAATAAAAAACAAAAAGTGACAAAGGTGAGATTTGAACTCTCAACCTCTCACACTCACAACTCCTTACACATGTCCTCTTGCCAATTATGCCATTTTTACTTTTTAGAAAAAAAATGAATGTCATATGATATTTACCTGCAAAAAGTCAAATGACTACACAAATTTGTTAGTAATTGATTAAATGCAATAAAAATGCAATGAAATGCGTCGACAAATCTTAGGGCAAAATTTGGGGTATTACAGTTGCCCCTATTTAAATAACTTCACCGGGTGATTTGAGCAGCGGAGACTCGAGGAATCGTGGTGCAGAGATTTAAATACAGATAACCGAAAATTTTGCTTTTAGACGCAGTGCTATGCAATGATATGGACAAAACAAAACGAACTATAATGCTAAATACGATATGAATCTGATATGATGCGTATGATGAAAATGACAAATGCACGGATACAGACGAAACAACGTCACAGGGGACGACCCATCGAGGAATTGCACTAGGGAAGAAGACATGTCATATCTGGAAGAACGTCGGGTAGACACGACACAGAATTGTTGATAGGTGCCAAGTAAATTAGAAATTGTCTGCAAGGTAAGACGCGGGTAAAACACGAGCTCAGGAGAAAAACGCAAATGGGGATAAAACACCCATGATGCCAAGTAAATAAATTTTGCCCACAAGGTAAGACGCGAGTAAAACACGACCTCAGGGAGAAAAAAAAGCAAATGGGGGTAAAACACCATGATGTTAGGTAAACCCAGGAATATCTGGTAAACGGGGAATAAAACACCCGGGATAAAGGTACATGGGGGATAAAACACCCAAGGATAGAAGGTAAGTGGGGAGTAAAGCACCCAAGATAGACATATAAATGGGGAGTAAAGCACCCAGGATAGAAATGTAAATGGGGAGTAAAGCACCCAAGATAAAAATGTAAATGGGGAGTAAAGCACCCAAGATAAAAATGTAAATGGGGAGTAAAGCACCCAAGATAGAGAGGTAAATGGGAAATAAAGCACCCAAGATAGAAATGTAAATGGGGAGTAAAGCACCCAAGATAGAAATGTAAATGGGGAATAAAGCACCCAAGATATGCACATGTATAGGAATTATGCTATGAGATATGATCAAATGCAAATGCAGACATCGACGACAAGGCTCGACTCTTTCGGTGAGATGACAAAACTGGAGGACTGATTCCTCAACACGGAGATCACTGTCATTCTGTTAAACTGTATCAAGTTGATAATCACTGTAGGAATGATGAATAACTGCTTAGGGATTATGCAAGTAAACTGCCCCAGGTCAAATGAACTGATAATTGCTTCAGCTGTCTAATTCATGGAATCGACTGTTTTGTTGTATCCTCGGAGGGCTTGCCCCAGTCTGAGTCTTGAACAATTCTCTGGATAAACCAAATCTGAGAAGATATTGCCTTGAACAAATCTTGAACTGATTCTTTGACAGGATGTAAAAGGAACTTGCCCCTGATAAGATCACTTGACCAAGTTTCTCATTGTTTGAAAATTCCTTAGAGGAAAGCCAGTTTGCAAACAAAAATGTTCATACAAACATGGTAATGTAAAGTTCATGCGATTTTTTGAAAAATTATTTTTGAAAGATGGAAAATACATGAGTCGTTAGTCAGAACAAGGCGGTTCAAGACACTCAAAGTTTAAAATAAAAGTGTATTGCCAAAATAAATGATTCGCAAGGATCTTTTGGAGTCAGGTTACGCAACCTTGCTGTAGTATACTTTCAAAATAACCTTGTTTCAATTAGGTCTTTTGAGGGTTGTAATGTGGCCTGGTTCACGGTTTATGAAACAAAAGATAAAGGCTCAAAATTTATTTGTACCCACCCAATCTACGTGATGATCTTCAGTCCTATGCTCAGTTAACTCATACTATGCATTCAGGTTCCCATAAGTTAGGGATTTCATTGATCGTAGCAATGATGACTCAGAAGTCAAAGGGACCTATGAAAAGGCAGCCACTACTCCCCTATAACATTTGATTGTTTTGACATTGAGGATTTTCAAGATAAGGATTTAAAAATCTATTTGTATTATCCCTAAATTTTGCCTGAACTGTTTATTTTAGAGTTTACAGTCAGCAGGATGCCCCAGTTTTGCCTAAGTCTCCTTCATAGGTTTTGACTTAGCGGGCTTCTTTTGATTTTTTTATATTATTTTCTTTGTGTGAAGGAAAGTGACTGTTTGATTTTAATGATTACGGTGAACCATCATCGACCTTTTGATTAGAAAACATCTTCAACACTTGTTTGACGTGTGCGAAGGAAAATTTGTTAATGAAAGGTGTATCGTATGAACACACAACCAAGTTAACTGAGAACTACCCATCCCAAGGTTAAAATTGTGGGTTTTTTGTAACGAAAGAAACTCCAACTTCTAGGCCCGAAGGGGGTGACGAGGGATTAACTTCCTTATTTCTCCTGTGTTTGGGAATTGAAACAATGCCTTACATCGTCAACAAGGTTTAATTGAAAGCATACTGACAGCAGTTATGGGTATAACATTTTCGTCATCCTCCCTCCGATCTTAGCATATCAAAATTTTGGACAAGAAGTAAACATTTGAAAAATAAAGCATAAAGATGCAAATAAATGGACGGAAATGAATTGAATCAAAAGTCGCAATGCTTATTTCATTAATGAAAGTACAAACATAATTGAAAGCAAACAACTTAAACAAAATAAGGAAAATGCAAACAACGAGAAAAAAAAGGCCCAATGACAAAGCTTCAATTCTGATGTGTTGGCAAGGGATCTGTCTGGACGCTCGGACGACTATCCGTAAAATCAAGTATTCCGGCTCTAATCAGTTCACGCACCCTAGCTTTCAATGCAAAACAATGCTCCAAGTCGTGGCCTAAGGCACCCTCATGAAAAGCACACTTTAGATCAGCCATAAATCCAGCCGGAGGATTAAGAGGAGGTGGTAAAGCCTTTGTAGTAATCAGTCCTTGCCGGACTAAGTCAGGATATAGCTCTGTGTAAGTCATGAGAATAGGATCAAAGTGACTCCTGTTCCGTTTCTGGTCTGATATCTGTGTCGAGGAATCAGCTTGACGACTCAAAGGTACACTAGAAGACGATAGGACCAAGAAGGAGAAACTGGGGGACAAATGCAATGCAAAAATGTGATGCTGATGCCATGCAATGGTTTCAAGAATTTCAACGGTCGATTGCGAGTATTGCTTTTTAAGAAAGTTGGAAAAAATTTTAGACTTTAAAATGTAAGGCTTTTCGAATTTGCAAAGGACTGCTGAATTCCTTGAAACTAGAAATGATATGATGCTTTATGGATGCGAAGCACAAATACACACACAAAGGTCCTAGGTTAGAGGACAACGAATGGAGTTAAGGTCTACCCTTCCCAAAGTGGTGTGTACTATAGGTTAATTGTACCTGCAGAACAAGGGTTCTAAATCAGTGCCCAAAATCATCAGTCCATCCTTCGGATATTATCAACTTCCCAACTGACTTGAGGGTCGATAATATTCTCAAGAGAACCTCTTTTGAGTGTAGTATCGCGTAGCAACCATTGTAGGACTACTCCCACATAGTTCCCGCACTACATCCTATATAAGGCCAAGATGGTGTAAAGGTACTACGGTTCCCAGTATCACAGACTCCAATCGATAATGGTAAAAGTTTTCACGATTACACTCGATCAACCGAACCATTTTCGAAAGTGTCTCAACTGAGCGGTGATTCTCGATTTAACTTAGTCGGGACTCACTCCCTATAAGCCTCGTCGAATATATCAGTCATCCTATCATAAGGTCGCTCAAGTCCGGGTGTAGGACTTATCTCACAACACAGTAACTCCAAGTAAGGTACCCCAATATATACATACAAGTGAGCAAAATATATAATAAACAAATATATAAAGAAAAATAGACAAAATAGGGATAACCCTCAATAGTTAGGACTCCCCAGTGAAGTCGCCATTTTCTGTTGCGGTGAAATTTGGATGTCAAGCTATTGATTAACTTGAATCTTAATTCATTTACAACCGGTCTTTGATTTATCCGAAGGAAAGGTTAAAGAAAGGAAAAACCTAAAAGGGAGAGATCTAAGGTTCGGGGGTTGGTTAAATTTAGGGAAGGTATTAGCATCCTAAACTTCCGTAGTACTCTACGGGAACCTTTTGTTTATTTTTTTTATTTATTTCATTAATTATTTTGCTTTAGGGTATATACAAAGGATTGAAAATTAAAAAGGACCTAGGGGTTAATTCTAAGTTTACTCGGCAAGACATCGCATCTTGTGCCTACATATCCTTACGGGAATGGAATCAGAGTAACTGTAGTTCCCCTCAAAAGGGAGGTTAGAGACTTCTTGACTGTGGTCAAGGTCTCAAGGGGAATAAACGCATCTTAAGGACACGCTTACATGGAGTCTTAAACTCCGATCTCTATGTTATAAATTGTTAAGTGCATTAGGGTTAGGTTAGGGATTCCACGGCGGGAAACCTTAAAACAGAGTACGACGACTATTTTGGCCTAACACTAGGATAAAAGCAATTTTGCCCGCGGCGGGACACCTAGGCTAAACAGGGTTTGATCCATTAAAGGGGTAAGGCTATTGACTCGGCGGCCAAAAGGCTGGACCTAATCCTTCGGAAGGATAAAACTATAAAAAAATGTGAAAATATGACAAATCATTATATGAAGGAATAATTAAGGTACAGAAATAAGAAAAGTAATAAAGGCAGAGGGTATAAAGAAACAAAGAAACATTTCTGAAAACATGAAGAATATGAAAATATGTAATGACACTTAGAATGAAGCGAGGGAGGAAAATAGTGTGGGGCTGTGGCCACCACAAGCACATCTCAACCTCGAGCATGCACATGAAATGCCAAAAGAAAGAAAAGTAATAAAAGAGTACATAAAATGACACGACAAACATCAAACATCAGGAGTTCCTTACGAAAAGGTTTTAATTTTTTAATATTTTAATTATAAAAAGGAGGTTTTAATTTTTTAATAAAAAATATTTAAGTTAAAATTATAAAAAAAATTAAGTTTAAATTATAAAAAAAAAAGTTTTTGGGGGAAAAGTCTTTTCAGTTTTTTTTAGAACAAAAAAGGCTTTTCATCCCAAAAAAAGGCTTTTCAGTTTTTTGGGAAAAGGCTTTTGGGAACAAAAAGGTTTTTTTTTTCTTGGGAACAAAAAGGCTTTTCAGTTTTTAAAAAAGGTCTTACTAAAAAAGGTTTTAATAATAAATAAAAAAAAGGTTTTGATTTTAAAAAAAAGGTTTTGTTAAAAAAAGGTTTTGATTTTAAAAAAAGGTTTTGATAAAAAAGGGTTTTGATATTAAAATCTGCGGACCTAAACACACATGAAGATTAACATGGCAAAATATGCACATAAACATGAAAAAGCAAAAGGTTTAGTAATTTAACGGACCTAAACACATTAACATGGCAAAATATGCACATAAACATGAAAAGGCAAAAGGTTTAGTAATTTAACCTACGAAGCGGAGGTTTGCTTCGGTAAATGTGAAAAAGGTTTGAATAAGGGAACACTGGAGAGCTCCAATCCTTCTGACGAGTTGTGGGAACGACCGCCTTTCTTCTCTGGGGATCTCCTTTGTTTTTCCCTTTCTCTCTCCTCTTTTCTGAAGAAAACCTTCTGACCCCCTTTTCAACAAAGCAACACATGTATATATAGGGAACAAATTAGGGTTAACACCAAATTGTCAATAATGTCCCTAAAGCCCATTTTAAAGCCCAAACTAAGTAATTAGTTAAGAAAAAAAATAAAATTTAAATAATTTAAAATAATTAAAATAAACTTAAAATAAAAACTAATAATCCTATTGATTCCTGAAATCAAAAGTATTATAAAAAGAACAAAATTTTTTTCAATATTTTTTATTTTATGATTTTTTGGATATTTTTATGAATAATTTAGAAAAAAGTGAAAAAAATAATATTTTAAAAAATGATTTAATTAAAATACGAAAATAATAATTAAATAATAATAAAAAACTATTTTTGTTATTTTTTAATGAAAGATAGAAAAATTTAGAGTAAAAATAATAAAAAACAAAAAGTGACAAAGGTGAGATTTGAACTCTCAACCTCTCACACTCACAACTCCTTACACATGTCCTCTTGCCAATTATGCCATTTTTACTTTTTAGAAAAAAAATGCATGTCATATGATATTTACCTGCAAAAAGTCAAATGACTACACAAATTTGTTAGTAATTGATTAAATGCAATAAAAATGCAATGAAATGCGTCGACAAATCTTAGGGCAAAATTTGGGGTATTACATTATGTCCTACCCGGGGCATAGTGATGTTACATTAGGGCTGCTTGATTATGTGTATTGCACTGTTTAATCATGAAATAAAGACGTTTTTCATATTCAAATGTTGTGATCCCTGTTTTTCTTGTTTTTACTTTAACAATAAATGGCAACGTGGTTATTTGCTTTGTTTGCGTGTTGAAGCGTTTAACCATTTCCTTTGCAGGACTAATATTTCAGATGATATCTCATACGAACCACCTATGACTCGTTTCGACTTCGAGCACGCGGTATTCCAAGCAGAGGAAGAGATTGTTGAGGATAGCGACTTGCCAGAGGAGCTGACTCGTTTTTGAAACAGGAAGAGAAAATCATTCTGCCTCGTCAGGAGGAAATTGAGATTATCAACCTGGGGTCGGAAGAAGTTGTGAGAAATATATGTATAGGGGCTGCGCTGTAGAGCGACGTCAAGCAAAGGATGATTGAGATACTGCGAGAGTATAGTGATATATTTGCTTGGTCGTACGAGGATATGCCTGGGTTAGATATGGACATGGTTGTGCACCGTCTGCCGTTGCGAGAGGAATGTCCGCCTGTTAAGCAGAAACTCAGAAGAACCAGACCAGACATGGCTGTGAAAATCAAGGAGGAAGTTCAAAAACAGTGGGATGATAGTTTCCTAGCCGTTACAACTTATCCGTCATGGGTCGCTAATATAGTACCAGTGTCGAAGAAAGACGGTAAAGTGCGAATGTGTGTAGACTACCATGATTTGAATAGGGCAAGCCCGAAAGACGACTTTCCACTTCCTCACATCGATGTGTTGGTTGATAACACTGCTCAGTTCTCCGTATTCTCCTTCATGGACGGCTTCTTAGGCTATAATCAGATCAAAATGGCACCAGAAGACATGGAGAAGACTACCTTCATTACTCCCTGGGGAACATTTTGCTACAAAGTGATGCCCTTCGGACTGAAGAATGTTGAGGCAACATATCAACGTGCTATGACGACTCTTTTTCATGACATGATGCATAAAGAGATCGAGGTTTATGTTGATGATATGATTGCCAAATCCCAAACGGAGGAAGAGCATTTGGTTAATCTGCTGAAACTGTTCAAAAGACTTAGGAAGTTCAGGTTGAGAATGAACCCTAACAAGTGCACCTTCGGGGTGAGATCGGGTAAACTGCTGGGGTTTATTGTGAGCGAAAAGGGAATAGAGGTTGACCCTGCGAAAATAAAAGCTATACAAGAAATGCCGACGCCTAAAACAGATAAAGAAGTGCAGGGGTTCTTAGGGAGGTTGAACTATATCGCCCGGTTCATATCTCACCTAACTGCGACATGCGAGCCGTTATTCAAGTTGTTGAAAAAGGATCAGGTGTTGACCTGGAATGAAAACTGTCAAAAGGCGTTCGACAAGATAAAAGAATACTTACAGGAACCTCCTGTTTTGATACCCCCAGTGGCGGGGAGACCTTTGATTATGTATTTGACGGTTCTTGAGGAAAGTATGGGTTGTGTTCTCGGTCAACACGACAAGACCGGACGAAAAGAGCATGCGATCTACTATTTGAGTAAGAAGTTTACCGACTGTGAGTCCAGATACTCAATGCTCGAGAAAACGTGTTACGCGCTAGCCTGAGCCGCCAAACGTTTGAGGCAATACATGCTGAATCATACCACCATGCTAATTTCAAAGATGGATCCAATCAAATACGTGTTTGAAAAGCAAGCACTCTCCGGAAGAATTGCCCGATGACAGATGGTGTTAACCGAATACGATATCCAATATGTCTCGCAAAAGGCTATTAAAGGTAGCTTTCTGTCCGAGTACCTTGCGGAGCAGCCTGTTGAGGACTACCAGTCGATGAGGTTTGATTTTCCTGACGAGGATATCATGTACCTGAAAATGAAAGATTGTGAAGAACCGTTGCCGGAGGAAGGACCAGAGTTGGGTTCCAAATGGCAGTTGATATTTGACGGAGCTGTGAATTCTTATGGTAGCAGAATAGGTGCAATTATCATCACTCCTCAGGGGTCGCACATCCCCTTTACTGCCCGATTGACTTTTCCCGTTACCAATAATGAGGTTGAATATGAGGCTTGCATCATGGGTCTGGAGGAAGCTATCGATTTGCGAATCAAGCATCTGGATGTATACGAAGACTCAGCTCTAGTGGTGAACCAGATTAAAGGAGAATGGGAGACACGTCAGCCAAATTTGATACCATATATGAATTATGCAAGGAGATTGTTGCCTTTCTTTGACAAGGTGGAATTGCATCACGTGCCACGAGCAGAAAATCAAATGGCTGACGCCCTGGCGACATTGTCTTCAATGTATAAAGTTAACTTCTGGAACGAGGCTCCCCGGATTGTTATCTCTCGGCTTGATAGGCCTGCATTTATATTTGCCATTGACGAGGCTCCCGATGGTCAACCCTGGTACTTTGACATCCAGAATTTCCTGAAGAACAAGGAGTATTCGGCTGGGGCATCCAGTCGAGATCAGAAGACTCTCAGGAGATTGGCTGGCAATTTCTATTTGAACCCGGACGGTGTCCTATACAAAAGAAACCACGACTTGGTGTTGCTACGCTGTGTAGATGAGAAAGAGGCGAAGTTGCTCATGAAAGAGATACATGAGGGTACGTTTGGTACACATGCTGGTGGGCATGCTATGACGAGAAAACTGCTGCGGGCAGGTTATTATTGGCTGACTATGGAAACAGACTGTTTCAAGTTTGCAAAGAGGTGTCATAAATGCCAGATTTATGCGGACAAGATCCATGTACCTCCCAGTCCTCTGAATGTGATGTCCTCACCGTGGCCTTTCTCGATGTGGGGAATTAATATGATTGGCAAGATTGAGCCCACGAGATCAAACGGACACCGGTTCATTTTGGTGGAAATTGATTACTTCACCAAATGGGTGGAAGCAGCATCATATGCCAATGTCACCAAACAAGTGGTGGCCAGATTTATCAAACGAGATATTATCTGCAGATATGGAATCCCTGAGAGGATTATCACCGACAACTGTTCGAATTTGAATAGCAAAATGATGAAAGAGCTGTGCCAGAATTTTAAGATTGAACATCACAACTCTTCTCCTTACCGGCCCAAGATGAATGGCGTTGTCGAAGCGGCCAATAAGAACATAAAGAAGATTGTTCAGAAGATGGTGGTGACATATAAGGACTGGCACGAGATGCTACCTTTCGCTTTGCACGGTTATCGTACGACGGTACACACATCAACCGGGGCAACCCCTTTCTCATTGGTATACGGGATGGAGGCGGTGTTACCGTTGGAGGTCGAGATTCCTTCTTTGAGGGTTTTACGTGATGTCCAACTTGACGAGGCAGAATGGGTTAAAGATAGACTGAATCAGCTCAATTTAATGGATGAGAAGAGACTCGCTTCTTTAGCATACGGTCGGTTATATCAGAGCCGGATGAAGAAAGCTTACGACAAGAAGGTGCACCCTCGAAGCTTTCAGACGGGCGATCTTGTTTTGAAAAAGATTCTCCCACCACAAACAGATCACAGGGGCAAGTGGACTCCTAATTACGAAGGACCCTACGTTGTCAGAAAAGTCTTCTTTGGAGGAGCCTTGTTACTATCCACCATGGATGGTGAAGACTTTACGTCTCCTGTGAACTCGGACGCAGTTAAAAAATACTTTACTTGAAAGTGACCCGCTGGACAGTAAAAAGAGAGTCCAGGAAAAAATGGGGCATCCTGGCGAACCATAAAAAATGAATAAAAGGTTCGGGCAAAAGTTAGGGATAAAATCGAAAAAATGTACACCCGCGAAGTCGAAAACCTGAAAAGGGTGACTTCGGAAAAAAAGGGTATCCCGGTGAATTGAAAACCCGCAAAGGGCGGTTCACGCAAAAGTTAGGGATTGAAAAAGCAAATGACTGCGGTCCGGATTTGATACGGCATTGCTTAATGGTTTGGGAGATACCTGGGGGCCGTCTATCCAAAAAACAATCTCTTCCGAAGATCGAGTACTGGGAAAGCGCAGAGTCAAGCGAGTCATAGGAGGATCAGCTCATGGTGTTTGTCTGTACCACGTCGCTGACATGTATACAAATATTGTTTTGTATTTATGCTTCTTGTGCATATATGTATGTGTGCGTGTGTGCGTAACTTCCTCTTTTCAGGAGTTGCATCCAGTGTACAAAACTTTGCCTATTCAGAGGCCCGTTATTAATAAAACATGTCATTCAGTACTTGATGTTTGTTCTTTACTGTCTTGTTTGTGAAAGACGTCGATGTTTTGATAAGCTTGCACTTGCATAATCTTGCTGGCCTTGCCAATGATTGACAAAACTTCGAATTGACTAAAGTAATGTCACGGATGCTAACTCGGGTAGATTATGTTGTATATGCCTGTTTTGTCTCGTTTTTGTTTTGCAGGGTTCTTACCTTTGGAGCAAACAGTCAGGGATTGTATTCCCCAGCCAAAATCTCTTGATGAAGAGCCCGACTCTAGTTGATGTCATTCCCCAGCTAGTCGCAGCTTATTCCCCGAGGTTTGGAATGACGTTATCCCTTGCCGAATGAGGGATTATCTCCCTAGAAGAGTATCCTTAGGGAAGTTGTCCACGTGATATCCCTAGCAAGTCAAAATAAATGTTCCCTGCAGAGGTTGCGCTCCTTAGCGAATCGAAGGTGTGCGCGTTCAATCTCCGGCATGGGAGATTCCCGCAATAGTTAACCAAGTTGTTGGTTTGAAAGGTTTATATCCGTGAAGGATGGTTTCCCTTCCCCCCGCAGGTCGTCACGCCATTGACAGAATGTTGATCCTCAGCAAAGTCCGAGGCTTCAAGTTTGTAAACTGTGCCCAGACAGTGTGCTTTTCCTAGAAGTGTCGCTTCTTCCCCAGCTAAGTTTGTTCACCAGCAGGGGGGTTTGTTCTTTCCTCCCAGTGGAAATTGGTGTTTAATCGCTCCTCGGCAGAGTTGGTTCTGTTTCTGGCATTTATTTCGCCGGAATACTTTGTGATACTTGTTCTCCCCGGCGGAGTTGGATTTATCCTCAACATTCATGTTGTTGAGACAACACTACCAGAGTTTCCCAGCAGCTTGAGCCTGCATTTGCATTTGCATATATCGTCACATTTGCATCTACTCAAACGCGTAGCATTCCCGTGTCATACGGAGCATTACGCTATTTTCAAACATACGCATTTTGAAACGTAAGTCAGGTTGGTTACCTCTTTGTTTGCAGGTGTTCTTCCCTGCAGGTGATTGGAATTCTTGTTCAGGGTCGTTTTCAGATATTCAGATTGGCGGCATAAGATATGTGATGATAATGTTCGTCCTGCCTGTGTTCCCTTATCAGAGGTGCTTGAGTAACTTCTCTTCTTCCTCAGCGGAGTGTTATTTACACGGCTTCATGATTAGACTTTGGAGTTATTGTCAAAGATTCCCCAGTGGAGTGGTCCATCGGGTTGCTGTTGCGTCAGCATTTTCAGAAAGGATTTCAGGGATTAGACATCTGAAGTCATTACTCGTCATCAAGTTGAACGTCTGGCAGTTGACGTCAGAATTTCCCCCGGCAAAGTTCTCCCCGGTTTGTTGTTATGGCTTCATAATTAGACTTTGAAGATGTTACCATCATGACATGGCTTCATAATTAGACTTTGAAGTTCGTTACATCAGCGCTTTAAGGCTTCACGATTAGACTTCGAAGTTGTTGTAAAAGGAAGATTTCAGCGATTAAGCGTTTGAAGTCGGTACTTGTTGTTACAGATTCGTAATTCGACTTTGAATTTGTTGTTGGCATTTTTAAAGGGGGATTTCAGTGATTAGACGGCTGAAATCGTTACTTGGTGTCACTGTTTCATAATTAGACTTTGAAGTTGTTAGAAGCAGTGGATGGCTTCATAATTAGACCTTGGATTATTATCAGTTTATACGGTTTCATAATCAGACCTTGGAGTTATTGTCAGTGTTAAACAACTTCATGACTAGACTTTAGAGTTGTTGTTAGGAGTTCCCTAGCGAATTTTCCTCGCGTAGCTGTTATGTCAGCATTGCAGACTTCATGATTTGACTTTGGAGATCGGCATAGTTTTCTTTGAGTGGTTGTTACGTCAGCGTTCCACGACTTCATAATTAGGCTTTGGAGTCGTCGTTAGCGATTCCCCCAACAGAATTTTCTATAGCAGCTATTACGTCAGCATTGAGCAGCTTCATAATTAGACCTTGGAGTTGTCGTCAACATCAAAAGACTTCGTAATTAGACTTTGGAGTTCTTCAGCGTTACGACAGCTCCATGATTAGACTTTGGAGTTGTTGTCCGAAAGTTTGTCCGCATGGAATAGCTTCATAAGTAGATTTTGGAGTTGTTGCCAGATTTTTCCCCACCGAGTTGCTTGTTGAAGTTTCTCTTATCCGGCCATCGGAGTATTTTCTTCAAGTTCGTTGTTCCGTCAGCGTCACAGGGTTTCATAATCAAAATTTCAGGAGTTGTCGCCTGTTGTCGAAATAGGTGCCCGACAGCTAATTTCAGAGCATCCCCAGTGGGTTTGGCTACCGCAAAGATAAAGTGGAGTTATTGTCCAGTATGATGGACTGAATTGAATTCCTATTGGGTGGAATAATTCGATCCCCAATGAAGTCGCCGTGATTTCTTCGTGTTGACGAAATATTATTATCCCCATTAGAGTCCTCCTCAAAGCCGTTTATGGGTTGGGACCGATGGAGTTAGCTACTGCAGAGATAGGCAGAGAAACCGTATTCAGATGATTTTCCCATGTGGATAGTCGGATGAAGTTTCCTGTATTTAGACAGATGATTTTCCCGTATGGATAGGCGGACGAAGTTTCCTGTGTTTAGGCAGATGATTTTTCCCGTAGGGATAGGTGGATGAAGTTTCCTATGTTTAGACAGATGATTTTTCCCGTATGGATAGGCGGATGAAGTTTCCTGTGTTTAGACAGATGATTTGCCCGTATGGATAGGCAGATGGAGTTTCCTGTGTTTAGATAGATGGTGTTCTCGTGTGGATAGACGGACGAAGTTTTCTGTGTTTAGGAAGATGATTTTTCCCGTAGGGATAGGCGGATGAAGTTTCCTGTGTTTAGGCAGATGATTTTCCCGTGTGGATAGTCGGATGAGGTTTCCTGTGTTTAGACAGATGATTTTCCCGTATGGATAGGCGAACGAAGTTTCCTGTGTTTAGGCAGATGATTTTTCCCGTAGGGATAGGCAGATGAAGTTTCCTGTGTTTAGACAGATGATTTTTCCCGTAGGGATAGGCGGATGAAGTTTCCTGTGTTTAGACAGATGATTTGCCCGTATGGATAGGCGGATGGAGTTTCCTGTGTTTAGACAGATGGTGTTCCCGTGTGGATAGACGGATGAAGTTTCCTGTGGTTAGACAGATGATTTTCCCGTGTGGTAGGCGGATGAAGTTTCCTGTGTTTAGGGAGATGATTTTCCCGTATGGAAAGACGGATGAAGTTTCCTGTGTTTAGGCAGATGACTTTCCCGTATGGATAGGCGGATGAAGTTTCATGTGTTTAGACAAATGATTTTCCCGTATGGATAGGCGGCTGGAGTTTCCTGTGATTGGACATAAATATTTCCCAGTGAAGCCGACAAATTTATTGCCTATGATTGATAGGACATCGTCGTGTTGGCAAGAGGCGGACAACTCATCCCCAACGGAGTAGCCGGGATTTCTCCGTGTTTATGGAATGTAGCGTCCGAACGGGGACAAAATTCTATTCCTATGCTGTTGAGATTTCTTCGGGTTGACGAAATGTGAGTCCTGACGTGGACAGATTGGTGTTTATTCGTGATTTGACGAAATTTGGGTCCAGATGTGGACAAGGTTATTCCTGTGACGACGAAATCTATATTCATGTTGATGAATTTGTTTCTCTTCTTGCGTTGACAAGGTTAGTCCAGTTGTGGATAGGAGGTGTTCAGTACCTGTGGTGTTACACAGGTGGTTGATGTTGAAATCAGAGTTATTATCAGACGTTGAATCAGTTGTTGCCGTAACAACCAGATTCAGTTGGTGGATGTCGTTCCCCAAGCAGTTGTGTAGTTTATTTCTGTGGTTAGCAAATTTCCGAGTTTCTTGGTATTCAACCGTCTCGTACCTCGATCGTTTAAAGGCCGTTCGCTCTTCACCCAGTCGGGTCCAAGCCGTTTGAATAGGGGCAGCTGTTGCACCCCAAAATTTGATTAACCTTTTCTTTCCTGATTTATGTTTCATTGCATTTCATTTGCATAACATAACATAGCCCTAACATTGGCATAGCATAGCATCATTCATTGTGCAGGGGATCAAGGGTGAGATATGAAAGAAAGAGCCTAGTTGGAGGTTCACACAAAATAGAGAAGTCATCAAGAGTATCATGTCAAAAGAGGGTGTCCTTGAGGAGTTTGATCATCTGTATGAGGCCTATCTTCAAGTGTGAGGAGGTATCTGAGGAGCCTCCAGGGTTTAAATAGTCTTGATCAAGGGTATGATGTGTGAATGAAGCTTAATGAGTCTCTAGAAAGTCAAGAAGGAGTTTAGACAAGTCATTGTATCAAGTTCAAGGGCCATGGTTGAGGTGTGTACAAGTAGGGTTTCATCTGGTAACCCTAGGTCAAGGAGAGCAAAGAAAGGGCATCAAGACCCAGCTCTAGGTCATGTAAGTCATGGATTGATATGTTGAAGCATGTGTGTGGATGAGCCAAGATCAAGTTCAAAAGAATCAAGAGTGGTTGGAGGTGTTTGAGACAGGGTTCCTAGGGTAAAATCCCCTGTATAGCACTGGACTTCCAAGCCACATAAGTCAAAATACAAGTTTCAAATGGACCTTTGGCCAACATTAAACTTGTAAGGAATCTCAATACCTTTAATTTGAGTACTAGAAGTCTTCAAGAAGATTTGTAGAACTCAAGTTATGGTTCTTGCAAGTTACAAGTCACTAGAGGACACTGAAATTTATCTGTGAAAGTCACTTGACTTCCAAGCAACTTTTTCCCCTCAAGGAGTTTTCAAATGTATTCTTGGACAACATAAGAGTTGTAGGTCTTGATCTTAGATTTAATTTGAGTACTAGAAGTCCTCAATAAGATTTGTGGAACTCAAGTTATGATCTTGGCAATCCAGGGGTATTTAGGGAAAGTTGAATTATAGGTCATTTTCAAGAATGTGCCAAAATCTCCATCTTCCACTCTTCAAATGAAAAATTGTTCAACATTAGATGTGCTTAAAATGATGCTTTTAGGTCAGATATGAAAACATGGTGAGGTGGATTGGCTTATTTCACAAAGTGCTTCAAAATGGCCTAAAAAGAAGGATTTTTCAAATGATGCAAAAGAGGGGAAAATGATTTTTTGAGTTTTAGGTCCTAAACATGTCATATGAGTAGTCATTTTGACCAGGAATTGCATTTTAGAGACATTTGCAATGTCACAATTTTGAGATGAGCCCTAATTTCATGAGTTGCTTTGTAAAGTAGTTACTTCAATTACAAGTCATTGATCCAAAGCAAGAATCAGGGCAATTCAGGCTGAGCTAGCCATCCAAACATATCCCAAATTCAATTTGCAGTTGAATAAAACATTCTGGAACGAGAAACGAGGGAGAATTCGTGACTGTAGCTTTGGAATTTCATGGCCATGACAGAATTTTGGATCAACTGAATTGGGCCTTAATTTGGACTTAGAAGCCCATGAGAAGCTTCTATATATTCATTTCAATGATTCTAGATGAAGTTTGGTGATGATTTCGTGGAGAGAGTGAAGATTGAAGTTGAGCTTTCAATGTTTCTAACTGAAAACAGTTTTGAAGTTCAAGGCACAATTAAGCACAATTGAAGGTTGGAAAAGTTTCCTCTTGCTTCATTGATTGTGTCTGGAGAGTTGTGGAGCTTGAATCCATCATCTTCTACCTCTGTTGATTCAATTTTCACAGGTATGTAGTTCTTGAATTTCCTCTTGATCTAGGCTGAACTAGGTAGATTCTTGCATGTGGTTAGGGTTTAGATGGAACCTAGGTCGTTTCTGGATAGAAATTTGAGCAGTTAGAGACATTCCAAGATGACATGTGATTTCTGTTTGAGCACGAATTGAGTTGATCCTAAGGCTATGAACTGGTTTGGATAGATCATTATGATGTACAAAACATGAGGATCATTTCTGTGGATTCAATTTTGCAAATGGTGATGGTTGGGATTTTGGCATATTCTGAAGATGGCTTCGTGTTTTAATTTCCGTTGAGAGCTGGATGAAATGGATGTGATATTCATGATCCTGGTGATTTTCTGAGTAAGATAGGTATAAGGTTCGTCAGTTTTGGTCACCTGAGTTTGGGACCTCACCGGAGAAGACGGTGTTTTCCATCGTGAACCACCGTCTGAGAATTTCCACAGGTCACCTGAGTTTTGGGGGAAGACGAAGCCTGAAGCGTTGGATCAGGTTGACTCATTGACTTGGAAGCATGATCGTGTGGATATGATTCAAACTCAGCTTTCCCTCTTTAATCCAATACGCTGCGTTTCATTAATCCCAGTCAGCGTGTGACTGGGATGCCATCTGGACCCTCACGTGGACAGCCTCAGGGCTCTTGGATTTGATTACCCAGTCTCATGATCCTACGCTCCTTGTTTTATTCAGCATTTTATTTTCTTTTTTTATTCTTTTTGGATTTATTTTAATTCATTTGATTTCTAAAATCCATATTAAATCCAATTTTGATCCAAAAAATATTTTAAAAATATCTCCATGATCCTGGATTTAATTGTGATTTTCTGAAATTAATTGTGATTTTCTGAAATTAATAAATCTCATTTTCATCCATCTTTTCAATTTAATTTGGTTTTCTCAATTTTATTATTTTCTTTAATTTTTTGTATATTTGCTACATGATTTTGTGGATTTTATTGTGACCAATTGGTGCATGATTTTGAGTTGATTCTTGTTGGGTTAGTTATATTAGAGAAGCATGTACCCTTAGAAATTTTATCATATTTTTGTGAATAAAATTTAGGCCAATTTCAGTGGTGAACATAAGGAGTGTTAGATTTAGGGTTTCAAAACAACTAGTTGTAGTTTAGAGCATAGTTTGGGGACTTAGTGTTTGATTTAGGTCCTGGGATTTATATGGGGTATTGGGTATAGGCTTAGGTTCCCTTAGAAATTTAATTAGGATTTTTTGATCTATTTTAGCATTTTATTTGTATTTTGCAATTGGTGGGATGTTTGTGGGCTTCTCCCTTGATTGTTTGGCTTGTTCAACTTGGTTAGCCATTGTGATTTGGCTTTGGGCTTGGTTTCTTATTGGTGGAGCTGTGGGAGACATTGAGGTTGCTTTGGAGAGCTTGAAGGAGCTTGGAGTTGAAGATTTCTCATCTGTTGGATGCTTGTCAGAAGCTAGGGAAATTAGGGTTTTAGGAAGAGCTTTTTAGACTTAATTCATTTCTTGCCTCAAACATGGAATGTTTTGTTTGCTTCCATCCTATCCAATGATTCAAAGTCCTCTTAAGGAAGCCCCATCTCTCCCTTGGAGGGATGAGTGGTATGCCTTAAAGAGTAGAACTTTTGAGGATACCCTTCTTTGCAGATGATGGTTTCTAGTGATTTCCTTTGGTTTTCACTGGTTCCCATTCATTATAACTTGATCTCAATAACAAATATTTCTTGGTGGAGCTTGCTATAGCTTGGGTATGAAGATATAAGATGTTGAAGATGCCTTTCATGAGGTTTGCTTGAAGATGGAGTTGTGTTACTGTCAACTTTGCTGTCAGGAGCTTGCTGGAGGATTGAAGCTAGGGTTTACTGTTCCATTTGAGCTGGAGTTTTCTGTAGCTGTGGAGCTTAACTGTTTAAGTATTGAGGAGCCTTATTTGAAGTGTGCTTTCTCTTCCCTGGAGGTTGGAGATTGAAGTTTATTGAAGTTTGAAGATGAAAGTTGTTGCTGTCAACTTTTTGCTGTTTAACCAACTGTTGCTGTCAGAGCTGCTGTTTGAGTTTGGTGTTGGTGCTTGGGCTGCCTCCCTCAGGTTTTGTTTTCTGTATTTGTTTGTAGGCTTGTGTAGCTTTCCCCTTAGGTTTGAAGTGAATGTTGATTCACTTGGCCTGTTGTTTTCCCAGGTTCGAGGTTGAGTGGGACTCCCTTGCCTCGCTTGTATTGCTGCATTGCCTGCATTTTACTGTATTTGCTTGCTTTCTTTTCTGTTTATCCCCTAGGATCTCTGATTTCCTCTGTGCAGGAGGGAATTATGATAGACATTAGGATTCTTATCCATGCATGACAACATTAGGTTAGTTTCCCTTGCAACCATAGTGTTAGGGTCTTTCTCTTCTTATCTCAAAACAACTCAAAAACACAGTAATAAGGTTAATCGATGCCGTACGTTACGAGCCTTAAGCTATTTGGGAAAAGGTTGCTGGAGGGTCACTCTTCAGTAATCTGACTGCTTAGTGTGTTACCCTTAGGGTGGCATGCGACGTAGTCACTCTCAAATCAGAGTCTCTAGTGCGTCAGAGATTGCAAACGAACTAAAAAACACTTCTTTCGTAAAAGATTCAAACAAACACCAAAGTGTCGTTTTGTCCGCTTGGACTTTTAATCAAGAAAAACCCTTTCATAAGGTAATAAAAAACAGTCAGACAAGCTTGTGTCTTACGTAGCCCGAACTACGTTTGCTCTGATCTTTCATGCTGTATGAAAGTACGTAGGCATAGGATGCTGTATCCTAGCGAGCAACCTTCCCCTCCTTTCCCGTAGGTAGGCGAACTACGTTGACTCTGATTTCTCGTTCCAGACGAGAATATGTAGGCATAAAGTGTGATACTTTGCTGAGTCATTTTATTTTCTTTTTAACCCTTGACCTGTAGAGTAGATAGAATAACAATCCGTACTAGAAAACAAGCGTGGATCCCGTTGAGTACGGCAGACGTGAGGGGTGCTAATACCTTCCCCTTGCGTAACCGACTCCCGAATCCAGGATTTGGTTGCGATGACCATTCCTTTCCCTCTTTGCGTTAGGTTTTCTCTGAGCGTTTCCTTTCCCTCTTTTGGGATAAATAACGTATGGTGGCGACTCTTCTGTCATAGCCGGCGCCGATTTTCGCAGAAGCGACACTCTGGTCATGGGGTGGTTTCTCCAACTGCTTTTGATTGTGACCATGAATACACAGGTGGCGCTCGCCTACCTGTGCTTGGCGCTCGCCAAGTGTGTTAATGGGGGTAGACTTAGTCTTGTGACTGTTGAGACGTGGGTGAAACCCTACACCTCATGGCGTCCTCCTCGGCCAACGCCAAGTGGAACGCCATGTGTGTATTCTCACCTAAAATCATCAATTCTTACTCTTTTTGCATCGTTTCTTCACTGGAGGCTCCTTGAAGGAAATATACCTGAAAACAACACAACACAAACATAATACAAGAAAATAGTAAATAAATGACAATAAACAAGTGCAATCCGAGCCAAAAACGCAATGTGTTTCAGTGTTATCACAAAGTGATGATCTCTTTAGCTTGGCTGAACCTCAAGGAAAGTACTTGAATGCTTGTATGGATTGAAAAAGGATTGTATGAAGAGTTGATGTGTTTTATGCAAAAAAGTCAACAGAATGAGTGTTGAAGGTTGACTTTTTGATTCTAAGGGTTTTTGATGAAGATGATGGTTGGAACACCTTTGTTATGTGTTTTATGGTGTGTGAATTATTGGTTTGAAGGTTTTGTAAGGAGAAAAGGTTTTGGACAGGTTTGTACAAATGTAGGTTTTGTGGCCCAAAGTGGTTTGGATGCAAATTCTAGTTTGGGAGGTGTTTCTCAATGTTTCTGGTGTACTTCTTGTGTTTTTTATTCCTAGGAAATGACCCTCTAGTTATAGGGAAAGGTTGGTGGATTGAGGGGAATCAGGATTTTGGTTTATGGAACAACATGGTTTAGTTGGAAACCAAATGGTAGTTCCATGAGTTTTAAAGTCTCAAGACAATAGTACAAGCCTTTCCTAGAGTTGTTAGAAGGTTTAGAAATCTTGCTTATGTGCAAAGAAAAGCTTGAGTGTAGAAGAGACAATGTAGATCTCAAGAGAAGTTAACTTTGTGATTAAAGTCACTATCAAAATGGAAGTGTGAACTTTTTTCCAAAAATGGAACGATCCTTTACACAAAGCCTTAACCACTTGGATAATGCATCACAAACTTGAGTAAATTTCTGATTAGAAGGAGATTTTCAAGAAATATGGACTGCAAAACCAGATCATGTAGGTTTTGTTAGGGTTCGCAACAAGGATTCGGCATGAACGTGACTTGAAATTCAACATGGAGGAGCTAACTTCCCTTCTTCGAAACTTCTAGCTCACATATGATAAAAATGTCTTATTGGACTCTTTGGAAAGCTTGCAACATGCTCTACAACTTTCATGTTTTTATTTTTTATTGAATCAAAAGGGATCATGGTGAAAAATGGCCTCAAAGTTGGTTACTTTATAAGGCATATTTTGTTTAAAAATTTTCTAACTGTTTTGGTTCAAAAGGCAATGAATTCTCCACTTCATGGCTTCATATCTCTCAATCTCTACATTTTTTGGAGATCATCCTCAAGGAAAAAGGTGAAGTATGTAGAAAGATCTTAATTTTTGTCTTTGGAGCAAAGAAAATGGTTGCTTGGATTAGAAGTTATGGCCTTGGCAAGTTGAGTAAAAACCATTGAATTTCATAACTTTGAAAATATTATGAAACCCTAATTTTCACAAATCTTGATTCTTTGATGTTTTCCTTGATTTTCTTGATTGATTATTATCTAAACCACATGGTTTCATGATTCTTGACTTGAGGAACCCATGTTTGACCAAAAAAAGTCAAAAGTCAAACTTGCCTTTGATCAATGGTTGACTTTTGTATCATGTGACTTGAATTCTTGTAATCTTCAATGAAATCAAACCCTCGGGCTACTTGAACATTATGGTTGGACTCCAAAGGTGTATTTGAGTGTCTTGAATCATGTCTCAAGGCTTGAGATCATGTCTTGGTCAAAAGTCAAAGATGCAGTTGACTTTTGCTCAAAAACCCTAATTTATGGACCAGATGAATTGAGACCTATGGATCTTGATTCAATGAAACTTTGCATTTGATTATTGATATAGGAAAACTCTTGATCATGCAAACTTGGTATATTTATAATCAATCCAAGACTTTGACTAATCAACCAATAATCTCCTTGATGCAAACCCTAATTCACACATGAAACAAAGCAAGGCAATATTTGGATAATTTGAGGGTTAGTTATGCATGGATGACACACCTACAATATGTTGGATGCTATGTAAAGATGATGGAATATAGGGGTAAATTTTGGGGTATGAAAATAGTGAATGACCCAAATAATATGAACAAAATCCCTATGTGTGTTTATACAATATTCACAAGAATAATAGTATCAGAGAAAATGCAGCAGCGTGTGAATGGCGTATCGAGATTATTAACCTTATTCAGTCTTCCAAGTCTTCTTTATGTAGCCAAGAAAAGATTCGTTTGAGGGTAGAATATGAATCTTCCTAAATAAGCTACTATCTTGAATAGTCGTCATCAATGGTGGGAGAAAAAATCGTACAACATAAATGTCATTACTCTATGAAATCTGCATAGTGGAAGGAATGTTTTGATCTTGTACTGTATACTATTTATACACGTAAAATAGTTTGATCTTATCATATTCTATGCATCATATGCTTCTTAATGTGGTTGTTGAACCATGTTTAGAAGAATGAAGGGCCTTGTTGAGAATCTTCAGAACTAAAGTCTTTAGAGCTTTGATACAATTCCTCAGAACCTGGTCTTCAGAATCTTCAACACTTGTTCTTTAGAATCTTCATATCTTGAGCCAAGAGTCTTGAAGAAGACATATACTTTATAGGATCTAGAATCAGAATCATGATCAGAGACTTTAGCATGAACATTCTTCAAATATGTTGTCTAACAGCTTTCTAGATCTTGACAGCTTTTTGTAACACGCTTGTTTCTTTTTAGAGTCACAATGTGTTGATTTCAGAATTTGATGATGTCACTCGTCAATTCATCAGACTTAGAACATGTATATCAAAAGCTAAACAATTGACAGAAACCATTAATGTACAAATTTGTTCTTTAAGAATCAATGTATTCTTATCATTAAAACTAAAGGCTAGATGCAAAAACAAATCTTTGTCTAACAGTATACATCAGAGAATATTAAGAACCTGGTTGAGAGAATCTTTAGAACCTTTGGTCTTTAGAGTCTTGACCTATTCCTTAGAACCTGGTCTTCAAAGTCTGTTGACAAAGCTCAGAGTTGATTGGAGTGCAGGGCTTTAGAGAGTAACTGTTTTAGACTCTTCAGAGTGTCAAAGCTTTGGATGAGCGTAGGCTTAGAAGCGCTGTGTGCAGAATCCAAAGCTTAATTAATTTAGTAAACACAAAACCCAGAGTCAAAGTGTCTTAGTTTCAGAGTCTGATGATGTCACATGTCAATTAGTCAGAATTTGAACTTAAATATATAATCTGCACACTAAGCTAAAATATTATGCTACAAAATTGTTCTCTGAAACACTATGTACTGTTATCATCAAAACATAAGGCTAGATGCATAACCAAAATTTTGTTATAACAAGGACTAATCCCACTAATTAAAGTCACATGTTCCTCTTCCTACTAATCATCAATTGAAGTAAATTTTTTATATTTCTAGGAGAGTTTAGAGTTTCCATTTATTATTCAAAATCAAATATTTTTTTTTTTACTTCTTTGTATGCCTTCTTTTCTTTTAAGCAACGGCTATCGTTCGTGAGCGTAACAATAATGAAAATGTATTAAGAACCATAATTCAAGAATGGAAAAATCATTGGGACTTTTGTATGAGAGGATGTAAGGATACCCTAAGCCAAGCTGATTTTGATCATATATTAAAGGAAGCTTATGGTGATATTTCCACCTTTTTTAGCGATTCTGATTGCGACTCTTCCTCATCAAGTTTATTAGTAAAAGTGTTGGTGGAGATTGTTGACTCCTTTGATAAAGAAATAATGAGTTATGACTACATTATCATTAATGAAGTGAAGAGTGCTAAACTTTGATCTTTGAAGAATATCTCCTCTACGGGAAACAAGGATGATGTTATTTTAGAGCCCTGCATCCAAGGGGAACGTGTTTGCATAGTCCGTCCTAGAGGAGTCAAATACGAGTATATCCACTTCTATGCCGGTGTATTGGAGGATTTTAAAATCCATATACCCTTTATTGATTTCGAACCCGAATTGTTAAGAAACCTAAACACCGCCCTTTCTTAACTTCGCCTTAATAACTGGGGGTTTATCACATAAACATAGAGCCCACCATAGGCTTGTTTTTCTCATTTTTTAAAATCAAAGGTGTTGAGAAGGGTAGCTGAGTCACAATTAGTGGTCTCCCTGGTAAGAGTTTTTTTCAAGTTTACACTATCAATTAAAAGGGCTTCAAGGACCGGTTTCTTCGAATTAGGTGTGGCGAAATATCCCCAGGTAATGTATGCATTAAACAAATCTCTTCGTTTCTCACCTATTAGACTCGAAACCCACTTCCGGTATCTGAGTTTGATTTTGATAAGTTAAAAGCCCTAGAAATCAAGTCTTTGGCCATATTAGATTTCTTTCATATAATAAAGGTTCGAAATCTATTGCCATTACTTGAAGAACAAGTTCTTCCCTTTCTGGGTAATACTCATTTATTTTCTTTTTGCATTATTCATTGCATTACACTTCATTCTCCTAAAAATTCATCCTTTTGAATTCATCCCAATACAAAACATGTGATGAACTTCCTGAATATACTAAGACTCGTTTCACGCCCCAAACCCAGATTTGAACTTTGTTTACCATTGGGTCATTTTCATGGGCCAATAATCCTTCGGCATCTCTTATAGAGAATCTCATTATGGTCGATTTTCCCCCTCCCTCTGAAGGCGGTGACATGCATCACTGTCCGAGAATTTCTTTTTCTAGCTGTATTGGATTCACCTTCTTCTGCGAATCCTCCAGCAATGGTGTTCAATGTATGAGGAGTCACCCGGGCTTCGCAAACTTCCTCTGTATTCTTCCCATTCCTTTGTGTAGGGTTTTCCGAGCTGGTATCTTCCCAAAGAGGGCTTCTCTTTTTTGGTTGTCCTCCGACGTCTTTAACATAGGACAACAACCGAGCTCTCTGAATTAAGATCTCAATTTATTTTTTAGCTGATGACAATTCTTTGTGTGGTGTCCATGAAGTTTGGGGTATGCACACCATGAACTCTCATTTTTTCCGATCACAACATGAACCTCTTTTGGACGCCCTAGTGTGGGAAGAAATTTCATATGATAAACTTCTCTCAAGATAACTGTAGTGGGAAAATTTGAGATTAAGTTATTGATTAACTTAACTCATAAAGTAAGAGTTTCCACCACACTTTATTTTTTCCAAAAGAATGGGGAAAGAACAAATAAAACCCACTGAACTTTTAAAACAAAAATAATAAAATAGAGACGAAGGGTAAGGGGGTTGGTTATGCAATGGGAAGGTGTTAGCACCCAAAACATCTATAGTACTCTATAGGAACCTCTCGAAAATCTATGTTTGGGTTAAAAGATGTTGTTTACAAAATATTGGAGAGATGAGAAGAGAAATATTTTTTTAGGGTTTTTGGTGTTTGACAAGACTTCCTGAGCCTCGTGCCTACGTACCCACAAAGTACAATGCAGGATCAAAACCTCGTATTTCAGGGTAAAAAAAGAATTTGTTTTGATTGATTTTAAAAGGAAAGACAACTTGTCCTTTTAAGGAGAAAACTCAACTAATCGCCCACAAGTATATGAAAATAGACCTTTGCATCACAATTCAGAAGGGCTCCAACTTAGATAGAGATTAACAAGTATGCCACTAACTCTCTCAAGTGGAAAAGAACCAAAATCAAACGTCACTATGGGGATAGGAGAATTACATCTCAACTATGAAAATGACTCATGTCTAATCCTTGAGAAAAGGTTTTAAAAAGATAAGTGCACAAAGGGCACAGAGTAGTTTGAATGTGTTGTGTATTTTTTATGCTTTTTGAAATGGTCTTGATATGCTAAAGATGACTTAGCATTTATTTAAGAAAAATAGTTTGAAAATCACTTGACGAAGTCAAGGTTTATTGAGAATGTGGTTCAAGTTTAAAGACAAGAAGGTTTTGAAAAAGGGAAAAGATTTTGAAAATTTAAGAGGGGGAGGAGATGAAGAGACTTCCCTAATGAATAAAGTAAAAGAAGGGAAAGGAAAGACCTAACCAAGATAGCAAGCTTCTGGAATTAGTCAAGCCAAACACTCCCATCCTTTGGATTTAAGCAACAAGCAACAAATAAGCAAAGCACAAACCAAGTCTTCAAAAAGTCAACCCAAGGTTGCATATAGTCGATTTTTTAAGGTCAATTACAACATGTGAACTTTTAATTTATCCCAAGAGAGGGAAGGGAAAAAATCTAAATAAACTCGTGAGTGCGTGTGTCGCAACTGCGAAAAGGGTCGGCGAAAACAAATAGAAGAGTCGCCACCGAATGTTATTTATCCCAAAGAGAGGGAAAGGAAAAGATCAAAGAAAACCTAAAAGAAAGGGAAAAGACAAGGTCATCACAATCAAATCTAGGGTTCGGGAGTCAGTTACGCAAGGGGAAGGTATGACACCCCTCACCTCCGTTGTACTCAACGAGATCCATGCTTGTTGTCTATAAAAAGGGTAAGTTATCTAAAAGCTACTGCTAAACTGGGGAAAAAAAGAGAGAGAGAGACTTGATGGGACATCGCCGCCCTATGCCTACGTATTCCCTAGTGCAATGGGAAAATCAGAGTCAACATAGTTCGGGAAACTACGGGAGATGGGAGGAAGGTTGTTCGCCAAGACATCGCCGTCTTGTGCCTATGTATCCTCATCTAGTATGAGAAATCAGAGCAAACATAGTTCGGGCAACTAAACCACTGGTTGGTTAAGTGTTTTTTATGAGTGACGTTAAGTCTCCATTCCAGCAGTTAGGGACGATGCCTGTTTGCGGTAGAACGGAAAAGTAGCGCACTCTTTTCTGAAAATGAGTATGAATCGGAGGATAAAAAGGTTTGAATTTGGTTTGTTGGTTTTAAAGAAGTGGATTGAAAAGATCAAACCCAAACAATATGGAAAAACACCTCAAGTCAACATATCATTGGTGCATCCCATACCCAAACCACATCCAAGATGTGCAGAAAAACACAAGGGTAAGGCAACCCAACTCCATCAATCAAATGAATCAAAAAAACCTCACAAGGAAACAAAACCAAATAAGAAGCAAAGAAACAAGAAACCAGATGATCCAATAGGCAAGGTAGGACAACAACATCACAAGGTTAAAAGGTATACATCTAACTATGAGTGCATAAGAGGGTTCACTTATGTTTGACAGTCAAAGTCAAACTTCAAAGTGAATCAACCATCATCAACAACCACAAATGAGGGATCAATAAAGCAAACATCAAAGATCCAAATGGAATGAGGAAAATTCAAGAGAATCACCTCATAATGGATCAAAATCATTTGTTCATCCAAAAAGCAATTTAAATCCAAATAAAAATAAATAAAAAAAGAAAGAAAAACCCTAAAAAGAGAAAGAGGGGACCAAAGCATGAGTGAAGGCTCCAAGACATCACCATATAGGTCTAGGACCATCATAGGATCACATGAAAACTTCCCCAACATTTTTATATTCTCAAAAATAATTTTAAACTAATTAAAATTAAGCAAATAAATCCAAAATACATGAAAATACCCAAAACATAAAAAAAATACAAGAAAATCACCATAGGATCAAAATCATCATAGGATCATGTGAAAATAATTTCATAATTTTAAATGGCTCAAAAGTATTTTTAAACC
Source organism: Lathyrus sativus (assembly GCA_963859935.3). Taxonomy (NCBI): domain Eukaryota; kingdom Viridiplantae; phylum Streptophyta; class Magnoliopsida; order Fabales; family Fabaceae; genus Lathyrus; species Lathyrus sativus. The sequence goes on from OZ012741.1 coordinate 265,903,833, forward strand.
AATTAAAATCTAGTAAAACAAATAAAAATCATTAAAAATACAAAAATGCAAAATAAAAATGCACAAAAATATAAATTTGAAAGAGAAAAATAAAATAAAATTTTAGAAAATATTTTGGTATTTTTTTTTGATAAAAAATGAATTTTCTATAAATTTCTGAAAATAAAATGAATTTAAAAATAAATTAGAAAAAGAAAATAAACCGAAAAAACAAGACGTGTTGGATCTGAGTTCATTAAATTACGTGTCAGATCCAAAGGCCAGAAAGCGCGCATCCACGGTGGATTTGAGTCAACCTCATAATTTGCAAGCAAAAAGGTCAAAACACACAAGATTAAAACTAGTGGCATGATGGACGCTGAGATCATCATCTTCAACCTCCAGCCACTGAAAAATCCCAGAGATTTGCAGAAATTCGTGAATCTCTCAAACCATAACCAACGGAGCTCATAGTGGTTTCATTTGATGCGTCTTTTCAAGACGATCTCAACCATATCATCGCGCCAAATTTCTTTAAATCACAGCTTACTCGATTTGAAAAAAAAACAAAACAAGATTCAAACACGAATTTGAAAATTCAGCAACCAAAGTCAACTACAACTAAAAACTAACAATGCAAACATCATCAGCATGTCAAGGGCTACATTTTAGCAACAAATTTGAATCAGAATGGTTGAGAATTATAACTGTTGAAGCTCAACCATGAAGCTCTGGAAATGGAGTTCCCTAGCTTGATTCAGGCAACGATTCTTTAATTTCTTGATCTGGTTAGCTTCACTGAATGTTGGTAAAGCTAACGGAGTGGAGAATTTGAGTGTTTAAGGTGTGGAAATGGAAATTCGAAGTTCAAGCTTAAGAGTTCAAATGGGACCTTAGCAGAGTGATTTTGGCTATCAAAAGCTTGTGGAAAAGGGTGGAAATGACTCCTTATTTGTAGGAGAAGCTTTCTGAAACAAAATGGAGGGTGAATGAGGCACTTTAGATAGAAATCATGCACACCTGCAGCATGAGCAAAGTGTGACTTGCAATCTGTCAAACTCACTCAAATCATGCATTTCAAGGTGCTAATGACTTCAGGCATGTTGGTTAAACATGTTTAGAGGGAATTCGTGCATTAATTTGGTGATTAGGAGCCAATTCAATCAAATTCAAATCTGACTTGGAGTGAAAATCCATCTTTGAAATCTAATTTTTGCAGCCATGGTTCTCACAATGTAGGAGGCTTTTGAGATTCTTTTTCTTGCATTGGATAGAGGGAGATGCAATCTTTGAAATATGAAAAGAAAGTATTGATTTGGCAGCTTGAGTTGATAGAAGTGGTCTTTCAATGTAGCCTTTATGAAAGAGTGCAAAATCATAAAACACTTAGAAAAATTTCAAGTCTTTTAGGGACCAAAAAGATACCTATAATGTTTTGATGAAAACCAAGACCTTCCATGGGTTTTTAGCTCTTCCATGTTGACTCAAAGTTGTAGATGATATCTTCAAGTTTATTCTAGAAGAAGAATGGGCTCCACATGATGAAAATTGACCAAGTTATGCCCTTTTGAAGTTGACTAAGAAAACCTTCCAAAACTCAAAATGATCTATAATGTCTTCAAATGTTTAATGACTTTCCAAGAATAATTTGATCTTTCCTTGCAAAGAGGACTTGTTAGGGATGATGAGAAGAGTTCACTAGAAAAAGAACCACCTCAAGATGTTTAAAATTGAAGGAGATATGCTCATTTGATCATAACACCCACAAATTGCTATATTGGGTCAAACATCTTGCACGAAACTTGAATCTCTTGACGATTTCTTGCACAATAAGCCATGATGAAACACATATGATGTTGGAATGATGTTACCTTGAACCACAATTGATGAGGAGAAACTTCTAGGGTTGAGAATACCACAAAGTCATAGAGAACACCTTACTTGAACTTGATGAAACACAACCTTCTTTCTTGAGAAACAAACCATGATGCCTTGATCCCTTGCCTAGAACAAATACTTTGCAAACATGAATATGAAAATGCAAAGAAACATAAGCCAAGAACACAAGAAACGATGAGAAAATTTTGGGGTGCTACAGCTGCCCCTATTCAAACAACTTGGACCTGAAGGGATGAAAAGCAACCGCTTTCAAACGTTCAAGGTAAAAGATGATTGAATACCAAAAGAACCCAGATATTTGCAACCTGCGGGGATGCAAAACAAGGAAAACCAACCAAAAGTTGGGATGTAACATGATGAGGATAAAAATCCCAGGAGAACAACAATTAATCAACCAAAAGTTGAAACAAAAGCACCGAATACCAATCAAAAATTGGAATAGAGCCGAGAGATACCAACCAAAAGTTGGAATGTAGGTTACTAACCAAGAGTTAGGATTATCGGGAATACAGATTACCAACCAAAAGTTGGGATGAAACACCCATAGGGCACCAACCAAGAGTTGGAATAGCAAACTGGGGATATCAACCAAGAATTGGGATGAGGAGCAGCGAATACCAACCAAAAGTTGGGATGCTAAACAACGAATACCAACCAAAAGTTGGGATGCTAAACAACGAATACCAACCAAAAGTTGGGATGCTAAACCCATAGGATACCAACCAAAAGTTGGAATAACAACGAATACCAACCAAAAGTTGGGATGCCAAGTCCAAAGGGCACCAACCAAAAGTTGGGATGAAAATCAAAGACTACCAACCAAAAGTTGGAAAACAAACTTGTCGGGGAAACACAAAGATTGCCAACCAAAAGTTGGGATGCTAAACCCACAAGATACCAACCAAAAGTTGGAATAACAACGAATACCAACCAAAAGTTGGAATGCCAAGTCAAAAGGGCACCAACCAAAAGTTGGGATGAAAATTAAAGACTACCAACCAAAAGTTGGAAAAAAACTTGTCAGGGAAACACAAATATTGCCAACCAAAAGTTGGGAGTAACATTTACTAACCAAAAGTTAGGATTGCCAGAAAAAATACCACCAACCAAAAGTTGGAATGAAACAACTGAATACCAACCAAGAGTTGGAAAAGCGACTTCGCTGGGAGATCAAAAGGGAACCAACCAAAAGTTGGAATAACCTCACAAGAAAATATGACCACGCCGGGGAATACCAACCAAGTGTTGGGATGAAACAGGTATACATGGAGTATAATCGAACGACATACAACATGGGTAAGAGGCTCTGCTAGGGAAGGAGATGTTTAAAACAAACTAACTTTGTCTGGGTAAAAAAGTGAACACCTCTATCAATGACCTACCCGATTAAAGATGACGAGATCTTAAGTCACACCAATATCAACTGGAGAAAGTATGGCGAAAGCGAAACCGGACTGGGCTTATGCTTCAGATGAATATGTTTGAATATGGCATAATGCTTCATACAAAATGAAATGCTACGCGTTTGGGAAGATGCTATGCAAAATGCAAATGTAAGAGAACACCACCAAAAGGAGTGCTGATAAGACAAACAACAAACCAAAAGTTGTCGAGGAGAGTTCCCTAAACGGCCTTCCTAAACACAGGTCCCCCTGGGGAAGAAAACCACTCTGCTGGGGAATTAAGAACAACCTTCATTGAGGGGAATCAACCCTAAATATTGCCTCTAGAATGTGGCAATGACCATTGGACTTTGTTGGAGATATCGACCACGACTAGATTCCCATCGAGGAGATCAACAACAACCTATACTTGGGGAGAATAGTATAACACCTCAACCCTACCATGGGGTTTATCTTACCATTGAAGGACGTCCTCCACCCTTACCCTGCTGGGGTTAATTGTATGCCACTGCCGATGACATCATTTCTGATTTGATAACGAAACTCTATGGGGATGACAAAATATTTGCTTATAGGGAGACAAATAGCCTTTTACTGAAACACCGTATGAATGTGTAGCAGCACCTCAATTGATATAAACCTTTCTGGAACTTCTCTAACGGGAGTTAAGCAATACTAGGGCAATGACCTTAACGACCTACAAGCACACAACAACAAATAGGGCGTTCGTACTGCAAAAATGGTTACCTCAATTATCATACATGATATCAGTCGCATAAATTCTCATTTTAAACATGTTTTGTAGAGCCCCTACCCTTTTCACATGTTAAGTTTATCAAAAATATAGGTGCCCTTTTTACAAACAAAAACAAAAAAAGTAAAGAAAGGAAGTGAAAAGCGCTTTGAGTGAATAATATTGTATTGATTGGAAAAGGCCTGTAAATAGGCAAATTACAAGTGGATGCAATCCCTGAAAAGAGGAAATTGCACAAAAAGTAAAAACAAGAAAATACATAAATGTCGGCAATGTGAAAACAGACAACCACCACGTGTCGATTCAGATATGATGTGTATATCCTTGGTGCTTCACCAATGCTCTTTCTTCCGAAAAGACTAATTGGATTAATCTTTAACCTTCAGGATGAACATGTACCAAGATAAATTCGCAGATCGAACACAGACCTTAGTCATTTGCTTTTTTAATCCCTAACATTTTCCTAGATCGCCCTTGCGGGTTTTCAATCCACCAGGATACCCTTTTTTTTTGTTGCCAAAGTCGCCTTTTCAGGTTTTCAGCTTTGCGAGTTTATTTTTTATTTTCGTTTTATTCCTAATTTTTTCCCGAACTTTTTATTTCTATTATTCGCCAAGATGCCCCAGTTTTGCCTAGATTTTTCTTTTTACGTCCAGCGGGTCTATTTTAAGCAATATATTAGTTTACTACGTCTGCGTTCACAAGGGACGTAAAATCTTCGCCGTCCATGGTTGATATCAATAAGGCTCTGCCAGAGAAAACCTTTCTTACCACGTATGGGCCTTCGTATTTGGGAGTCCATTTGCCCATGTGATCTATTTGTGGAGGGAGGATCCTTTTCAAAACCAAGTCACCTATCTGGAAATACCGAGGGCGTACTTTCTGGTCAAATGCCTTCTTCATTCTGCTCTGGTATAGCCGTCCATGGGTGATAGTTGCTAATATCTTTTCATCAATCAAGCTCAACTGATTCAATCTGATCTTCACCCATTCTGCTTCATCAAGCTTCACATCAGAAAATATCCCCAGAGAAGGAATTTCGACTTCTAATGGTAGAACAACTTTCGTACTATATACCAGCGAGAAAGGTGTTGCCCCAGTAGATGTACACACCGAAGTGTGATAACCGTGTAAAGCAAAGGCCAACATCTTGTGCCAATCTTTGTAGATCACCACCATCTTTTGCACAATCTTCTTGATATTCTTATTTGCTGCCTCAACAACACCATTCATCTTCAGACGGTATGGAGAAGATTCGTGGTGTTGAATTTTAAAACTCAGGCACAATTCTTTCATCATCTTATTGTTCAAATTCAAACCATTTCTAGTAATGATTCGTTCTGGTATCCCATATCGGCATATGAGGTCCTTCTTTATAAAGCGGGCTACCACATGTTTCGTCACATTGGCGAAAGAAGCTTCTTCTACCCACTTGGTGAAATAATCAATGGTGACAAGGATAAAACGATGTCCGTTGGAGGCTGTCGGTTCAATCTTCCCAATCATGTCAATGCCCCACATAGCAAAGGGATAAGGAGATGTCAAAACATTGAGAAGACTCGGTGGCACATTCATTTTATCGGCAAAAATTTTACAGTTATGGCATTTCCTGGCATACTTAAAATAGTCGGACTCCATGGTCATCCAGTAATATCCCGCTCTCAGCAGTTTCCTAGACATTGCATGCCCACCGACATGAGTACTAAAAGAACCTTTGTAGACCTCTTCCATCAGCAAGCTTGCTTCATTTTCTTCCACACAATGCAACAATACCATATCGAAGTTTCTCTTGTACAACACATTGTCCTTGTTCAAGTAAAAATTACCTGACAGCCTCCTCAGAGTCTTCTTGTCTCTACTTGATGCCCCAGGCGGATACTCCTGAGTCCTAAGGAAATGTATGATGTCAAAATACCAAGGCTTCCCATCTGACGCTTTTTCTACTGCAAATACAAAGCCTGGTCTATCGAGGCGCATGATAGTGATTGCTAGAGCGTCATTCCAAGAATTCACCTTAAACATTGATGATAACATTGCCAAAGCGCCAACCATATGATTTTCAGCCCTCGGTACATGATGAAAATCAACCCTATCAAAGAAAGGAAATAATCTCCTGGCATAGTTCTTGTAAGGTACTAGGTTGACCTGGCGAGTCTCCCACTCCCCTTTAATCTGGTTGACGACCAATGTTGAATCACCATACACATCCAGGTTCTTGATTCTCAAATCAATAGCTTCTTCTAGACCCATGATGCATGCTTCATATTCATCCTCATTGTTCGTGCAAGAAAATGTCAATCGGGCATTGAACGGTATGTGAGAACCGTGAGGAGTTGTAATAATTGCCCCGATTCCATTGCCGTACGAATTGACAGCACCGTCAAAAACCAATTTCCACTGAGACCCAATTTCTGGACCCTCATCAGGTAGAGGCTCATCACAATCTTTCATCCTCAAAAACATAATATCCTCATCTGGAAATTCAAATCTCATAGGTTGATAATCCTCAATAGGTTGTTTAGCCAAATACTCTGACAGTACACTCCCCTTGATAGCTTTCTAGGAAACATACTGAATATCGTATTCTTCCAGAAAGTGCTTGCTTCTTAAACACATATTTAATCGGGTCCATCTTCGAAATTAACATGGTTGTGTGATTTAACATGTACTGCCTTAGGCGTTTGGTTTCCCAAGCAAGCGCACAACATGTTTTCTCTAGCATTGAGTACCTCGACCCACAATCAACAAATTTTTTACTCAGGTAGTAGATGGCATGCTCTTTTCTACCTGTCTCGTCATGTTGACTGAGCACATAACCCATTGAATTCTCAAGAACTGTGAGATACATTATCAGAGGTCTCCCCGCAACCGGAGGCATTAATATTGGAGGTTCCTGCAAATATTCTTTTATTTTCTCAAATTCCCTTTGACAGTTTTCGTTCTAGACAACTGCTTGATCTTTCTTTAGCAATTTAAATATTGGTTCACAATTGGCTGTAAGATGAGATATGAACCTTGCAATGTAGTTCAATCTCCCCAGTAAACCATAAACCTCTTTTTTTGTATTCGGCTCAGGCATTTCATGTATGGCTTTTATTTTGGCAGGATCTACCTCAATTCGTTTTTCATTGACAATGAACCCCAATAACTTTCCCGACCTCACTCTGAAAGTGCACTGATTTGGGTTCAACCTTAACCTGAATTTCCTTAACCTCTCAAATAGCTTTAAAAGATTGACCAGATGTCCTTCCTCCTTCTGCAACTTCGCAATCATGTCATCAACATATACCTCGATCTCATGATGAATCATATCATGAAAGAGAGTCACCATTTCCCGCTGGTAAGTTGCCCCTGCATTTTTCAATCCAAAAGGCATAACTTTGTAGCAAAAAGTCCCCCATGGCGTGATGAAATTAGTTTTCTCCATGTCTTCTAGGGCTATTTTGATTTGGTTATACCTAGAGAAACCATCCATGAATGAAAACACCGAATACTAAGCTGTATTATCAACCAGAACATCAATATGAGGGAGCGGGAAATCGTCCTTTGGGCTCGCTCTATTCAAATCCCAATAATCAACGCACATCCTGGCCTTTCCATCCTTTTTAGGTATAGGAACAATGTTAGCGACCCACGGAGAGTAAGTGGTAACAACAAGGAGACTGGCATCTAACTGCTTCTGAACTTCCTCTTTCATCTTGACTGCCATATTGGGTCTGGTTCTCCTCAACTTTTGCTTCACAGGCGGACATTCTTCTCGAAGAGGTAGGTGGTGTACCATAATATCTGTATCCAGCCCAAGCATGTCTTGGTAAGACCAAGCGAAGATATATCTATACTCACGGACCATTTCTACCAATGTTCTCTTGACATCGTCTTTCAAGGCAGCCCAACTCTGACTTCTTTCTTGTCGTCCTCGGTACCCAGATTGATAACTTCAATATCCTCCTAATGAGGCAAAATGATCTTTTCCTCCCGTTTGAGCAGTCTGGCCAGTTCCTCAGGTAGGTCACAATCTTCATCAGTCCCTTCTTCGGCTTGATAAATGGGATTATCAAAGTCATACGAAGTCATAGCCGAATCAGGATCGATGGTATCTGATATGTACAACCTGCATAATTTATGTTTTATGTTAATCATGATATGCGAACAAACACAAAACACATTGCCATTTTTCTGTTTATAAAAGTGCATAAAAATAAAACAAGAAAAACAGAGATCACAAAATTTGAATGCAAAAGGACGTCTTTTTATTCATGATAAAGTTAAATGTTAGGAAAAGAGCCCCATAGCAAAGTCATTATGCCTTGGGCAGAGCGCAAGACCAAACATAATAAAAAAGATGGAAATTTACGTTTCCAATATCACTTGGATGTCCTCCTTCACAGACCAGTTGCAAAGCCTTTGCCCGGGGACACATGGACAAATCCAAGCATCCATATCACAACCACTGTCTCCTTCGCCCTCCCCAATAGCATAATCCTGTCGTAGATAACACCGTCACTGGTGAACTGTACTTGTCCTATGTACCTTGGAGCACTTTGAGAAGAGTTGGACGACTTATAACCCAAACCAAACTTGTCCTACTTGTTAGGAACGTTGAGAACTTGGCCCCACTTCAGCGAAGAACTGAATTCTACAATAGCATGGGCCTCTTTTAACGAGGACATTGAAATCTCTAGACGTTTGTCTTCTACAGGAGGCCTCTCCTAAATTTGCACTGTTTCAAAATCCTAACACAACATCTCATGTATCTCCCCATCTACTTCCACATACTTAAATGATGATAGATAACTGATCATAATATCCTCCTCTCCACAGACTGTAATAACCTTCCCTTCCACCATATACTTCAACTTCTGATGCAAAGTCGAGGTGATTGTCCCAACAGCATGTATCCAAGGTTGGCCAAGCAAACAACTATAGGCCGGTTGGATGTCCATGATATAAAAGACTACGTCAAAAATCTCTAGTCCTACCTGAATTGGTAATGTGATCTCACCAAATACCGACCTTTTGGTTCCATCAAACGCCCTTACCACCAAATCACTTGGCGTGCAGATTAAGCCTTGAGTATCTAACTTCATTAGTGCTTTCTTCGATAACACATTAAGCGAGGATCCCGTATCAAATAGCACATGGGGTATAACAGCTCCCCTACACTCTATGGATATGTGCAGAGCATGGTTATGGTTTCTCTTGGCAGGGGTCAAGTCCAAGTCAGTGAAGCCCGAACCATTACCAGCATTGACGTGGGCCACCACTCCTTCCAATTAATTAACAAAAATCTCTTGTGGCACAAATGTCATATTCAAGATCTTCAACCAAGAACTTTCGTGCGCCTCTGAGCTCAACAATAGTGATAGGATAAAAATTTTAGACGGTGTCTGATGCAAGTGATCCACGATCTTGTAGTCACTTTTATGAATAAGGCTCATAAATTCTTCAGTTTCTTTAGCGAAAGAGTCTTTCTCCCCTTGTTGTTGAACTCCTTCCTCTACCACAACCTTCCCCTTTCCTTTATCAACAATATTTTGTGGCGAGGAGAAAATCCTACCGCTTCTTGTGATTCCACCAGTACCCACTATGTTCTCCACATAGGAACCTTCATAAGAAGAACTCACCAATTCTTGCTTCTAACCATTATAAAATACTTCTGCCTTGTAATTCCACGGAATGGCCTTAGTGCTCTCATAAGGTACCGGTCTAGGATTAGTAATAATCACCGACGCTGGCCTTGCAGGCACTAAAATATTGATTTTCCGGAATGGGATAGATATAGTAGCAACTTCGTCCTCTTCAGTATTCACTTCATTCTCCTCAATCACCCTATCAAATTGTAAATAACCCTCATCGATCATATTCTGAATTCCTTCCTTCAATAGAACACAAACCTCAGGTCTTTCCTCACACTCTGAACAATTATTAGAACATCCTGGGAACACTCTCGCTTTCAACAATTTGACCTTCACAAAGCTCAACAGAGTCTTCAACTCCTCTACATCTGTTATCAAATTTAGATTTTCTCCTTCAATGATAGCATTAGTCCTTGCTACATCGTGGTTTGGCATAGGGTTCTGATTACTATTCAGACCGTCATTAGTAAATTTATGGCTTTGGAATCAAGCAAATCATGTACTTTATGTTTAAAAGCTTTGTAGTTATCAATACTATGACCCGGTGCATCGGAATGGAAATCACACTTGGCATTTTCTTCATATCCCGGGGGTGGTATGCTAGTAAGAGGCGCCAAAGTCCTTTTTTAAACCAACTGCAGTTGTAACAAATGTTGTAGTAATTGAGAATATGGCATGGGTGGAGTTTCAAATTGTCTGTCAGCCATTCTCTTCCTTTCCACGTAAGGACGTGAAGCATTAACTTGTTGCTGCGGTGTGGCCAGAATAGCCACAGTAGCAGCTTGATGTTGTGTTCTGCCCCTATCTATGTGTGAAACGACATTTGTACCCCCTTCTCTTCTCTTGGGATTGGCAAAATATACTTCCTTTGCTCCTCATTCAGAAGCCCCACCAGCATTTGATATTTCTCCGGACTTGACTCCACTTTCTACCCATTCTCGAGCCATCACTAGATCAGAGAACCCAACAGTCATGCATCCTATGAACTTTTCAAAATACACGCCTGGTAACTGTCGTATTGCTGCGAAGAGGGGCCGACAAAGACAGAAGAGTCGCAACCGTTCGTTATTTATCCCAAAGAGAGGGAAAGGAAACAATCAGAGAAAACCTAAGAAAAAGGGAAAAGATAGGTCATCGCAACCAAATCTTGGGTTCGGGAGTCGGTTATGCAAGGGGAAGGTATGAGCACCCCTCATGTCCGTTGTACTCAACGGGATCCACGCTTGTTGTCTATCTAAAAGGGTGTTAATCTATCAAAAGGCTGGCTCACAAGGACAAAAGAAGAGAAAAGATACTCGATAGAGCATCGCCGCTTCATGCCTACGTATTCCCTCGTGCAATGGGAAAGTCAGAGTCAACGTAGTTCGGAAAACTACGGGTGAAGAAGGGTAAGGTTGCTCTCCAAGACATCGTCGTCTTCTGCCTACGTATCCTTATCTGGTATGAGAAATCAGAGCAAACGTAGTTTGGGCTGACACGACCACAGATTGGTTCAAATGTTTTAACTGAGTAGGGTTAAATGGTGGTTCCAGCAGTTAGGGACGATGCCTGTTTGCGGTAGAACCAAGACTTAACACACTCTTTCTGAAAATGATTTTTCCAAACAATCCCGAAGGATAAAAAGGTTTGATATTTTGTTTGTGTTTTTTATGAAGAAATGAATTGAGTTAAGTTTGTAACTCATGTTACACTAAAGACTATGACTTGAGAGCGAATGCGTCGCATATTGCCCAAAGGGCATACACTAAACACTCTAGACAGATTGAGAGGAGCCCCCCCCCCCCCCCAACTATCATTCCTCAAGTAGTTAAGGCTCGTAGCGTACAACACTTATTATCCTATATTAGGTGTCTTAAGAGATTATGAGATGAGAAGAGAAAGACACAAACTCTAAGGGGAAACTAATCAACCCTAATATTGTCATGCAAGATGCTCCTAATGTTAGGATTAAGAGGGGAAGAATTTATCCTAATGTTATCATATAAAGGATTGAACACCAAATGTCACTCCTACTCCCATCTTAAACAGAGGGACTAGGAATCCTAAGGGATCATGGCAAGCAACCAAGTAAACAACAGATAATTCAATCACAGATGAAATGAAGAAGGAGATGAAATTGACTTGAACAAGTCAAGAACAATGCAAACATGATATGCAAAGATGCAAAGATGAAATACAAAACTCAAATGATGCAAACAAAAGATCAAGACAACACAAGGTATACACCATAAAACCCTTTAAAATGTAAATTCCAAATAAAATACAAAAAGAAAATAAAATCAGAAAAGAAAAATATGGAAAATTAAATAAGACTTTGAAATAACTAAAAATAACTTTTGTGTAATTTTATGATTATTGGAAATATTTTTAATAAAAGGAAATGAAACAGAAAAAGAAAATAAAAGAAATAAACCAAACAGGGGGGTGAAGTAGCAATTCCAAGACAAACTGAAATAACGTGTAAATTGAAATGGGCTGCAAACAAGGAGGGTGTCAATATCAATTGCACAAGGCCCAAGTCCGAAACTCAAATCTGGCTAAATGAAACACATCGTTTCATTTATCCAGTCACGGTCCACGCTCCAACAAGGCAAAGTCAAACCAATCACAACAATCCAAGCAAACAAGTCAAGAGGTAAAGCCAAGCCAACTCAGCTTTATCCTCAGATGGAACCAGATGTCGGAGCTAGGGCTCTGATCGTCTTCTCTAGCAGGCCTGCCGGAGCTCAGAGGAAAAACCTCCACAAAAATGGATAAAACCGATACCAATCGAAAGCTCTTTCTACAAGGATCTCAAATCCATAAATTAAACATCCAAAAGGTTCCAACCCAGAGAGAATCGAAGACTTGAAATTCCAACATGTCAACAGAAAATGCCATTAAACAAACATAACAATGATGCAAACATGGCCTACCATAGGTAGGGCTTCAGATGCAACCCAGCATGCTCTTAGAGAGTGCCTAAAATGGGAGAAAAAAGAAAGAGAACTCAAGCACTCAAGCTCTGCTCTTACTGAACGGAGCAACTCCGTTGGTTCTTCACAAGCACTCAATCTCTTCTTTCTTGCTTCCAACTTACTCCTTACGATCTCAGGAAGATGATGTAAGCTTCAATTAAGGTTGATTTAAAGAGAAAACCCAGATTCGAAAATGAAAAGTGTTGCGAAAATTCTTGAGCTCTCCTCTCTCCTTTTATGCAAGCAAGCTCTCTTTAGCATTAGGGCAACCTAGAATGCTTAAATATCATGGGTTTAGACACTCCATCCAGGCCCATGTTGGCTATTTCGAGTGATTTCAAAATTTTGCCCAAAATTTCCACTTGCACATGCACACGCATTTTTCACTTTCTACACCACATGAGCTCAGCAGCTTGAAGTGCATGAAGTGTACAATTGATCTAAATTTGTTTGGGCTTTGCAAATGATCCATACCTCAAATTTTGAAATCAAAACTCTTTTAGTAAGAAATTTGAAAATGTGTCATGTAAAAGGTGTTTTTGTTGGTCCATTTGTGGTAACATTCATTATGATCATATATTGGGATAGAATGTCTCAAAATAAGTGACAAATATGACCTATAATGTACCAACTTCATACGATGACCAAAAATCAATATTTCACTCTACAAGTCTCCCACATGGCCATGTAATTCAACAATCCAAATGAATTTTGAGTTCAATGATGTAAATAAGACTCTTAGGCACAAGTTTCATGTTGGTTGGAGATATATTTGAGGTACATAAGTTCATGAACTTGACCATTGAAACAAATGACCTATAATGAAACTTTCCCAAAATACCCTTGCTTTGTGAGGTCCATAACTTGAGATATACAAATGATATCAAGGACTTCTAGGACTTTTTGGAAATATAAGACCATGAAGAACAACTTTCATGTTCACTTGAAGTTGAGGAGAAACTTGATTCTAGGTCAAAAATGCCTTGGAAATGAGTTGACTTTTAGTTGACTAAAAATAACTTCATCTGAGACCTCTAACTTGTTGGCATCATAACTTGAGATGTATAAACTCAATGGATGAGTTCTTGTACTAAAATGAAAGCTAAGAACATGCTCTACAAGTCTCATGTTTTCATGAAAAGGAGATTGAGTTTGTATCATAGGGCAAAATGTCTTTGAAGTTAGGCACTAAAAAAGGGGATTTTACACTGAAATCATCTGAAACCCTTAATTAGTAACTTCTTGAACTCTTGATTCCTATTGATTTGATTTCATCATGACATCTCAAAATCTTTAAGGTGACTTCCCATGGCTTGTGTGACTTGAAAACCAGTTTGGAAACCACTCAAGTCCATAATTGACCTTGAGTTGACCAGATGAAACCCTAATTCCAAGTCCATTGTCTATGGCTCTTGCAGATGAATTAAATGATTGCACAAGCTCCATAATGACCCCTAAGGTACTAAATGAGCTTTGAAAAAATGTTGTAACCAAGACCAAAAGCCTCATGATCCCCTGTTGATCCTCTGATGATCCTCAAGACAAGAGGTAACAACCACACACCAATCTCTCATTTCAAAGAGCTTTGAAACTTCTCCATGATGATGAAACCTTTGATGGTTTGTACAAATGCTCTGACTTGAGCTTGAAACCAAAGAGAACCTCCTCTTGAATGGCATAATACACCTCTTGATCCCCTGTTAAGAACAATGTTATGCAATTGTAAATGCTAAAATGAAATGAAACATAAACCAAGTACAAGAAAATGGTTGGTCAAATTTTGGGGTACAACAGCTGCCTCTATTCAAACGACTTGGACCTGAAGGGATGAAAAGCGAATGACTTTTAAACTTTCAAGGTAAAAAGACGGTTGAATACCAAAGAACCCAGAAATTTTCCAACCATAAAGAAACTGTAACCGATAAACTTTGTTGGGGAAAATGTGATAAGATAAACACATCCATCAAATACATCATTCTGCCGAGGTCTGGATACCACTCAGGCGAGACAAATCATTGGCCGGGGTCTGGATACTGTCGCTACTGCGAAAATCGGCGCCGACTATGACAGAAGAGCCGCCACTGTGCGTTATTTATCCCAACGGAGGGAAAGGAAACGCTCGAAGTAAACCTACCGAAAAGACGAGAAAGGAATGGTCATCACAACCAAATCCTGGATTCGGGAGTCAGTTACGCAAGGGGAAGGTATTAGCACCCCTCACGTCCGTCGTACTCGACGGGATCCACGCTTGTTTTCTAGTACGGATTGTTATTCTATCTACTCTAAAGGTCAAGGGTTAAAAGAAAGTAAAATGACTCGGCAAAGTATCGCACTTTATGCCTACGTATTCCCATCTGGAACGAGAAATCAGAGTCAACGTAGTTCGCCTACCTACGAGAAAAGAGGGACAGGTTGCTCGATAGGATACAACATCCTATGCCTACATACTTTCATACAGCATGAAAGATCAGAGCAAACGTAGTTCGGGCCACGTACGACACAAGTCTGTCTGTTTATCTTTTATCCTTCTGAAAAAGTTTTCTTATGATTACGGGTACAAGCGGACAAAAATGACGTTTTGATTGGTTTCCAGTCTTTTACGCAAGAACTGTTTTTTATGATGTTTGCGATCTCTGACGCACTAGAGACTATGAGTTGAGAGTGACTACGTCGCGTGTCACCCAAAGGGTACCACACTAAGCAGCCAGACTACTAGAAAGAAACTCTCCAGCAACCCTTTCTCAAATAGCTTAAGGCTTGTAGCGTACGACATCGATTAACCTTATTAGTGTGTTTTTTTGAGTTGTTTTGAGATAAGAAGAGAAACGACGCTCTAAAATCCTATGGTTGAAAATGGGAATCAAAACTACCCTAATGTTGTCATGCATGGGTTAAAACCTAATGTCTGTCATATTTCTCTATTGCACAGAGAAAAACAGAGATCCTATGGGATAAATGGAAAAGAAACAGCATATATACAATAAGCAGTAAAATGCATGAGATGCAGCAATACAAGCGAGGCAAGGGAGTCCCACTCAACCTCGAACCTGGGAAACAATAGGCAAAGTGAAACAGCTTCACTTCAAACCTAAGGGGCAAGCTAAACAAGCCAACAAACAATACAGAAAAAGAAATAAAATCCAACACCAGCTCTGACAGCAACACCAGCTCCTACAGTAGGCAGCTCATACAGCACCAGCTCTGACAGCTACAATTGATTGATAGTAACAACTTCAAGCAAGATCCCATTTTCACTCTTCAATGATCCCCAAGCTTTAGATAAGCTCCTGTCTTCAAAAGTCTCCAAGCTCTGGCAAGCACTGAACCCCAACAGATAAACAGCTTCAAACAGCAGCAAAACCCTAATTTCAACAGATATCCAGCCTCGACAGGTACGGGCTTTATCTTCACCAATCTTCAATAAACTTCTTTTCTTCAATGGACGTATATCTTCAAGGCAAGCACTCACAGGAGAGAATCACTTAACAGATTAAATTGAAATGCTAAACAGCTTATTGACAACCAAAGGAAGCCTATAAGTGTTTAACATTATAAGAGAAATGTTCCCTCAAAGTTCTACTTCTAAAATAAGCCAGTTATCCCTCCAAAGGAGGGATGTGAATACCTTAGAAGGACTTTTTGTCATAGGGAGGAATAGAAGCACAAGATGCTTTCTATGTTTGCAAGAAGAAATCATTCTAATCTAAGGCTCTCCCTATTTCTCCTATCTCCTAAGTCTTCACAAACCATCTTCCAGGAGAGGAATCTTCATGCATCAAGCTCTATCCCTTGTCTTCAATCATCATCCAAGGTCTTCATTAGCTCCAACAAGCAAAGCCCAAGCCCAACACCTAGTTGAAATGCCCAAAATCCAACAAACAAAACAATATCCCAAGGGGGAAACACACCAATAACAACCAAATTGAAAAAATCAACTAAAATAGTAATACTCATTATAAAATCCTATATTAATTTCTAAGGGAACCTAACTATATGCCCTATACCCCATATAGACCTCATAACCTAAATCAACTATTAAACCCCAAAGCTATGCCCTAAACTACACCTAAGTGTTGTGAAACCCTAATTCTGATACCTCTCCTATCTACCTCTCAAATTAATCTAAATTTTAGTCACAAAAATATGACAAAATTCCTAAGGGCACATGCTTCCCTAATCTAATCAACCTCACAAGAATCAATCAAAAATCATGCACCAAACTCTCATACTAAATTCAGAAAAATTAAGTACTAAACAAATGTAAAATAAAAGCAATAATATTGTAAAATATGCCAAAAAATATAAAATGCATGAAATTAATATTTTTATTATTTCACAATTTTCTAGAGGCCCTAAGGAAACTAGGGAAAAAACTCCCATCCTAAAATGATCATTTTTCAATTTATGGTGAATTATTTTCTAACCTATATGCAAACATGAAATAAAATGAAAATCAATTAAAAATGAAAGACAGGCATGGTAAATAGCAATTTCATGCAGTTCAAAATAGAATTGGGCTCAGGAGGGGGGTGCAATTATCAAGCACTGCTAGGCCCAACCCAATCAGAAAACAAAAAGAAAAAAAAACAAGGAAAATGGAAAACAGCCGTGGCGAATAACAATTATTTCGCCTTGTTCTCACTGGGCCCTCAGCTTGGTGGGTGTGATTAGCAAAACTGGCCTATGGCCCAAAACACAATTCAACTTGAGAGGGGTGCCATGGGGAAACGGGGGGGAGGATCAGCAACAAGCACCATGGGCCTAAGGCCCGAATCCATTATCACCCAAACTCTGCATCAAAACCCTAATCCTATCCCAATCCCCTCCTCTACTGTTCACTCCTAACGTCGTTTCACCCTAACCAACTATCTCTCTGATTCTCTCAAACCACGAATACAACCTTGTTCATCAACAAACGCCTCAAACTAAACCCATTTCAGATCTCTCAGCTCACTAACCTCCCTAACCTAATCTTGTTCAACAAACTAATACTCCACATAGCCTAATTTTCAGCTAACAACAACAAAAGAACAAGTTTAATCAGTTCATTAGCGAGAACCTGGAGAAGTGATGAAGAAGACGAGTTCTGGAAAACGATGAGGATGGCGAGGTTCCACATGCGCGAAGATCTGCAAATCGAGGAAGATCTGTGACTTTGATGAACGTGGCTAAAGATTTTCGTCGAAGATTTGAAGATCTGCGAAGATCTTAACAAGAACTGGAGTTTGGAGCAATCTTGAGGAGTTTCTGGGCGAAGACTATTGAAGATTGATGAAGTTCTTGGCATTTGAAGGTGTTCTGGAAAAAATTGCAGATGAACAATGTAGTGGATGAACGATGATGATGAAAGATTGACGCTGAGATGAAGAGTCGTTGATGAACGTAGCAGATTCCGGCGAGGATGTATTTTTCGGCGAAGATTGATGGAGGCTGATGAAGAAGATTGAGAGGGATTCTTGGTGATTCTTAAAAAAACGCAGTTTCCGGTGTGTTTGAGGACTCCGGCGACAGTTGCAGCGGTGGAAGGCGGCTCCGGCGATGGTTAGGGCGTCTCTGGCGGCGGCTGCATGGCCAGCGGTGGGGTGACGTTAGTGGGATACAGCTGTCTCTGGGGTGGAGGAGAGAGGGACGCGTGGCTGAGGATGTGGGGTCTGTGAGAGACACGTGGGAGAGAGAGGGAGACAGGTGGCAGAGAGAGAGAGACTGAGTCGGTGATGAGGTGTCCAAAATCTGTAAAGTGGCAGAAGAGAGAGAAGGACGCGTGGGGCTTCCTTTATATGACAAGTGGCACGAATTTGGACCTTGACTGGATTGGGCCCACGAAAATTGGACATCTGGCCCATTAGACTGAACACTCTGATTAAAACTTGATTAAATGGATTAAGGCATGATTAATACTAATTAAAAACGAAAATATTAATGAAGCCTAATTAAACTATTAACCAACCCAATTAATAAAATCTGACTGATAAGCTAATGATGAATCCTAATTAAAACTAAACCCTAATCTAATTAATGCCTATCTAATTAATATCTATGTAAAACCTATTTAAAATCTAGCAAATCAATTAAGACTATTAAAACTATATTAATTTGAACCTAATATCTATTTAAACTATTTAATAAAACCTAAAAATAAAATCTATCTAAATTCTATTAATCTATTAATATCTATTAAAACTATTTAAAATTCTATTTAAAAAAAACTAAAACCTATTAAAATTCTAGATCAAAATTCTTTATCACTATTTATTAAAACCAAAATCTAACATTATTATACTCCCTTTTTTAAAACTATATCAAAAAAACTATTAAAAAAATCTAAAAAGACTATTTAAAATCTATATTAAAAAACTATTCTATTTAATAATAAAAGAACTAATATCTAATATGCTAAAAATCCATTAAAACTATTAAAAAAAGAGAATATCTATTTAAAAATCTAAAAAAATCTATTTACTTCTATTAAACAATATTAACCTATTTAATATCTAAAAAATCAAGTAAATCTATTAAAAAATCTATTAAGATGCATTCAAAATCTACAAAATAAAAAAGAAAATTCTAAAAAAACCAGGAAGCCGATTAAATCGATTAGAGAACAATTGCGCAACCATAACGAAATAGACGGTAAAAGTCGGACACCGAAATGTCCTTAAAAACAACAGTGCAATCTGGAAATACCGGGACGAGCACAAATTCTCAAAATACACTTATTCAAACCGGCATGAACTGCCTGAAACGCCAGGGGCTGTAATCCCGATAAAATCAATATGACTGAGAAAATGCAATGCATGCAGTATGCGAATGCGAATGCAAAATGCGTCGAAACATAAACCAGATATGGGAACCGGTTGGTCAAATTTTGGGGTGCAACAGCAGCCCCTATTCAAACGGCTTGGACCCGACTGGGTGAAGAGTGAACGGCCTTCAAACATTCGAGATACGAGACGGTTGAATACCAAAGAAACCTTGGAATTTGCCAACCGTGGAGATAAACTGCAAAACTGCTTGAGAGGCAACGTCCAATGAACTGAGTCTGGTTGTTACGGCAACCAACTGATCAATCATCTGATATCAAATTTGATTTCAACCTCAACCACCTGTGTGACGCCACAGGTATTGAACTATCTTCGCAAAAACACCTCCGTCCACCATTGGACTAACCTTGTCAACACCAGAAGAGGAACCAATTCATTAACACGAATAGAGATTCGGTCGTCACAGGAGTAACCTTGTCCACATCTGGACCCAAATTTCGTCAATACGAATGAAAATATCTGCTGGGGATAAATGGTCCCTGAAGAGTAATCAATCTTATCCACGTCAGGACTTCACATTACGGAAAACTCCCGGCGCTTTCGCTGGGGAAGCATTTCTGTTTAATCACCGGGAACTCATCTGCCTATCCCTGCAGGCATATCATCTGTCTAGCCATAGGAAACCCCCATCCGTCTACTTCATACGGGAAAAGTCATCTGCCTGGTTACAGCAAAATCCATCTGCCTGCTTCATACGGGAAAAGTCATCTGCCTGATTGCAGGAAAATCCATCCGCCTGCTTCATACGGGAAAATTATCTGAATACCGTTTCTCTGCCTACCTCTGTAGTAGCCAACTCCGTTGGTCCCAACCCACAAACGACTCTGAGGAGGACTCTACTGGGGACAGTAACACGAGGAAATCACGGCGACTTCCTTGGGGAAAATACTTTTGTCAAATATCGGAACACAACTCACATACTCTGTCTATCAAGGGAGAATCATCTATCTGGATACCGGAAAATTCCTCCGCCTGTTTCATACGGGAAAATACATCTGTCTGATTCATACGCCTGCTTCATACGGGAAAACACAACACATCTGCCTGATACTTACAGGAAAGTTCATCCGCCTGTTTCATACGGGAAAATACAACACATCTGCCTGGTTCATACAGGAAAGTTCATCCGCCTGATTCTTACGGGAAAAGGTAACACATCTACCTGATACATACAGGAAAATTCATCCGCCTGCTTCATACGGGAAAACACAACACATCTGCCTGATACTTACAGGAAAGTTCATCCGCCTGTTTCATACGGGAAAATACAACACATCTGCCTGGTTCATACATGAAAGTTCATCCGCCTGATTCTTACGGGAAAAGGTAACACATCTGCCTGATACATACAGGAAAGTTCATCCGCCTGATTCTTACGGCAAAATCATAACACATCTGCCTGATACATACAGGAAAGTTCTTCCGCCTGATTCTTACGGGAAAATCATAACACATCTGCCTAATACATACAGGAAAGTTCTTCCGCCTGATTCTTACGGGAAAATACAACACATCTGCCTGATACATACAGGAAAGTTCTTCCGCCTGATTCATACGGGAAAATATAACACATCTGCCTGATACTTACAGGAAAGTTCTTCCGCCTGCTTCTTACGGGAAAAGACAACACATCTGCCTGATACATACAGGAAAGTTCATCCGCCTGATTCCTACGGGAAAAGATAACACATCTGCCTGATACATATAGGAAAGTTCTTCCGCCTGATTCGTACGGGAAAATACAACACATCTGCCTGATACATACAGGAAAGTTCTTCCGCCTGATTCATACGGGAAAATATAGCATATCTTCCTGATACTTACAGGAAAGTTCTTCCGCCTGACCCGTACGGGAAAATACAACACATCTGCCTGATACATACAGGAAAGTTCTTCCACCTGATTCATACGGGAATATAACATATCTGCCTGATACTTACAGGAAAGTTCTTCCGCCTGCTTCTTACGGGAAAAGACAACACATCTGCCTGATACATATAGGAAAGTTCATCCGCCTGATTCCTACGGGAAAAGACAACACATCTGCCTGATACATATAGGAAAGTTCTTCCGCCTGATTCGTACGGGAAAATACAACACATCTGCCTGATACATACAGGAAAGTTCTTCCGCCTGATTCATACGGGAAAATATAACATATCTTCCTGATACTTACAGGAAAGTTCTTCCGCCTGACCCGTACGGGAAAATACAACACATCTGCCTGATACATACAGAAAAGTTCTTCCGCCTGATTCATACGGGAATATAACACATCTTCCTGATACTTACAGGAAAGTTCTTCCGCCTGATTCATACGGGAAAATCATAACACATCTGCCTGATTCATCCGCCTGATTCTTACGGGAAAATATAACACTGGATATAGCTTCCTAGCCTGTTCGCGGTAGTAGCTAACTCCACTAGGGATATTCTGAAAATAACTGCCCGACACCCGTTCTGACAACAAGTGAACACTTCTGAAATTTTGATTTATGAAACTCTGAAATGCTGCCGCAACAGTAACCTGAAGAAAAACACTCCGTTGGTCGGATAAGAGAAACTTCAACCAGTAACTCTGTGGGGAATGATAACAAGAACTGTGTCATCATATGTCTCACGGCGAGACCTCGGCCGTCTGATAATAAATCTGAGCTGTAACTTCATACTCCTGCTGAGAAACATACCTGAAAAGCAAAAGGTTAACCAACCTGATTTATGTTTCAAGATGCGTATGTCTGATAATGGCGCAATGCTCCATACGGCATGGAAATGCTACGCGTTTCTGGGTAGATGCAAACATGATAATGTATGCAAATGCAAATGCAGGTTCAGGCTGCTGGGGAAGCTCTGACAAGCTTGCTTCAACACGGCTATTGAGAGCAAATACCACCCTGTTGGGGATGAACGGATATCGCGGAGTATTCTGGAAAAATAAATGCCGAAAATACAACCAACTCTGCCGGGGAGAGATTACACATCGACTTCAACTTGGAGGAAAGAATAACACCTGCTGGGAAGATTAACTCAGCTGGGGGAGGAGCGACCCTTCTGGGATACAACTATCTGGGAACCGTTTACAAACTCGAGACTACCACTCCGCTGGGGATAATCATCCTGACGAAGGCATGACGACCTGTGGGGAGAAAGAAAACCATCCTCGGTGGGGATAATCCTTCTGAACTTCTATCTTGGTTATGCGCCATGGAAATCTTCCTAGCTGGGGATTGAATGCGCAAATCTTCGACTCTCTGGGGAGTATAACCTCTGCATGGGATACCGATCTCGAATTGCTGGGGACGTCTTGTGGGCAACTCCCATGAGGATACTCTTCTGGGGAAAATAATCCCTCCTTCGGTAAGGGATAATATCGTCTCAACCTCTGGGAATGAGGCGTGACCTGCATGGGGAATAGCGTCCAACAAAGTCAAGTCTTTCATCACGAACCTCCGGCCGGGGCCATAATTTTCTGATCGTTCGCTTCAAAGGTGAGAACCCTGCAAAACACAAACGAGACAACACAAATCTATACAACCAAATCCATTCGGGTTAGTGTCCGTGACATTACTTCAGTCAATTCGAAGTTTTAGCAATTATTGGCAAGGGCCAGCAAAGTTATGCACATGCAAGTTCATCGGAACATTGGCGTTTTCCACATACAAAACAGTAAAGCACAAACATCAATTACTGAATAACATGTTTTATTAATAATAGGCCTCTGAATAGGCAAATTTTTGTACATCGGATGCAACTCCTGAAAAGAGGAAGTTACGCACACACACATACATATGTGCACAAAAAGCATAAAAAATACAAATGGAATTTGTACACATGTCGGCAACGTGGTGCAAACAAACATCACGAGTTGATCCTCATATGACTCGCCTGACTCTGGCGCTTTCCCGGTATTCAATTTTCGGAAGAGATTATGATGGATAAACGAACCCTCAGGTGCTCCCAAACCACTAGGCAATGTAGTATCAGATCCGGACCGCAGTCATTTGCTTTTTCAATCCCTAACTTTTGCGTGAATCGTCCTTTGCGGGTTTTCAATTCACCGGGATACCCTTTTTTGCCGAAGTCGCCCAATGCAGGTTTTCGACTTCGCGGGTGTACATCTTTTCAATTTCATCCCTAACTTTTGCCCGAACCTTTTATTCATTTTTTATGAATCGCCGAGATGCCCCATTTTTGCCTGGACTCTCTTTTTACTGTCCAGCGGGTCACTTTCAAGCAAAGTATTTTTTAACTGCGTCCAAATTCACAGGCGACGTAAAGTCTTCACCATCCATGGTAGATAGTAGCAAGGCTCCTCTAGAGAAGACTTTTTCTGACAACTTAGGGCCCTTCGTAGTTAGGGGTCCACTTGCCCTTGTGATCTGTTTGCGGCGGGAGAATCCTCTTCAGCACAAGGTCGCCCTTCTGAAAGCTTCGAGGGTGTATCTTCTTATCGTATGCTTTCTTCATCCGGCTCTGATACAACCGACCCGTATGCGAGAGAAGCTAGCCTCTTCTCATCCATTAAACTCAGCTGATTCAACCTGTCTTTTACCCCATTCTGCCTCGTCAAGTTGGACATCTCGTAAAACCCTCAAGGAAGGAATCTCAACCTCCAACGGTAACACTGCCTCCATTCCGTATACCCAACGAAAAAGGGGTTGCCCCGGTTGATGTGCGTACCGTCGTATGATAACCGTGCAAAGCGAAGAGGTAGCATCTCAAGCCAGTCCCTTATACGTCACAAACCATCTTCTGAACAATCTTCTTTATGTTCTTATTGGCCGCTTCAACAACGCCATTCATCTTGGGTCGGTAAGGAGAAGAGTTGTGATGTTCAATCTTAAAATTCTGGCACAACTCTTTCATCATCTTGTTATTCAAATTCGAACCGTTGTCGGTGATAATCTGCTCAGGGATTCATATCTGCAGATAATATCTCGTTTGATAAATCTGGCGACCACTTGCTTGGTGACATTGGCATATGATGCTGCTTCCGACCCATTTGGTGAAGTAATCAATTGCCACCAAGATGAACTGGTGTCCATTGGATGCCATCACCCATTTGGTGAAGTAATCAATTGCCACCAAGATGAACTGGTGTCCATTGGATGCCATAGGCTCGACCTTCCCGATCATATCAATTCCCCACATCGAGAACGGCCACGGTGATGACATCACATTCAGAGGACTTGGGGATACATGGACCTTGTCCGCATAAATTTGGCATTTATGACACCTCTTTGCAAACTTGAAACAGTCTGTTTCCATAGTTAACCAGTAATAACCTGCCCGCAGCAGTTTTCTCGTCATAGCATGCCCACCAGCATGTGTACCAAACATACCCTCATGTATCTCTTCCATGAGCAATTTCGCCTCTTTCTCATCTACACAGCGTAGCAACACCAAGTCGTGGTTTCTTTTGTATAGGACACCGTCAGGATTCAAATAGAAATTTCCAGCCAATCTCCTGAGAGTCTTCTGATCTCGACTGGATGCCCCAGCCGGATACTCCTTGTTCTTCAGGAAATTCTGGATGTCAAAGTACCAAGGTTGACCATCGGGAGCCTCGTCAATGGCAAATATGAATGCAGGCCTATCAAGCCGAGAGATAACAATCCGGGGAGCCTCGTTCCAGAAGTTAACTTTATACATGGAAGACAATGTCGCCAAGGCGTCAGCCATTTGATTTTCCGCTCGCGGCACATGATGCAATTCCACCTTGTCAAAGAAAGGCAACAATCTCCTTGCATAATTCATATATGGTATCAAATTGGGCTGACGTGTATCCCATTTTCCTTTAATCTGATTCACCACTAGAGCTGAGTCTCCGTATACATCCAGATGCTTGATTCGCAAATCAATAGCTTCTTCCAGACCCATGATGCAAGCCTCGTATTCAGCCTCATTATTGGTAACGGGAAAGGTCAATCGGGCAGTAAAGGGGATGTGCGACCCCTGAGGAGTAGTGATAATCGCACCTATTCCGCTACCATAGGAATTTACAGCTCCATCAAATATCAACTGCCATTTGGAACCCAACTCTTGTCCTTCATCTGGCAACGGTTCTTCACAATCTTTCATTTTCAGGTACATGATATCCTCGTCAGGAAAATCAAACCTCATCGATTGGTAGTCCTCAACAGGCTGCTCCGCAAGGTATTCTGACAAAACGCTACCTTTAATAGCCTTTTGCGAGACATATTGTATGTCGTATTCGGTTAACACCATCTGCCATCGGGCAATTCTGCCGGAGAGTGCTTGCTTCTCAAACACTTATTTTATTGGATCCATCTTTGAAATTAGCAGGGTTGTATGGTTTAGCATGTATTGCCTCAAACATTTGGCGGCCCAGGCTAGCGCGCAACACGTTTTCTCGAGCATTGAGTATCTGGACTCACAGTCAGTAAACTTCTTACTCAAATAATAGATCACATGCTCTTTACGCCCAGTCTCGTCGTGTTGACCGAGAACACAACCCATACTTTCCTCAAGAACCGTCAAATACATAATCAACGGTTTCCCAGCCACTAGGGGTATCAAAACAGGAGGTTCCTGCAAGTATTCTTTTATCTTGTCGAACGCCTTTTGATAATTTTCGTTCCAGGTCACAACCTGGTCCTTTTTCAACAACTTGAATAACGGCTCGCATGTCGCAGTTAAGTGAGATATGAACCGGGAGATATAGTTCAACCTCCCTAAAAACCCACACACTTCTTTTTCTGTTTTAGGCGTCGGTATTTCTTGTATTGCTTTTATTTTCGCAGGATCAACCTCTATTCCTTTTTCGCTCACGATAAACCCCAACAGTTTACCCGATCTCACCCCGAAGGTACACTTGTTAGGGTTCAGTCTCAACCTGAACTTCCTAAGCCTCTTGAACAATTTCAGCAGATTAACCAAATGCTCCTCCTCCGCCTGGGATTTGGCAATCATATCATCAACATAAACCTCGATCTCTTTATGCATCATGTCATGAAAGAGAGTCGTCATAGCCCGTTGATATGTTGCCCCAGCATTCTTCAACCCGAAGGGCATCACTTTGTAACAAAATGTTCCCCAGGGAGTAATGAAGGTAGTCTTCTCCATGTCTTCTGGCGCCATTTTGATCTGATTATAGCCTGAGAAGCCATCCATGAAGGAGAATACGGAGAACTGAGCAATGTTATCAACCAGCACATCGATGTGAGGAAGTGGAAAGTCATCTTTCGGGCTCGCCCTATTCAAATCACGGTAGTCTACATACATTCGCACTTTATCGTCTTTCTTCGGCACTGGCACAATATTAGCGACCCATGAGGGATATTTTGTAACAGCTAGGAAACCAGCATCCCACTGTTTTTGAACTTCCTCCTTGATCTTCACAGCCATGTCCGGTCTAGTTCTTCGGAGTTTCTGCTTAATAGGCAGACATTCCTCTCGCAGTGGCAGACGGTGAACAACCATATCCGTATCCAACCCAGGCATATCCTCGTACGACCAAGCAAATATATCACTGTACTCTTTGAGCATCTCAACCAACCTTTACTTAATGTCGCTCTGCAGCGCAGCACCTATACGGATGTTTCTCTCAACCTCTTCCGACCCCAAATTGATAATCTCAATGACTTCCTCATGAGGCAGAATGATTCTTTCTTCTTGTTTCAATAACCAGGTCAACTCCTCTGGTACGTCGCCATCTTCAACAATTTCTTCCTCAGCCTGAAATACCGGGTGCTCGAAGTCGAAGTGAGTCATAGGCGGTTCATAGATGTCATCTGAAATAGTAATCCTGCAAAGGAAATAGTTAAATGCTTCAAAACGCATACAAAGCAGATAACCACGTTGCCATTTTATTGTAAAAATAAAAATAGAAAAAACAGGGATCACAACATTTGTATATGAAAAACGCCTTTATTTCATGATTAAACAATGTAATGTACATAACCAAATGGCCCTAAGCAAAATCACCATGCCCCGGGTAGGACACAGGATTATTCACAATTAAGAAAACAAATCATTACTGTTTAGTTGTCACAGGAACAGTTTCCCGGATAGACCAATTGCAGAGACTTTGTCCTGGCACGCTTGGCTTGATCCACGCGTCCATATCACAGTCGCTATCTCCTTCTTCAGAATCGGAAACAGTGTTGATAGCCTCGAAGCTCACCCCATTTGGTGTGATGGTTATTGGCCCTCTGAACTTGGGCGCTCCTGAAGAGGATGCTGATGACGAAGGATGATATCCAAGCCCGAACCGGTCATTCTTCACGGGAATTTCCAATACCTGCCCCCATCCCTTGGCTTTGCCTGCCTGCACTAGAGCCTGAGCCTCTTTGTACGACGACACTGCCGCATCTGATGCTTTGCTGGAGCCTGAAGCTTTGTCTTTTATTTGCAACCCCTCGAAGGCTTGACACGGGGTCTCGTGTATTTCGCCGTCAACCTCAACATACTTGAACGAAGACAAATGGCTAACCAGAATATCTTCCTTTCCACAAACAGTGACGACACTATCCCCCACCATATACTTCAGCTTTTGGTGTAACGTGGACGTGACTGCCCCGGCAGCATGGATCCATGGGCGTCCAAGGAGACAACTATACGCTCGCTGGATGTCCATTATATAGAATTCCGTTTCAAATATTTCGGGCCCCACCTGCAACGGTAATGTTATTGATCCGAAAACTGACCTCCTCATTCCATCGAACGCTCTCACCACTAAGTCACTGGGTGTGCAGATAATCCCCCTGATATCCAACTTCATCATGGCTTTCTCCAGTAGCACATTCAGGGAAGATCCAGTGTCTACTAAAACATGGGACATGACCGTGCCCCGGCATTCGACCGACACATGCAATGCCATATTGTGCTCTCGCCCTCTCGGAGTCAAATCAAAGTCCGTGAAGCCCAAACTGTGCCCCGCATTGACATGCGCCATCACCCCTTCTAACTGGTTAACATAAACTCCTTGAGGAACGAACGACGTGTCTAGAATCTTCAGCAAAGCATTCCGATGGGCCTCGGAACATAACAGCAATGAAAGGATGGAAATTTTTGACGGCGTTTGCTGGAGGTGCTCCACGATTTTGTAATCACTTTTATAGATGAGCCTCATAAACTCCTCCACATCCTTAAGTGATGTTTCCTTTTCATTCGACTGAGAAGGACCACTCTCAGTTGCTTTGGTTTTACCCTTGGCTAATATTTCCGCTTCTACCTCGGGCGACGTAAAGATTCTCCCGCTTCTGGTCATACCCCCTGTTCCGACAACATTATCTACAACCCCAGCTGGTTGTCCATTGACTTCAATTTTCTTACCATCGCAATATACCTCCAACCCGTAAGTCCATGGCACTGCTTTAGTACTCTCAAAAGGAACTGGTCCTGCTTTGGTAATTGTGATCGTCGGCCGCCTGGCGGGCGCCGTTATCGTTATTGTTTTCCTCGGAATCGTCACTGTTGCAACATCGTTCTGCTCATCACACAATGCCTCTACCGGTTCTTCAACCACGGTTCTATCAAATTGCAAGGTACCTTCATCCATCATAGCCTGAATACCCTGCCTCAACTCGTTACAACCCTCTGGCTGTATCCAACAATCCAAGCAAAATTCATCACATCCCGGGAATACGCCCCCTTTTAACAACCTGCTTTTAATCTCAGCCAACGGTGTCTTCAGCTCATTGACATCCGTCACTAGATTCAGATTCTCCTCGGTTAAAATGGCGTTTGCCCCATGGTTGGGCATAGGCTGTTGTACTATATTTGGACCCGCCTGTCCAAAGTTAATAGCTTTGTTATCCAATAAATCCTGAACCTTATGTTTGAATGCCTGACAAGCTTCGATATCATGCCCGGGTGCCCCGGAATGGAATTCGCAATGCTTGTTGGCGTCGTATCCGTAAGGAAGTACTGCCCCAGTAGGCGGTGCCAAAGTCCTCTTTTCGACCAAGTTCCAACCTAGCAGAGTCTGGAGGAGTTCTGCATACGTGGAAGGAGGTGCGTCGAACACTCTTTTCGGTCTCGCATTCTGGACCCTTCTCTGGCCAGGATTCTGTCCTTGCTGTTGCTGCGGTTGTTGTTGTTGTTGTGGCTGTCTCTGTTGAGGAATCGGGATAGTGACGCTAGCTATCTGTTGCGGCTGAACATACTGATGTCTTCCTCTGCCCCTGCCCCTGCCACCAAACACGACACTAGTATCACCCTGCCGTCTACCACCAAATGCTTTTCTGGCACCTCCTGTTGAAGTAGACTCACCTGCTTGGAACCTTCCAACTTTAATCCCGTTTTCAATCATCTCCCCCACAAGAATCAAATCTGAGAAACTGCTCAATGACACACTAAACAATTTTTCGTAGAACACCCCTGTAAATGTCCCAATGAACATATCATTCATCTCCCTTTCAATTAAAGGAGGATGCACCCTTGCTGCCATATCGCGCCACCTTTGCGCATACTCTTTAAAGCTTTCACCATTTTTCTGTGACAAACCCTGCAATTGGACCCGGTTTGGCGCCAGATCGCTGTTATGTTTGTAATGGGTCACGAAAGCATCAGCTAACTGCTTCCAGGTTTTAATCTGCGTGGGCTCCAGCCCCATATACCATTCAAGCGACGACCCAGATAAGCTGTCCTGAAAGAAATGCATGAGCATCCTTTCGTCGTTTGAATACGCGGACATCCTCCTATAGTAAGAGCGAACATGGACCTTAGGGCAAGTGTCCCCCTTGTACTTGTCAAACGTGGGAGCCTTGAATTTCAACGACACCCTCAGCCCTGGTACCAAGCCCATTGTAGTCATATCCAAACCGGTGGAGTTCTGATTCACTACCCCCTTCATTTGTTCTTCAAGCATCTTGATCCTCTGCACAGGATCAACAGGTCCTTCAAATCCCACACCTCTTCCAGAAAAGGCGTCCTCCTGGCAGTCTTCTCCCCAATTCGCATTTCCATTTCCATATCCGTCGTAACCAGGGTTGCGACCAAACCCTTGCTGATTGATCATGGGACCTCGTCCCCCGTTACCGAAACCCTAGTTGACCCTAACAGGTCCGAACCCAATGTTGACAGGAATCACCCCAGCACCATTCATATTACCAAATCCACCATACCCCTGGTTAGCATTACCAAAACCGTCATAACCGAAACCCTGAGTGTTGAAGCCGAACTTCCCATCCTGATTGACGTAATCAAATCCCTGATCATTGTAGCCAAAACCATTGTTGCCAAAACCATTACCGCCATTTTTGTTACCACCGCCTCGGTTGGTGTCCCTAAATCCAACATTGTTAACAACAGTCTCATTTCCATTCCCTGTGTTGTCGTTGTCGTTGCCAGCGCCAGCGTCATTGTTCACAACCACCACAGGTGGGGTCACTACAGGTGGAACCACAGGCGTAGGGGGCCCATCCTCTGGAATAGTCTCAACGTGCACAGAGTTGTGGTCATTGTTGCCATTCCCATTAGCCCGCGTCAGCAGCGGCTGTACCAAAGTCTGGAGGCTCTCCTGGCCCTTAGCAATGTTCTCCATGGCCTACATGAACAGATTCAACTTCTCGCGGATTTCCTGCATCTCCACTTGGACTTGATCCATGATTCTCTTGCAGTTGTTTCTGGTTGAGTAGCGGTGGACTCTTTGTTCGTCAATCCTGGACAACCTAAAGATGCAGGAAATGAGATACAAGTTCAACAAGTAACTGGTAATGCAAAATGGATATGCAAATGCAATATGTGTCTGTGCATTAGGGAGATCAACCCCTGATTCTAGTGCCAAAGTGACAGTGCAGTGACAGTGATAGCAATAAGAAGCTCGAAACCCAATCATAGAAAACATCTCATATATTGCGGAAAAGCCCATCAAGTCAGGAATACAATATTGCTGAGCGTACAATAGGAAGGCATGACCTCAACCAACAATCCTGGTGATGGCCAGCACAATGCAAATAAAGCATACACATCAATACATGAGATAGTCGAGTGCGACCATATGCCTGGTACTCCTCTAGTAATCTCTTAGTCTTGGGATGATTTGGCTGAGTAAGCAACCCTTCGACGAGCGAGTCCTTTTGCCTGACAACACGCTGGAGATCACCAATGGATTCCTCCCAAACACCTTCCCCAAAGCAATCTTCTAGCTTCCGTTTCTGAGATGCAGACTCCTTCTTGCACTTGATAACGTTGTTCAAGGAATTCTGGACATCATACCTCCGCGTAACCTCTTCTTCCAACCTCTTCTAGCTAGCTTTCAACTGACCCTCCAGCTCATAGATTCGCAGCTTCAGTTTGTCTTCTCTTTCCTTATTGCCGGTCAGCGTGGCGTTCCAGGTTTTATTGAATGCAGAGATCTCCCGGTAGGCTATATCAAGTGATTTCTTCTTAGACTCCAGCATATCATGAGAGCTTTTGAAATCTATCCCCAATCGCTCACGCTTCTTTCGTTGCTCAGTCATTTCTGTGCCTAGTTGATTCACCAACTTCATTTGCTGCTCGAAGGAATATACAGCCTCATTCCTTTCGCTCCTGAGTTGCATTAGCTCTTCTTCCAGCTTCTCGTTGGCTTTCATCATCTCTTCTTTCTCCTTCACAACCTGTTCATACCTCTCATTAGGCACAGTAGTTGGTTCCTCGACCACGAGGGGAGCAGGAGGTAACACTGCAGGAAACGGCATCCTCACCTACTTTGCTCTATCTTGGATCCAGACTTTGTACGGGGGATAGGCTTGACAATCATTTTTACCCAACAATGGCTTACCCCTTCTGTTGATATTTCTCCAAGCATGCTGAAGATTGGACAGTAGTTCTCCCTTCAAATCACCTGTGAAGTACAGAGATTCCTGTACTTCCTCCTCTTTTGGCGGGCCTTTCAAAGCATACCCGAATTTCCTGATCAACAATGAAGGATTGTAGTTAATGCAACCCTTTCTCCCAATCATAGGAACGTTAGGATATCTGGCGCAGCTGTAGATGATCACAGATCCCAGCAAATCTTTATTAAACCAGACAACTTCTTTTGAAGAAAGTCCCATCAGATGCTCAGACCAATCCACCGTATCTGCAGACTCAGCGAAGATACCCCTCTTGGGCAGATGACTCTCAAACCACATATACAGTAAAGGCCCACAACAAGAGACGTTCTTGCCCCTCCTGTTCTCGTTCTTATAATGCAGTGAGTGATAGAAATCTCCAACCAAAGTAGGCACAGGATTGCCTGAAGCAAATATATAGAACGCATCCAGATCAACGAAGTCAGGCAGGTTCAGGAACAGTACAATGTCGTAGATACAAAGAGCAAGAATAGCATTAAACACAGTCCAACATCCACTCTTGGCATACTCTTGCACTTTCCTAACCAAGAACTTGAGACAAAAACCAGACACTCCATTCCACAAGGTCAGCAGCAGCTCTGAAGAGTCTAAATGCAAGGCAGGAGCCAAATCCTCCAGTTTGGGCTCAGCGTCCATGTGAATGAAAGGTACCCCGCTCTGAATGGTCAACTCTAAGATCTCAACATATTCCTCCATAGTCGGAGCCAGAATGAAGTCAGGGAAAGTAAAACACCTCAGCGGGGGATCATAGATCTGCATAAGCGTGTACAATCTGTTACACTCATACATGGACGGTTTATACACCAATCTAAGTAACTTCCCATAGCTCTTCCTGAAGCTTCTCCTCACATCATCATCAGCTAGAGATATCAAACCAAGCAACGAAGAAACATCTGGAGTAGGCAACCTGTACGCAACAGTCTTCTTCAAGGTATCCATAATATCGGCAGACAGAAATCCGAGCGACTAGAATAAGAGGTATGAAAATGGACCTGCAGCACAGACACACGTTAATGATATGCAGGATGAGTATGCAACAATGCGGTATGCAACAATGCAACATGCAACATGCAACCGGGATCAAGTGCACATGGCTGAAAAGCCCAATCCACCATGCTGGTCTCAAATAGACCCACAAACTGCTCAAAACCTGGTCTCAACAGACCCATAACACTGTCCTCAAACACCACTGAACCTCAATCGAGAAAACCGGTAATTTGGAGGTCAAGTTACCTGCATGCCCCAACCCCTCTCACAGGTAGGTGTCCTAATAACTGACACAAGGTACGGCATCCTATGCGGTTGTCGGTGTCATAGACTTTCAAGACTGATGATATGATACCCAGAAGGTGTGGCATCATCATGTCCTGAAGAGGCCTCACTTAGCCAACTTCCAAATGATCGGTCCCCGGAGTCGACAATCCAACTAACCAACAACCCCCTCAATCCAAAGGGTTGAAAAAGAAGTCAACCAGAAGAACCTCGTCCGAGCGTGGATTTTGCGGGACACTGGTACATGCAAAGCATGCACGCGCCCACTACTTTCCACAACTAATTCTAGGTGCACTCAAGCCCAGGTCCGGCTTATCTCTCAATAGGTCACCCCATCCCCACTACAGCAATAACAACATAAAGCTGACAATAAAATGCGGAAAGTAAAGACAAAAATGTAAATCCATACAAAACCCACGACGGGGAAAACAAGCGCTAGGATTGACTCGCGTAGGGAACCGTTGGAATCCCCAGCAGAGTCGCCAGTTGTCGCTACTGCGAAAATCGGCGCCGACTATGACAGAAGAGTCGCCACCGTGCGTTATTTATCCCAACGGAGGGAAAGGAAACGCTCAAAGTAAACCTACCACAAAGACGGGAAGGGAATGGTCATCGCAACCAAATCCTGGATTCGGGAGTCGGTTACGCAAGGGGAAGGTATTAGCACCCCTCACGTCCGTCTTACTCGACGGGATCCACGCTTGTTTTCTAGTACGGATTGTTATTCTATCTACTCTAAAGGTCAAGGGTTAAAAGAAAGTAAAATGACTCGGCAAAGTATCGCACTTTATGCCTACGTATTCCCGTCTGGAACGAGAAATCAGAGTCAACGTAGTTCGCCTACCTATGGGAAAGGAGGGACAGGTTGCTCGCTAGGATACAACATCCTATGCCTACGTACTTTCATACAGCATGAAAGATCATAGCAAACGTAGTTCGGGCCACGTACGACACAAGTCTGTCTGTTTATCTTTTATCCTTCTGAAAAGGTTTTCTTATGATTACGGGTACAAGCGGACAAAAATGACGTTTTGATTGGTTTCCAGTCTTTTACGCAAGAACTGTTTTTTATGATGTTTGCGATCTCTGACGCACTAGAGACTATGAGTTGAGAGTGACTACGTCGCGTGTCACCCAAAGGGTACCACACTAAGCAGCCAGACTACTAGAAAGAAACTCTCCAGCAACCCTTTCTCAAATAGCTTAAGGCTTGTAGCGTACGACATCGATTAACCTTATTACTGTGTTTTTTTGAGTTGTTTTGAGATAAGAAGAGAAACGACGCTCTAAAATCCTATGGTTGAAAATGGGAATCAAAACTACCCTAATGTTGTCATGCATGGGTTAAAACCTAATGTCTGTCATATTTCTCTATTGCACAGAGAAAAACAGAGATCCTATGGGATAAATGGAAAAGAAACAGCATATATACAATAAGCAGTAAAATGCATGAGATGCAGCAATACAAGCGAGGCAAGGGAGTCCCACTCAACCTCGAACCTGGGAAACAATAGGCAAAGTGAAACAGCTTCACTTCAAACCTAAGGGGCAAGCTGAACAATCCAACAAACAATACAGAAAAAGAAATAAAATCCAACACCAGCTCTGACAGCAACACCAGCTCCTACAGTAGGCAGCTCATACAGCACCAGCTCTGACAGCTACAATTGATTGACAGTAACAAAAGGTTGACAGTAACAACTTCAAGCAAGATCCCATTTTCACTCTTCAATGATCCCCAAGCTTTAGATAAGCTCCTGTCTTCAAAAGTCTCCAAGCTCTGGCAAGCACTGAACCCCAACAGATAAACAGCTTCAAACAGCAGCAAAACCCTAATTTCAACAGATATCCAACCTCGACAGGTACGGGCTTTATCTTCACCAATCTTCAATAAACTTCTTATCTTCAATGGACGTATATCTTCAAGGCAAGCACTCACAGGAGAGAATCACTTAACAGATTAAATTGAAATGTTAAACAGCTTATTGACAACCAAAGGAAGCCTATAAGTGTTTAACATTATAAGAGAAATGTTCCCTCAAAGTTCTACTTCTAAAATAAGCCATTTATCCCTCTAAAGGAGGGATGTGAATACCTTAGAAGGACTTTTTGTCATAGGGAGGAATACAAGCACAAGATGCTTTCTATGTTTGCAAGAAGAAATCATTCTAATCTAAGGCTCTCCCTATTTCTCCTATCTCCTAAGTCTTCACAAACCATCTTCCAGGAGAGGAATCTTCATGCATAAAGCTCTATCCCTTGTCTTCAATCATCATCCAAGGTATTCATTAGCTCCAACAAGCAAAGCCCAAGCCCAACACCCAGTTGAAATATCCAAAATCCAACAAACAAAACAATATCCCAAGGGGGAAACACACCAATAACAACCAAATTACAAAAATCAACTAAAATAGTAATACTCATTATAAAATCCTAGATTAATTTCTAAGGGAACCTAACTATATGCCCTATACCCCATATAGACCCCATAACCTAAATCAACTATTAAACCCTAAAATTATGCCCTAAACTACACCTAAGTGTTGTGAAACCCTAATTCTGATACCTCTCCTATCTACCTCTCGAATTAATCTAAATTTTAGTCACAAAAATATGACAAAATTCCTAAGGGCACATGCTTCCCTAATCTAATCAACCTCATAAGAATCAATCAAAAATCATGCACCAAACTCTCATACTAAATTCAGAAAAATTAAGTACTAAACAAATGTAAAATAAATGCAATAATATTGTAAAATATGCCAAAAACTATAAAATGCATGAAATTAATATTTTTATTATTTCACAACTTTCTATAGGCCCTAAGGAAACTAGGGAAAAAAATCTCATCCTAAAATGATCATTTTTCAATTTATGGTGAATTATTTGCTAACCTATATGCAAACATGAAATAAAATGAAAATCAATTAAAAATGAAAGACATGCGTGGTAAATAGCAATTTCATGCAGTTCAAAATAGAATTGGGCTCAGGAGCGGGGTGCAATTATCAAGCGCTGCTAGGTCTAACCCAATCAGAAAACAAAAAGAAAAAAAACAAGGAAAATGGAAAACAGTCGTGGCGAATAGCAATTATTTCGCCTTGTTCTCACTGGGCCCTCAGCTTGGGGGGTGTGATTAGCAAAACTGGCCTATGGCCCAAAACACAATTCAACTTGAGAGGGGTGCCATGGGGAAACGGGGGGGGGGGGGGGGAGGATCAGCAACAAGCACCATGGGCCTAAGGCCCGAATCCATTATCACCCAAACTCAGCATCAAAACCCTAATCCTATCCCAATCCCCTCCTCTACTGTTCACTCCTAACGTCGTTTCACCCTAACCAACTATCTCTCTGATTCTCTCAAACCACGAATGCAACCTTGTTCATCAACAAACGCCTCAAACTAAACCCATTTCAGATCTCTCAGCTCACTAACCTCCCTAACCTAATCTTGTTCAACAAACTAATACTCCACATAGCCTAATTTTTCAGCTAACAACAACAAAAGAACAAGTTTAATCAGTTCATTAGCGAGAACCTGGAGAAGTGATGAAGAAGACGAGTTCTGGAAAACGATGAGGATGGCGAGGTTCCAGATGCGCGAAGATCTGCAAATCGAGGAAGATCTGTGACTTTGATGAACGTGGCTGAAGATTTTCATCGAAGATTTGAAGATCTGCGAAGATCTTAACAAGAACTGGAGTTTGGAGCAATCTTGAGGAGTTTCTGGGTGAAGACTATTGAAGATTGATGAAGTTCTTGGCGTTTGAAGGTGTTCTGGAAAAAATTGCAGATGAACAATGTAGTGGATGAACGATGATGATGAAAGATTGACGCTGAGATGAAGAGTCGTTGATGAACGTAGCGGATTCCGGCGAGGATGTATTTTCCGGCGAAGATTGATGGAGGCTGATGAAGAAGATTGAGATGGATTCTTGGTGATTCTGAAAAAAACGTAGTTTCCGGTGTGTTTGAGGACTCCGGCGACAGTTGCGGCGGTGGAAGGCGGCTCTGGCGATGGTTAGGGCGTCTCTGGCGGCGGCTGCTTGGCCGGTGGTGGGGTGGCGTTAGTGGGATACAGCTGTCTCTGGGGTGGAGGAGAGAGGGACGCATGGCTGAGGATGTGGGGCTGTGAGAGACACGTGGGAGAGAGAGGGAGAGAGGTGGTAGAGAGAGAGAGACTGAGTGGGTGATGAGGTGTCCAAAATCTGTGAAGTGGCAGAAGAGAGAGAAGGACGCGTGGGGCTTCCTTTATATGACAAGTGGCACGAATTTGGACCTTGACTGGATTGGGCCCACGAAAATTGGACATCTGGCCCATTAGACTGAACACTCTGATTAAAACTTGATTAAATGGATTAAGATATGATTAATACTAATTAAAAACGAAAATATTAATGAAGCCTAATTAAACTATTAACCAACCCAATTAATAAAATCTGACTGATAAGCTAATGATGAATCCTAATTAAAACTAAACCCTAATCTAATTAATGTCTATCTAATTAATATCTATGTAAAACCTATTTAAAATCTAGCAAATCAATTAAGATTATTAAAACTATATTAATTTGAACCTAATATCTATTTAAACTATTTAATAAAACCTAAAAATAAAATCTATCTAAATTCTATTAATCTATTAATATCTATTAAAACTATTTAAAATTCTATTTAAAAAAATACTAAAACCTATTAAAATTCTAGATCAAAATTCTTTATCACTATTTATTAAAACCAAAATCTAACATTATTATACTCCCTTTTTTAAAACTATATCAAAAAAACTATTAAAAAAATCTAAAAAGACTATTTAAAATCTATATTAAAAAACTATTCTATTTAATAATAAAAGAACTAATATCTAATAGGCTAAAAATCCATTAAAACTATTTAAAAAAAGAGAATATCTATTTAAAAATCTAAAAAAATCTATTTACTTCTATTAAACAATATTAACCTATTTAATATCTAAAAAATCAAGTAAATCTATTAAAAAATCTATTAAAATGCATTAAAAATCTAGAAAATAAAAGAGAAAATTCTAAAAAAAACAGGAAGCCGATTAAATCGATTAGAGAACAATTGCGCAACCATAACGAAATAGACCGTAAAAGCCGGACACCGAAATGTC